>JAKZAP010000059.1:0-372194 GCA_023053575.1 Branchinecta lynchi
AGGTTGGTTTTCCCACAAGGTTGGTTTTCCCGCAGGGTTTGTTTTCCCACAAGGTTAGTTTTCCCGCAAGGTTTGTTTTCCCACAAGGTTTGTTTTCCCACAAGGTTTGTTTTCCCACTGTGTTGGTTTTCCCAAAAGGTTCGCTTTCCCAAAAGGTTGGTTTTCCCACAAGGTTGGTTTTCCCACAAGGTTGGTTTTCCCGCAGGGTTGCTTTCCCCATAAGGTTGGTTTTCCCAAAAGGTTCGCTTTCCCGCAAGGCTGGTTTTCCCACAAGGTTTGTTTCCCAACAATGTTTGTTTTCTCACAAGGTTTGTTTTCCCACAAGGTTGGCTTTCCCAAAAGGTTTGTTTCCCCACAAGGTTGGTTTTCCCACAAGGCTGGTTTTCCCGCAGGGTTTGTTTTCCCACAAGGTTGGTTTTCCCACAAGGTCTGATTTAACACAATGTTTGTTTTCCCGCAAGGTTTGTTTTCCCACAAGGTTGGTTTTCCCACAAGGTTGGTTTTCCCGCAAGGTTAGTTTTCCCACAAGGTCTGATTTAACACAATGTTTGTTTTCCCACAAGGTTTGTTTCCCCACAAGGTTTGTTTTCCCACAAGGTTTGTTTTCTCACAAGGTTTGTTTTCCCACTGTTTTGGTTTTACCATAAGGTTGTCTTTCCCACAAGGTTTGGTTTTCCCACAAGGTTGGTTTTCCCGCAAGGTTAGTTTTCCCACAAGGTCTGATTTAACACAATGTTTGTTTTCCCACAAGGTTTGTTTCCCCACAAGGTTTGTTTTCCCACAAGGTTTGTTTTCTCACAAGGTTTGTTTTCCCACTGTTTTGGTTTTACCATAAGGTTGTCTTCCCACAAGGTTTGTTTTCCCACAAGGTTTGTTTTCCCTCAAGATTTGTTTTTCCGCTAGGTTGGATTTCCCGCAAGGTTGGTTTTCCCACAAGGTTTGTTTTCCCACTGTGTTGGTTTTCCCACAAGGTTTGTTTTCCCACAAGGTTGGTTTTCCCACTAGGTTGTTTTTCCCACTAGGTTGGTTTTCCCACAAGGTTTATTTTCCCACAAGCTTTGTTTTCCCCCAAGGTTAGTTTTCCCGCAAGGTTGGTTTTCCCACAAGGTTGGTTTTCCCACAAGGTTTGTTTTCCCACAAGCTTTGTTTTCCCCCAAGGTTGGTTTTTCCGCAAGGTTGGTTTTCCCACAAGGTTTGTTTTCCCACTGTGTTGGTTTTCCCACAAGGTTTGTTTTCCCACAAGGTTTGTTTTCCCACAAGGTTGGTTTTCCCGAAAGGTTTGTTTCCCAACAAGGTTTCTTTCCCCATAAGGTTGGTTTTCCCACAAGGTTTGTTTTCTCACAAGGTTTGTTTTCCCACAAGGTTTGTTTTCCCACAATGTTTGTTTTCCCAAAAGGTTTGTTTTCCCACAAGCTTTGTTTTCCCCCAAGGTTGGTTTTCCCGCAAGGTTGGTTTTCCCACAAGGTTTGTTTTCCCACTGTGTTGGTTTTCCCACAAGGTTTGTTTCCCCACAAGGTTTGTTTTCCCATAAGGTTTGTTTTCCCACAAGGTTTGTTTTCCCACAAGGTTTGTTTTCCCACAAGGTTTGTTTTCCCACAAGGTTTGTTTTCCCGCAAGGTTGGTTTTCCCACAAGGTTTGTTTTCCCACTGTGTTGGTTTTCCCAAAAGGTTCGCTTTCCCACAAGGTTGGTTTTCCCACAAGGTTGGTTTTCCCGCAGGGTTGCTTTCCCCATAAGGTAGGTTTTCCCACAAGGTTTGTTTTCTCACAAGGTTTGTTTTCCCACTAGGTTGTTTTTCCCACTAGGTTGGTTTTCCCACAAGGTTTGTTTTCCCACAAGCTTTGTTTTCCCCCAAGGTTCGTTTTCCCGCAAGGTTGGTTTTCCCACAAGGTTTGTTTTCCCACTGTGTTGGTTTTCCCAAAAGGTTCGCTTTCCCGCAAGGTTGGTTTTCCCACAAGGTTTGTTTCCCCACAAGGTTTGTTTTCCCATAAGGTTTGTTTTCCCACAAGGTTTGTTTTCCCATAAGGTTTGTTTTCCCACAAGGTTGGTTTTCCCGAAAGGTTTGTTTCCCCACAAGGTTTGTTTTCCCACTAGGTTTGTTTTCCCATAAGGTTGGTTTTCCCACAAGGTTTGTTTTCTCACAAGGTTTGTTTTCCCACTAGGTTTGTTCCCCCACAAGGTTTGTTTTCTCACAAGGTTTGTTTTCCCACAAGGTTTGTTTTCCCACAAGGTTTGTTTTCCCACAAGGTTTGTTTTCCCACAAGGTTGGTTTTTCCGAAAGGTTTGTTTCCCCACAAGGTTTGTTTTCCAACCGTGTTGGTTTTCCCAAAAGGTTCGCTTTCCCGCAAGGTTGGTTCCCTTGTGGGAAAACGTGGGAAAGCTTTGTTTTCCCCCAAGATTGTTTTTCCCGCAAGGTTGGTTTTCCCACAAGGTTTTTTTTCCCACTGTGTTGGTTTTCCCACAAGGTTTGTTTTCCCACAAGGTTTGTTTTCCCACTAGGTTTGTTTTCCCCCAAGGTTTGTTTTCCCGCAAGGTTTGTTTTCCCACAAGGTTGGTTTTCCCACAAGGTTGGTTTTTCCGCAAGGTTAGTTTTCCCACAAGGTCTGATTTAACACAATGTTTGTTTTCCAACAAGGTTTGTTTCCCCACAAGGTTTGTTTTCCCACAAGGTTTGTTTTCTCACAAGGTTTGTTTTCCACTGTTTTGGTTTTACCATAAGGTTGTCTTTCCCACAAGGTTTGTTTTCCCACAAGGTTTGTTTTCCCTCAAGATTTGTTTTTCCGCTAGGTTGGTTTTCCCACAAGGTTGGTTTTCCCACAAGGTTGGTTTTCCCGCAAGGTTAGTTTTCCCACAAGGTCTGATTTAACACAATGTTTGTTTTCCCACAAGGTTTGTTTCCCCACAAGGTTTGTTTTCCCACAAGGTTTGTTTTCTCACAAGGTTTGTTTTCCCACTGTTTTGGTTTTACCATAAGGTTGTCTTTCCCACAAGGTTTGTTTTCCCACAAGGTTTGTTTTCCCTCAAGATTTGTTTTTCCGCTAGGTTGGTTTTCCCACAAGGTTGGTTTTCCCACTGTTTTGGTTTTACCATAAGGTTGTCTTCCCACAAGGTTTGTTTTCCCACAAGGTTTGTTTTCCCTCAAGATTTGTTTTTCCGCTAGGTTGGTTTTCCCGCAAGGTTGGTTTTCCCACAAGGTTTGTTTTCCCACTGTGTTGGTTTTCCCACAAGGTTTGTTTTCCCACAAGGTTGGTTTTCCCACTAGGTTGTTTTTCCCACTAGGTTGGTTTTCCCACAAGGTTTATTTTCCCACAAGCTTTGTTTTCCCCCAAGGTTAGTTTTCCCGCAAGGTTGGTTTTCCCACAAGGTTGGTTTTCCCACAAGGTTTGTTTTCCCACAAGCTTTGTTTTCCCCCAAGGTTGGTTTTTCCGCAAGGTTGGTTTTCCCACAAGGTTTGTTTTCCCACTGTGTTGGTTTTCCCACAAGGTTTGTTTTCCCACAAGGTTGGTTTTCCCGAAAGGTTTGTTTCCCAACAAGGTTTCTTTCCCCATAAGGTTGGTTTTCCCACAAGGTTTGTTTTCTCACAAGGTTTGTTTTCCCACAAGGTTTGTTTTCCCACAATGTTTGTTTTCCCAAAAGGTTTGTTTTCCCACAAGCTTTGTTTTCCCCCAAGGTTGGTTTTCCCGCAAGGTTGGTTTTCCCACAAGGTTTGTTTTCCCACTGTGTTGGTTTTCCCACAAGGTTTGTTTCCCCACAAGGTTTGTTTTCCCATAAGGTTTGTTTTCCCACAAGGTTTGTTTTCCCACAAGGTTTGTTTTCCCACAAGGTTTGTTTTCCCACAAGGTTTGTTTTCCCGCAAGGTTGGTTTTCCCACAAGGTTTGTTTTCCCACTGTGTTGGTTTTCCCAAAAGGTTCGCTTTCCCACAAGGTTGGTTTTCCCACAAGGTTGGTTTTCCCGCAGGGTTGCTTTCCCCATAAGGTAGGTTTTCCCACAAGGTTTGTTTTCTCACAAGGTTTGTTTTCCCACTAGGTTGTTTTTCCCACTAGGTTGGTTTTCCCACAAGGTTTGTTTTCCCACAAGCTTTGTTTTCCCCCAAGGTTCGTTTTCCCGCAAGGTTGGTTTTCCCACAAGGTTTGTTTTCCCACTGTGTTGGTTTTCCCAAAAGGTTCGCTTTCCCGCAAGGTTGGTTTTCCCACAAGGTTTGTTTCCCCACAAGGTTTGTTTTCCCACAAGGTTTGTTTTCCCACAAGGTTGGTTTTCCCGAAAGGTTTGTTTCCCCACAAGATTTTGTTTTCCCACTAGGTTTGTTTTCCCATAAGGTTGGTTTTCCCACAAGGTTTGTTTTCTCACAAGGTTTGTTTTCCCACTAGGTTTGTTCCCCCACAAGGTTTGTTTTCTCACAAGGTTTGTTTTCCCACAAGGTTTGTTTTCCCACAAGGTTTGTTTTCCCACAAGGTTTGTTTTCCCACAAGGTTGGTTTTTCCGAAAGGTTTGTTTCCCCACAAGGTTGGTTTTCCCGCAGGGTTTGTTTTCCCACAAGGTTAGTTTTCCCGCAAGGTTTGTTTCCCCACAAGGTTTGTTTTCCAACCGTGTTGGTTTTCCCAAAAGGTTCGCTTTCCCGCAAGGTTGGTTCCCTTGTGGGAAAACGTGGGAAAGCTTTGTTTTCCCCCAAGATTGGTTTTCCCGCAAGGTTGGTTTTCCCACAAGGTTTGTTTCCCCACAAGGTTTGTTTTCCCACTGTGTTGGTTTTCCCACAAGGTTGGTTTTCTCGAAAGGTTTGTTTCCCCACAAGGTTGGTTTTCCCACAAGGTTGGTTTTCCCGCAGGGTTTGTTTTCCCACAAGGTTAGTTTTCCCGCAAGGTTTGTTTTCCCACAAGGTTTGTTTTCCCACAAGGTTTGTTTTCCCACTGTGTTGGTTTTCCCAAAAGGTTCGCTTTCCCAAAAGGTTGGTTTTCCCACAAGGTTGGTTTTCCCACAAGGTTGGTTTTCCCGCAGGGTTGCTTTCCCCATAAGGTTGGTTTTCCCAAAAGGTTCGCTTTCCCGCAAGGCTGGTTTTCCCACAAGGTTTGTTTCCCAACAATGTTTGTTTTCTCACAAGGTTTGTTTTCCCACAAGGTTGGCTTTCCCGAAAGGTTTGTTTCCCCACAAGGTTGGTTTTCCCACAAGGCTGGTTTTCCCGCAGGGTTTGTTTTCCCACAAGGTTGGTTTTCCCGCAGGGTTTGTTTTCCCACAAGGTTAGTTTTCCCGCAAGGTTTGTTTCCCCACAAGGTTTGTTTTCCCACAAGGATTGTATTCTCACAAGGTTTGTTTTCCCACTAGGTTTGTTTCCCCACAAGGTTTGTTTTCCCACAAGGTTTGTTTTCCCCCAAGGTTGGTTTTCCCGCAAGGTTGGTTTTCCCACAAGGTTTGTTTTCCCACTGGGTTGGTTTTCCCAAAAGGTTCGCTTTCCCACAAGGTTGGTTTTCCCACAAGGTTTGTTTTCCCACAAGCTTTGTTTTCCCCCAAGGTTCGTTTTCCCGCAAGGTTGGTTTTCCCACAAGGTTTGTTTTCCCACTGTGTTGGTTTTCCCAAAAGGTTCGCTTTCCCGCAAGGTTGGTTTTTCCCACAAGGTTTGTTTCCCCACAAGGTTTGTTTTCCCACAAGGTTTGTTTTCCCCCAAGGTTCGTTTTCCCGCAAGGTTGGTTTTCCCACAAGGTTTGTTTTCCCACTGTGTTGGTTTTCCCAAAAGGTTCGCTTTCCCACAAGGTTGGTTTTCCCACAAGGTTGGTTTTCCCGCAGGGTTGCTTTCCCCATAAGGTAGGTTTTCCCACAAGGTTTGTTTTCTCACAAGGTTTGTTTTCCCACTAGGTTGTTTTTCCCACTAGGTTGGTTTTCCCACAAGGTTTGTTTTCCCACAAGCTTTGTTTTCCCCCAAGGTTCGTTTTCCCGCAAGGTTGGTTTTCCCACAAGGTTTGTTTTCCCAATGTGTTGGTTTTCCCAAAAGGTTCGCTTTCCCGCAAGGTTGGTTTTCCCACAAGGTTTGTTTCCCCACAAGGTTTGTTTTCCCATAAGGTTTGTTTTCCCACAAGGTTTGTTTTCCCACAAGGTTTGTTTTCCCACAAGGTTGGTTTTCCCGAAAGGTTTGTTTCCCCACAAGGTTTGTTTTCCCATAAGGTTGGTTTTCCCACAAGGTTTGTTTTCTCACAAGGTTTGTTTTCCCACGAGGTTTGTTTCCCCACAAGGTTTGTTTTCTCACAAGGTTTGTTTTCCCACAAGGTTTGTTTTCCCACAAGGTTTGTTTTCCCACAAGGTTTGTTTTCCCACAAGGTTGGTTTTCCCGAAAGGTTTGTTTCCCCACAAGGTTGGTTTTCCCACAAGGTTGGTTTTCCCGCAAGGTTTGTTTCCCCACAAGGTTTGTTTTCCAACCGTGTTGGTTTTCCCAAAAGGTTCGCTTTCCCGCAAGGTTGGTTCCCTTGTGGGAAAACGTGGGAAAGCTTTGTTTTCCCCCAAGATTGGTTTTCCCGCAAGGTTGGTTTTCCCACAAGGTTTGTTTTCCCACTGTGTTGGTTTTACCACAAGGTTTGTTTTCCCACAAGGTTTGTTTTCCCACTAGGTTTGTTTTCCCGCAAGGTTTGTTTTCCCGCAAGGTTTGTTTTCCCACAAGGTTGGTTTTCCCACAAGGTTGGTTTTCCCGCAAGGTTAGTTTTCCCACAAGGTCTGAGTTAACACAATGTTTGTTTTCCCACAAGGTTTGTTTCCCCACAAGGTTTGTTTTCCCACAAGGTTTGTTTCCCCACAAGGTTTGTTTTCCCACAAGGTTTGTTTTCTCACAAGGTTTGTTTTCCCACTGTTTT
Organism: Branchinecta lynchi; assembly: GCA_023053575.1. Classification (NCBI taxonomy): domain Eukaryota; kingdom Metazoa; phylum Arthropoda; class Branchiopoda; order Anostraca; family Branchinectidae; genus Branchinecta; species Branchinecta lynchi. The sequence continues at coordinate 6,831 of JAKZAP010000059.1, forward strand.
GGTTTTACCATAAGGTTGTCTTTCCCACAAGGTTTGTTTTCCCACAAGGTTTGTTTTCCCTCAAGATTTGTTTTTCCGCTAGGTTGGTTTTCCCACAAGGTTGGTTTTCCCACTGTTTTGGTTTTACCATAAGGTTGTCTTCCCACAAGGTTTGTTTTCCCACAAGGTTTGTTTTCCCTCAAGATTTGTTTTTCCGCTAGGTTGGATTTCCCGCAAGGTTGGTTTTCCCACAAGGTTTGTTTTCCCACTGTGTTGGTTTTCCCACAAGGTTTGTTTTCCCACAAGGTTGGTTTTCCCACTAGGTTGTTTTTCCCACTAGGTTGGTTTTCCCACAAGGTTTATTTTCCCACAAGCTTTGTTTTCCCCCAAGGTTAGTTTTCCCGCAAGGTTGGTTTTCCCACAAGGTTGGTTTTCCCACAAGGTTTGTTTTCCCACAAGCTTTGTTTTCCCCCAAGGTTGGTTTTTCCGCAAGGTTGGTTTTCCCACAAGGTTTGTTTTCCCACTGTGTTGGTTTTCCCACAAGGTTTGTTTTCCCACAAGGTTTGTTTTCCCACAAGGTTGGTTTTCCCGAAAGGTTTGTTTCCCAACAAGGTTTCTTTCCCCATAAGGTTGGTTTTCCCACAAGGTTTGTTTTCTCACAAGGTTTGTTTTCCCACAAGGTTTGTTTTCCCACAATGTTTGTTTTCCCAAAAGGTTTGTTTTCCCACAAGCTTTGTTTTCCCCCAAGGTTGGTTTTCCCGCAAGGTTGGTTTTCCCACAAGGTTTGTTTTCCCACTGTGTTGGTTTTCCCACAAGGTTTGTTTCCCCACAAGGTTTGTTTTCCCATAAGGTTTGTTTTCCCACAAGGTTTGTTTTCCCACAAGGTTTGTTTTCCCACAAGGTTTGTTTTCCCACAAGGTTTGTTTTCCCGCAAGGTTGGTTTTCCCACAAGGTTTGTTTTCCCACTGTGTTGGTTTTCCCAAAAGGTTCGCTTTCCCACAAGGTTGGTTTTCCCACAAGGTTGGTTTTCCCGCAGGGTTGCTTTCCCCATAAGGTAGGTTTTCCCACAAGGTTTGTTTTCTCACAAGGTTTGTTTTCCCACTAGGTTGGTTTTCCCACTAGGTTGGTTTTCCCACAAGGTTTGTTTTCCCACAAGCTTTGTTTTCCCCCAAGGTTCGTTTTCCCGCAAGGTTGGTTTTCCCACAAGGTTTGTTTTCCCACTGTGTTGGTTTTCCCAAAAGGTTCGCTTTCCCGCAAGGTTGGTTTTCCCACAAGGTTTGTTTCCCCACAAGGTTTGTTTTCCCATAAGGTTTGTTTTCCCACAAGGTTTGTTTTCCCACAAGGTTGGTTTTCCCGAAAGGTTTGTTTCCCCACAAGGTTTGTTTTCCCACTAGGTTTGTTTTCCCATAAGGTTGGTTTTCCCACAAGGTTTGTTTTCTCACAAGGTTTGTTTTCCCACTAGGTTTGTTCCCCCACAAGGTTTGTTTTCTCACAAGGTTTGTTTTCCCACAAGGTTTGTTTTCCCACAAGGTTTGTCTTCCCACAAGGTTTGTTTTCCCACAAGGTTTGTTTTCCCTCAAGATTTGTTTTTCCGCTAGGTTGGATTTCCCGCAAGGTTGGTTTTCCCACAAGGTTTGTTTTCCCACTGTGTTGGTTTTCCCACAAGGTTTGTTTTCCCACAAGGTTGGTTTTCCCACTAGGTTGTTTTTCCCACTAGGTTGGTTTTCCCACAAGGTTTATTTTCCCACAAGCTTTGTTTTCCCCCAAGGTTAGTTTTCCCGCAAGGTTGGTTTTCCCACAAGGTTGGTTTTCCCACAAGGTTTGTTTTCCCACAAGCTTTGTTTTCCCCCAAGGTTGGTTTTTCCGCAAGGTTGGTTTTCCCACAAGGTTTGTTTTCCCACTGTGTTGGTTTTCCCACAAGGTTTGTTTTCCCACAAGGTTGGTTTTCCCGAAAGGTTTGTTTCCCAACAAGGTTTCTTTCCCCATAAGGTTGGTTTTCCCACAAGGTTTGTTTTCTCACAAGGTTTGTTTTCCCACAAGGTTTGTTTTCCCACAATGTTTGTTTTCCCAAAAGGTTTGTTTTCCCACAAGCTTTGTTTTCCCCCAAGGTTGGTTTTCCCGCAAGGTTGGTTTTCCCACAAGGTTTGTTTTCCCACTGTGTTGGTTTTCCCACAAGGTTTGTTTCCCCACAAGGTTTGTTTTCCCATAAGGTTTGTTTTCCCACAAGGTTTGTTTTCCCACAAGGTTTGTTTTCCCACAAGGTTTGTTTTCCCACAAGGTTTGTTTTCCCGCAAGGTTGGTTTTCCCACAAGGTTTGTTTTCCCACTGTGTTGGTTTTCCCAAAAGGTTCGCTTTCCCACAAGGTTGGTTTTCCCACAAGGTTGGTTTTCCCGCAGGGTTGCTTTCCCCATAAGGTAGGTTTTCCTACAAGGTTTGTTTTCTCACAAGGTTTGTTTTCCCACTAGGTTGTTTTTCCCACTAGGTTGGTTTTCCCACAAGGTTTGTTTTCCCACAAGCTTTGTTTTCCCCCAAGGTTCGTTTTCCCGCAAGGTTGGTTTTCCCACAAGGTTTGTTTTCCCACTGTGTTGGTTTTCCCAAAAGGTTCGCTTTCCCGCAAGGTTGGTTTTCCCACAAGGTTTGTTTCCCCACAAGGTTTGTTTTCCCATAAGGTTTGTTTTCCCACAAGGTTTGTTTTCCCACAAGGTTTGTTTTCCCACAAGGTTGGTTTTCCCGAAAGGTTTGTTTCCCCACAAGGTTTGTTTTCCCACTAGGTTTGTTTTCCCATAAGGTTGGTTTTCCCACAAGGTTTGTTTTCTCACAAGGTTTGTTTTCCCACTAGGTTTGTTCCCCCACAAGGTTTGTTTTCTCACAAGGTTTGTTTTCCCACAAGGTTTGTTTTCCCACAAGGTTTGTCTTCCCACAAGGTTTGTTTTCCCACAAGGTTTGTTTTCCCTCAAGATTTGTTTTTCCGCTAGGTTGGTTTTCCCGCAAGGTTGGTTTTCCCACAAGGTTTGTTTTCCCACTGTGTTGGTTTTCCCACAAGGTTTGTTTTCCCACAAGGTTGGTTTTCCCACTAGGTTGTTTTTCCCACTAGGTTGGTTTTCCCACAAGGTTTATTTTCCCACAAGCTTTGTTTTCCCCCTAGGTTAGTTTTCCCGCAAGGTGGGTTTTCCCACAAGGTTTGTTTTCCCACAAGGTTTGTCTTCCCACAAGGTTTGTTTTCCCACAAGGTTTGTTTTCCCTCAAGATTTGTTTTTCCGCTAGGTTGGTTTTCCCGCAAGGTTGGTTTTCCCACAAGGTTTGTTTTCCCACTGTGTTGGTTTTCCCACAAGGTTTGTCTTCCCACAAGGTTTGTTTTCCCACAAGGTTTGTTTTCCCTCAAGATTTGTTTTTCCGCTAGGTTGGTTTTCCCGCAAGGTTGGTTTTCCCACAAGGTTTGTTTTCCCACTGTGTTGGTTTTCCCACAAGGTTTGTTTTCCCACAAGGTTGGTTTTCCCGAAAGGTTTGTTTCCCAACAAGGTTTCTTTCCCCATAAGGTTGGTTTTCCCACAAGGTTTGTTTTCTCACAAGGTTTGTTTTCCCACAAGGTTTGTTTTCCCACAATGTTTGTTTTCCCAAAAGGTTTGTTTTCCCACAAGCTTTGTTTTCCCCCAAGGTTGGTTTTCCCGCAAGGTTGGTTTTCCCACAAGGTTTGTTTTCCCACTGTGTTGGTTTTCCCACAAGGTTTGTTTCCCCACAAGGTTTGTTTTCCCATAAGGTTTGTTTTCCCACAAGCTTTGTTTTCCCACAAGGTTTGTTTTCCCACAAGGTTTGTTTTCCCACAAGGTTTGTTTTCCCGCAAGGTTGGTTTTCCCACAAGGTTTGTTTTCCCACTGTGTTGGTTTTCCCAAAAGGTTCGCTTTCCCACAAGGTTGGTTTTCCCACAAGGTTGGTTTTCCCGCAGGGTTGCTTTCCCCATAAGGTAGGTTTTCCTACAAGGTTTGTTTTCTCACAAGGTTTGTTTTCCCACTAGGTTGTTTTTCCCACTAGGTTGGTTTTCCCACAAGGTTTGTTTTCCCACAAGCTTTGTTTTCCCCCAAGGTTCGTTTTCCCGCAAGGTTGGTTTTCCCACAAGGTTTGTTTTCCCACTGTGTTGGTTTTCCCAAAAGGTTCGCTTTCCCGCAAGGTTGGTTTTCCCACAAGGTTTGTTTCCCCACAAGGTTTGTTTTCCCATAAGGTTTGTTTTCCCACAAGGTTTGTTTTCCCACAAGGTTTGTTTTCCCACAAGGTTGGTTTTCCCGAAAGGTTTGTTTCCCCACAAGGTTTGTTTTCCCACTAGGTTTGTTTTCCCATAAGGTTGGTTTTCCCACAAGGTTTGTTTTCTCACAAGGTTTGTTTTCCCACTAGGTTTGTTCCCCCACAAGGTTTGTTTTCTCACAAGGTTTGTTTTCCCACAAGGTTTGTTTTCCCACAAGGTTTGTCTTCCCACAAGGTTTGTTTTCCCACAAGGTTTGTTTTCCCTCAAGATTTGTTTTTCCGCTAGGTTGGTTTTCCCGCAAGGTTGGTTTTCCCACAAGGTTTGTTTTCCCACTGTGTTGGTTTTCCCACAAGGTTTGTTTTCCCACAAGGTTGGTTTTCCCACTAGGTTGTTTTTCCCACTAGGTTGGTTTTCCCACAAGGTTTATTTTCCGACAAGCTTTGTTTTCCCCCAAGGTTAGTTTTCCCGCAAGGTGGGTTTTCCCACAAGGTTGGTTTTCCCACAAGGTTTGTTTTCCCACAAGCTTTGTTTTCCCCCAAGGTTGGTTTTTCCGCAAGGTTGGTTTTCCCACAAGGTTTGTTTTCCCACTGTGTTGGTTTTCCCACAAGGTTTGTTTTCCCACAAGGTTTGTTTTCCCACAAGGTTGGTTTTCCCGAAAGGTTTGTTTCCCAACAAGGTTTCTTTCCCCATAAGGTTGGTTTTCCCACAAGGTTTGTTTTCTCACAAGGTTTGTTTTCCCACAAGGTTTGTTTTCCCACAATGTTTGTTTTTCCAAAAGGTTTGTTTTCCCACAAGCTTTGTTTTCCCCCAAGGTTGGTTTTCCCGCAAGGTTGGTTTTCCCACAAGGTTTGTTTTCCCACTATGTTGGTTTTCCCACAAGGTTTGTTTCCCCACAAGGTTTGTTTTCCCATAAGGTTTGTTTTCCCACAAGGTTTGTTTTCCCACAAGGTTTGTTTTCCCACAAGGTTTGTTTTCCCACAAGGTTTGTTTTCCCGCAAGGTTGGTTTTCCCACAAGGTTTGTTTTCCCACTGTGTTGGTTTTCCCAAAAGGTTCGCTTTCCCACAAGGTTTGTTTTCTCACAAGGTTTGTTTTCCCACTAGGTTGTTTTTCCCACTAGGTTGGTTTTCCTACAAGGTTTGTTTTCCCACAAGCTTTGTTTTCCCCCAAGGTTCGTTTTCCCGCAAGGTTGGTTTTCCCACAAGGTTTGTTTTCCCACTGTGTTGGTTTTCCCAAAAGGTTCGCTTTCCCGCAAGGTTGGTTTTCCCACAAGGTTTGTTTCCCCACAAGGTTTGTTTTCCCACAAGGTTTGTTTTCCCACAAGGTTGGTTTTCCCGAAAGGTTTGTTTCCCCACAAGGTTTGTTTTCCCACTAGGTTTGTTTTCCCATAAGGTTGGTTTTCCCACAAGGTTTGTTTTCACACAAGGTTTGTTTTCCCACTAGGTTTTTCCCCCACAAGGTTTGTTTTCTCACAAGGTTTGTTTTCCCACAAGGTTTGTTTTCCCACAAGGTTTGTTTTCCCACAAGGTTTGTTTTCCCACAAGGTTGGTTTTTCCGAAAGGTTTGTTTCCCCACAATGTTGGTTTTCCCACAAGGTTGGTTTTCCCGCAGGGTTTGTTTTCCCACAAGGTTAGTTTTCCCGCAAGGTTTGTTTCCCCACAAGGTTTGTTTTCCAACCGTGTTGGTTTTCCCAAAAGGTTCGCTTTCCCGCAAGGTTGGTTCCCTTGTGGGAAAACGTGGGAAAGCTTTGTTTTCCCCCAAGATTGGTTTTCCCGCAAGGTTGGTTTTCCCACAAGGTTTGTTTCCCCACAAGGTTTGTTTTCCCACTGTGTTGGTTTTCCCACAAGGTTGGTTTTCCCGAAAGGTTTGTTTCCCCACAAGGTTGGTTTTCCCACAAGGTTGGTTTTCCCGCAGGGTTTGTTTTCCCACAAGGTTAGTTTTCCCGCAAGGTTTGTTTCCCCACAAGGTTTGTTTTCCCACAAGGTTTGTTTTCCCACTGTGTTGGTTTTCCCAAAAGGTTCGCTTTCCCAAAAGGTTGGTTTTCCCACAAGGTTGGTTTTCCCACAAGGTTGGTTTTCCCGCAGGGTTTGTTTTCCCTCAAGATTTGTTTTTCCGCTAGGTTGGTTTTCCCACAAGGTTGGTTTTCCCACTGTTTTGGTTTTACCATAAGGTTGTCTTCCCACAAGGTTTGTTTTCCCACAAGGTTTGTTTTCCCTCAAGGTTTGTTTCCCCACAAGGTTTTTTTTCCCACAAGGTTTGTTTTCCCACTGTGTTGGTTTTCCCAAAAGGTTCGCTTTCCCAAAAGGTTGGTTTTCCCACAAGGTTGGTTTTCCCACAAGGTTTGTTTTCCCACAAGGTTTGTTTTCCCTCAAGATTTGTTTTTCCGCTAGGTTGGTTTTCCCACAAGGTTGGTTTTCCCACTGTTTTGGTTTTACCATAAGGTTGTCTTCCCACAAGGTTTGTTTTCCCACAAGTTTTGTTTTCCCTCAAGATTTGTTTTTCCGCTAGGTTGGTTTTCCCGCAAGGTTGGTTTTCCCACAAGGTTTGTTTTCCCACTGTGTTGGTTTTCCCACAAGGTTTGTTTTCCCACAAGGTTGGTTTTCCCACTAGGTTGTTTTTCCCACTAGGTTGGTTTTCCCACAAGGTTTATTTTCCCACAAGCTTTGTTTTCCCCCAAGGTTAGTTTTCCCGCAAGGTTGGTTTTCCCACAAGGTTTGTTTTCCCACAAGCTTTGTTTTCCCCCAAGGTTGGTTTTTCCGCAAGGTTGGTTTTCCCACAAGGTTTGTTTTCCCACTGTGTTGGTTTTCCCACAAGGTTTGTTTTCCCACAAGGTTTGTTTTCCCACAAGGTTGGTTTTCCCGAAAGGTTTGTTTCCCAACAAGGTTTCTTTCCCCATAAGGTTGGTTTTCCCACAAGGTTTGTTTTCTCACAAGGTTTGTTTTCCCACAAGGTTTGTTTTCCCACAATGTTTGTTTTCCCAAAAGGTTTGTTTTCCCACAAGCTTTGTTTTCCCCCAAGGTTGGTTTTCCCGCAAGGTTGGTTTTCCCACAAGGTTTGTTTTCCCACTGTGTTGGTTTTCCCACAAGGTTTGTTTCCCCACAAGGTTTGTTTTCCCATAAGGTTTGTTTTCCCACAAGGTTTGTATTCCCACAAGGTTTGTTTTCCCACAAGGTTTGTTTTCCCACAAGGTTTGTTTTCCCGCAAGGTTGGTTTTCCCACAAGGTTTGTTTTCCCACTGTGTTGGTTTTCCCAAAAGGTTCGCTTTCCCACAAGGTTGGTTTTCCCACAAGGTTGGTTTTCCCGCAGGGTTGCTTTCCCCATAAGGTAGGTTTTCCCACAAGGTTTGTTTTCTCACAAGGTTTGTTTTCCCACTAGGTTGTTTTTCCCACTAGGTTGGTTTTCCCACAAGGTTTGTTTTCCCACAAGCTTTGTTTTCCCCCAAGGTTCGTTTTCCCGCAAGGTTGGTTTTCCCGAAAGGTTTGTTTCCCCACAAGGTTTGTTTTCCCACTAGGTTTGTTTTCCCATAAGGTTGGTTTTCCCACAAGGTTTGTTTTCCCACAAGGTTTGTTTTCCCACTAGGTTTGTTCCCCCACAAGGTTTGTTTTCTCACAAGGTTTGTTTTCCCACAAGGTTTGTTTTCCCACAAGGTTTGTTTTCCCACAAGGTTTGTTTTCCCACAAGGTTGGTTTTTCCGAAAGGTTTGTTTCCCCACAATGTTGGTTTTCCCACAAGGTTGGTTTTCCCGCAGGGTTTGTTTTCCCACAAGGTTAGTTTTCCCGCAAGGTTTGTTTCCCCACAAGGTTTGTTTTCCAACCGTGTTGGTTTTCCCAAAAGGTTCGCTTTCCCGCAAGGTTGGTTCCCTTGTGGGAAAACGTGGGAAAGCTTTGTTTTCCCCCAAGATTGGTTTTCCCGCAAGGTTGGTTTTCCCACAAGGTTTGTTTCCCCACAAGGTTTGTTTTCCCACTGTGTTGGTTTTCCCACAAGGTTGGTTTTCCCGAAAGGTTTGTTTCCCCACAAGGTTGGTTTTCCCACAAGGTTGGTTTTCCCGCAGGGTTTGTTTTCCCACAAGGTTTGTTTTCCCACTGTGTTGGTTTTCCCAAAAGGTTCGCTTTCCCAAAAGGTTGGTTTTCCCACAAGGTTGGTTTTCCCACAAGGTTGGTTTTCCCGCAGGGTTGCTTTCCCCATAAGGTTGGTTTTCCCAAAAGGTTCGCTTTCCCGCAAGGCTGGTTTTCCCACAAGGTTTGTTTCCCAACAATGTTTGTTTTCTCACAAGGTTTGTTTTCCCACATGGTTGGTTTTCCCGAAAGGTTTGTTTCCCCACAAGGTTGGTTTTCCCACAAGGCTGGTTTTCCCGCAGGGTTTGTTTTCCCACAAGGTTGGTTTTCCCGCAGGGTTTGTTTTCCCACAAGGTTAGTTTTCCCGCAAGGTTTGTTTCCCCACAAGGTTTGTTTTCCCACAAGGATTGTTTTCTCACAAGGTTTGTTTTCCCACTAGGTTTGTTTCCCCACAAGGTTTGTTTTCCCACAAGGTTTGTTTTCCCCCAAGGTTGGTTTTCCCGCAAGGTTGGTTTTCCCACAAGGTTTGTTTTCCCACTGGGTTGGTTTTCCCAAAAGGTTCGCTTTCCCACAAGGTTGGTTTTCCCACAAGGTTGGTTTTCCCGCAGGGTTGCTTTCCCCATAAGGTTGGTTTTCCCACAAGGTTTGTTTTCTCACAAGGTTTGTTTTCCCACTAGGTTGTTTTCCCACTAGGTTGGTTTTCCCACAAGGTTTGTTTTCCCACAAGCTTTGTTTTCCCCCAAGGTTGGTTTTCCCGCAAGGTTGGTTTTCCCACATTGTTTGTTTTCCCACTGTGTTGGTTTTCCCAAAAGGTTCGCTTTCCCGCTAGGTTGGTTTTCCCACAAGGTTTGTTTCCCCACAAGGTTTGTTTTCCCATAAGGTTTGTTTTCCCACAAGGTTTGTTTTCCCACAAGGTTTGTTTTCCCACAAGGTTGGTTTTCCCGCAAGGTTGGTTTTCCCACAAGGTTTGTTTTCCCACTGTGTTGGTTTTCCCAAAAGGTTCGCTTTCCCACAAGGTTGGTTTTCCCACAAGGTTGGTTTTCCCGCAGGGTTACTTTCCCCATAAGGTTTGTTTTCCCACAAGGTTTGTTTTCCCACAAGGTTTGTTTTCCCACAAGGTTGGTTTTCCCGAAAGGTTTGTTTCCCCACAAGGTTGGTTTTCCCACAAGGTTGGTTTTCCCGCAGGGTTTGTTTTCCCACAAGGTTAGTTTTCCCGCAAGGTTTGTTTTCCCACAAGGTTAGTTTTCCCACTAGGTTTGTTTCCCCACAAGGTTTGTTTCCCCACAAGGTTTGTTTTCCCACAAGGATTGTTTTCTCACAAGGTTTGTTCCCACTGTGTTGGTTTTCCCAAAAGGTTCGCTTTCCCGCAAGGTTGGTTTTCCCACAAGGTTGGTTTTCCCGCAGGGTTTGTTTCCCCATAAGGTTGGTTTTCCCACAAGCTTTGTTTTCCCCCAAGGTTGGTTTTCCCAAAAGGTTCGCTTTCCCGCAAGGTTGGTTTTCCCACAAGGTTTGTTTCCCCACAAGGTTTGTTTTCTCACAAGGTTGGTTTTCCCACAAGGTTGGTTTTCCCACAGGGTTTGTTTTCTCACAAGGTTTGTTTTCCCACTAGTTTGTTTTTCCCACTAGGTTGATTTTCCCACAAGGTTTGTTTTCCCACAAGCTTTGTTTTCCCCCATGGTTGGTTTTCTCGCAAGGTTGGTTTTCCCACAAGGTTTGTTTTCCCACTGTGTTGGTTTTCCCAAAAGGTTCGCTTTCCCGCAAGGTTGGTTTTCCCACAAGGTTTGTTTCCCCACAAGGTTTGTTTTCCCACAAGGTTTGTTTTCCCACAAGGTTTGTTTTCCCACAAGGTTGGTTTTCCCGAAAGGTTTGTTTCCCCACAAGGTTTGTTTTCCCACTAGGTTTGTTTTCCCACAAGGTTGGTTTTCCCGAAAGGTTTGTTTCCCCACAAGGTTGGTTTTCCCACAAGGTTGGTTTTCCCGCAGGGTTTGTTTTCCCAAAAGGTTAGTTTTCCCACAAGGTTTGTTTCCCCACAAGGTTTGTTTTCCCACAAGGATTGTTTTCTCACAAGGTTTGTTTTCCCACTGTGTTGGTTTTCCCAAAAGGTTCGCTTTCCCGCAAGGTTGGTTTTCCCACAAGGTTGGTTTTCCCGCAGGGTTTGTTTCCCCATAAGGTTGGTTTTCCCACAAGGTTTGTTTTCTCACAAGGTTTGTTTTCCCACAAGGTTTGTTTTCCCACAAGGTTTGTTTTCCCACAAGGTTGGTTTTCCCGCAAGGTTGGTTTTCCCACAAGGTTTGTTTTCCCACTGTGTTGGTTTTCCCAAAAGGTTCGCTTTCCCACAAGGTTGGTTTTCCCACAAGGTTGGTTTTCCCGCAGGGTTGCTTTCCCCATAAGGTTTGTTTTCCCACAAGGTTTGTTTTCCCACAAGGTTTGTTTTCCCACAAGGTTGGTTTTCCCGAAAGGTTTGTTTCCCCACAAGGTTGGTTTTCCCACAAGGTTGGTTTTCCCGCAGGGTTAGTTTTCGAACAAGGTTAGTTTTCCCGCAAGGTTTGTTTTCCCACAAGGTTAGTTTTCCCAGAAGATTTGTTTCCCCACAAGGTTTGTTTCCCCACAAGGTTTGTTTTCCCACAAGGATTGTTTTCTCACAAGGTTTGTTTTCCCACTGTGTTGGTTTTCCCAAAAGGTTCGCTTTCCCGCAAGGTTGGTTTTCCCACAAGGTTGGTTTTTCCGCAGGGTTTGTTTCCCCATAAGGTTGGTTTTCCCACAAGCTTTGTTTTCCCCCAAGGTTGGTTTTCCCAAAAGGTTCGCTTTCCCGCAAGGTTGGTTTTCCCACAAGGTTTGTTTCCCCACAAGGTTTGTTTTCTCACAAGGTTTGTTTTCCCACAAGGTTGGTTTTCCCGAAAGGTTTGTTTCCCCACAAGGTTGGTTTTCCCACAAGGTTCGTTTTCCCACAGGGTTTGTTTTCTCACAATGTTTGTTTTCCCACTAGGTTGTTTTTCCCACTAGGTTGATTTTCCCACAAGGTTTGTCTTCCCACAAGCTTTGTTTTCCCCCATGGTTGGTTTTCCCGCAAGGTTGGTTTTCCCACAAGGTTTGTTTTCCCACTGTGTTGGTTTTCCCAAAAGGTTCGCTTTCCCGCAAGGTTGGTTTTCCCACAAGGTTTGTTTTCCCACTGTGTTGGTTTTCCCAAAAGGTTCGCTTTCCCACAAGGTTGGTTTTCCCATAAGGTTGGTTTTCCCGCAGGGTTGCTTTCCCCATAAGGTTGGTTTTCCCACAAGGTTTGTTTTCTCACAAGGTTTGTTTTCCCACTAGATTGTTTTTCCCACTAGGTTGGTTTTCCCACAAGGTTTGTTTTCCCACAAGCTTTGTTTTCCCCCAAGGTTGGTTTTCCCGCAAGGTTGGTTTTCCCACAAGGTTTGTTTTCCCACTGTGTTGGTTTTCCCAAAAGGTTCGCTTTCCCGCAAGGTTGGTTTTCCCACAAGGTTTGTTTCCCCAGAAGGTTTGTTTTCCCACAAGGTTTGTTTTCCCACAAGGTTTGTTTTCCCACAAGGTTGGTTTTCCCGAAAGGTTTGTTTTCCCACAAGGTTTGTTTTCCCACAAGGTTTGTTTTCCCACAAGGTTTGTTTTCCCACAAGGTTGGTTTTCCCGCAAGGTTGGTTTTCCCACAAGGTTTGTTTTCCCACTGTGTTGGTTTTCCCAAAAGGTTCGCTTTCCCGCAAGGTTGGTTTTCCCACAAGGTTTGTTTCCCCAGAAGGTTTGTTTTCCCACAAGGTTTGTTTTCCCACAAGGTTTGTTTTCCCACAAGGTTGGTTTTCCCGAAAGGTTTGTTTCCCCACAAGGTTTGTTTTCCCACTAGGTTTGTTTTCCCATAAGGTTGGTTTTCCCACAAGGTTTGTTTTCTCACAAGGTTTGTTTTCCCACTAGGTTTGTTTCCCCACAAGGTTTGTTTTCTCACAAGGTTTGTTTTCCCACAAGGTTTGTTTTCCCACAAGGTAGGTTTTCCCGAAAGGTTTGTTTCCCCACAAGGTCGGTTTTCCCACAAGGTTGGTTTTCCCGCAGGGTTTGTTTTCCCACTGTGTTGGTTTTCCCAAAAGGTTTGCTTTCCCACAAGGTTGGTTTTCCCACAAGGTTGGTTTTCCCGCAGGGTTGCTTTCCCCATAAGGTTGGTTTTTCCACAAGGTTTGTTTTCTCACAAGGTTTGTTTTCCCACTAGGTTGTTTTCCCACTAGGTTGGTTTTCCCACAAGGTTTGTTTTCCCACAAGCTTTGTTTTCCCCCAAGGTTGGTTTTCCCGCAAGGTTGGTTTTCCCACAATGTTTGTTTTCCCACTGTGTTGGTTTTCCCAAAAGGTTCGCTTTCCCGCAAGGTTGGTTTTCCCACAAGGTTTGTTTCCCCACAAGGTTTGTTTTCCCATAAGGTTTGTTTTCCCACAAGGTTGGTTTTCCCGCAAGGTTGGTTTTCCCACAAGGTTTGTTTTGTGACTGTGTTGGTTTTCCCAAAAGGTTCGCTTTCCCACAAGGTTGGTTTTCCCACAAGGTTGGTTTTCCCGCAGGGCTGCTTTCCCCATAAGGTTTGTTTTCCCACAAGATTTGTTTTCCCACAAGGATTGTTTTCTCACAAGGTTTGTTTTCCCACTGTGTTGGTTTTCCCAAAAGCTTCGCTTTCCCGCAAGGTTTGTTTTCCCACAAGGTTGGTTTTCCCGCAGGGTTTGTTTCCCCATAAGGTTGGTTTTCCCACAAGGTTAGTTTTCCCGCAAGGTTTGTTTCCCCACAAGGTTTGTTTTCCAACCGTGTTGGTTTTCCCAAAAGGTTCGCTTTCCCGCAAGGTTGGTTCCCTTGTGGGAAAACGTGGGAAAGCTTTGTTTTCCCCCAAGATTGGTTTTCCCGCAAGGTTGGTTTTCCCACAAGGTTTGTTTCCCCACAAGGTTTGTTTTCCCACTGTGTTGGTTTTCCCACAAGGTTGGTTTTCCCGAAAGGTTTGTTTCCCCACAAGGTTGGTTTTCCCACAAGGTTGGTTTTCCCGCAGGGTTTGTTTTCCCACAAGGTTTGTTTTCCCACTGTGTTGGTTTTCCCAAAAGGTTCGCTTTCCCAAAAGGTTGGTTTTCCCACAAGGTTGGTTTTCCCACAAGGTTGGTTTTCCCGCAGGGTTGCTTTCCCCATAAGGTTGGTTTTCCCAAAAGGTTCGCTTTCCCGCAAGGCTGGTTTTCCCACAAGGTTTGTTTCCCAACAATGTTTGTTTTCTCACAAGGTTTGTTTTCCCACATGGTTGGTTTTCCCGAAAGGTTTGTTTCCCCACAAGGTTGGTTTTCCCACAAGGCTGGTTTTCCCGCAGGGTTTGTTTTCCCACAAGGTTGGTTTTCCCGCAGGGTTTGTTTTCCCACAAGGTTAGTTTTCCCGCAAGGTTTGTTTCCCCACAAGGTTTGTTTTCCCACAAGGATTGTTTTCTCACAAGGTTTGTTTTCCCACTAGGTTTGTTTCCCCACAAGGTTTGTTTTCCCCCAAGGTTTGTTTTCCCCCAAGGTTGGTTTTCCCGCAAGGTTGGTTTTCCCACAAGGTTTGTTTTCCCACTGGGTTGGTTTTCCCAAAAGGTTCGCTTTCCCACAAGGTTGGTTTTCCCACAAGGTTGGTTTTCCCGCAGGGTTGCTTTCCCCATAAGGTTGGTTTTCCCACAAGGTTTGTTTTCTCACAAGGTTTGTTTTCCCACTAGGTTGTTTTCCCACTAGGTTGGTTTTCCCACAAGGTTTGTTTTCCCACAAGCTTTGTTTTCCCCCAAGGTTGGTTTTCCCGCAAGGTTGGTTTTCCCACAAGGTTAGTTTTCCCACTGTGTTGGTTTTCCCAAAAGGTTCGCTTTCCCGCAAGGTTTGTTTCCCCACAAGGTTTGTTTCCCCACAAGGTTTGTTTTCCCACAAGGATTGTTTTCTCACAAGGTTTGTTTTCCCACTGTGTTGGTTTTCCCAAAAGGTTCGCTTTCCCGCAAGGTTGGTTTTCCCACAAGATTGGTTTTCCCGCAGGGTTTGTTTCCCCATAAGGTTGGTTTTCCCACAAGCTTTGTTTTCCCCCAAGGTTGGTTTTCCCAAAAGGTTCGCTTTCCCGCAAGGTTGGTTTTCCCACAAGGTTTGTTTCCCCACAAGGTTTGTTTTCTCACAAGGTTGGTTTTCCCACAAGGTTGGTTTTCCCACAGGGTTTGTTTTCTCACAAGGTTTGTTTTCCCACTAGTTTGTTTTTCCCACTAGGTTGATTTTCCCACAAGGTTTGTTTTCCCACAAGCTTTGTTTTCCCCCATGGTTGTTTTCCCCCAAGGTTGGTTTTCCCGCAAGGTTGGTTTTCCCACAAGGTTTGTTTTCCCACTGGGTTGGTTTTCCCAAAAGGTTCGCTTTCCCAAAAGGTTCGCTTTCCCACAAGGTTGGTTTTCCCACAAGGTTGGTTTTCCCGCAGGGTTACTTTCCCCATAAGGTTTGTTTTCCCACAAGGTTTGTTTTCCCACAAGGTTTGTTTTCCCACAAGGTTGGTTTTCCCGAAAGGTTTGTTTCCCCACAAGGTTGGTTTTCCCACAAGGTTGGTTTTCCCGCAGGGTTTGTTTTCCCACAAGGTTAGTTTTCCCGCAAGGTTTGTTTTCCCACAAGGTTAGTTTTCCCACTAGGTTTGTTTCCCCACAAGGTTTGTTTCCCCACAAGGTTTGTTTTCCCACAAGGATTGTTTTCCCACAAGGTTTGTTTTCCCACAAGGTTTGTTTTCCCACAAGGTTGGTTTTCCCGCAAGGTTGGTTTTCCCACAAGGTTGGTTTTCCCGCAGGGTTTGTTTCCCCATAAGGTTGGTTTTCCCACAAGCTTTGTTTTCCCCCAAGGTTGGTTTTCCCAAAAGGTTCGCTTTCCCGCAAGGTTGGTTTTCCCACAAGGTTTGTTTCCCCACAAGGTTTGTTTTCTCACAAGGTTGGTTTTCCCACAAGGTTGGTTTTCCCACAGGGTTTGTTTTCTCACAAGGTTTGTTTTCCCACTAGTTTGTTTTTCCCACTAGGTTGATTTTCCCACAAGGTTTGTTTTCCCACAAGCTTTGTTTTCCCCCATGGTTGGTTTTCCCGCAAGGTTGGTTTTCCCACAAGGTTTGTTTTCCCACTGTGTTGGTTTTCCCAAAAGGTTCGCTTTCCCGCAAGGTTGGTTTTCCCACAAGGTTTGTTTCCCCACAAGGTTTGTTTTCCCACAAGGTTTGTTTTCCCACAAGGTTTGTTTTCCCACAAGGTTGGTTTTCCCGAAAGGTTTGTTTCCCCACAAGGTTTGTTTTCCCACTAGGTTTGTTTTCCCACAAGGTTGGTTTTCCCGAAAGGTTTGTTTCCCCACAAGGTTGGTTTTCCCACAAGGTTTGTTTTCCCACAAGGTTGGTTTTCCCGCAAGGTTGGTTTTCCCACAAGGTTTGTTTTCCCACTGTGTTGGTTTTCCCAAAAGGTTCGCTTTCCCACGAGGTTGGTTTTCCCACAAGGTTGGTTTTCCCGCAGGGTTGCTTTCCCCATAAGGTTTGTTTTCCCACAAGGTTTGTTTTCCCACAAGGTTTGTTTTCCCACAAGGTTGGTTTTCCCGAAAGGTTTGTTTCCCCACAGGGTTGGTTTTCCCACCAGGTTGGTTTTCCCGCAGGGTTAGTTTTCGAACAAGGTTAGTTTTCCCGCAAGGTTTGTTTTCCCACAAGGTTAGTTTTCCCAGAAGATTTGTTTCCCCACAAGGTTTGTTTCCCCACAAGGTTTGTTTTCCCACAAGGATTGTTTTCTCACAAGGTTTGTTTTCCCACTGTGTTGGTTTTCCCAAAAGGTTCGCTTTCCCGCAAGGTTGGTTTTCCCACAAGGTTGGTTTTCCCGCAGGGTTTGTTTCCCCATAAGGTTGGTTTCCCCACAAGCTTTGTTTTCCCCCAAGGTTGGTTTTCCCAAAAGGTTCGCTTTCCCGCAAGGTTGGTTTTCCCACAAGGTTTGTTTCCCCACAAGGTTTGTTTTCTCACAAGGTTTGTTTTCCCACAAGGTTGGTTTTCCCGAAAGGTTTGTTTCCCCACAAGGTTGGTTTTCCCACAAGGTTCGTTTTCCCACAGGGTTTGTTTTCTCACAAGGTTTGTTTTCCCACTAGGTTGTTTTTCCCACTAGGTTGATTTTCCCACAAGGTTTGTCTTCCCACAAGCTTTGTTTTCCCCCATGGTTGGTTTTCCCGCAAGGTTGGTTTTCCCACAAGGTTTGTTTTCCCACTGTGTTGGTTTTCCCAAAAGGTTCGCTTTCCCGCAAGGTTGGTTTTCCCACAAGGTTTGTTTTCCCACTGTGTTGGTTTTCCCAAAAGGTTCGCTTTCCCACAAGGTTGGTTTTCCCATAAGGTTGGTTTTCCCGCAGGGTTGCTTTCCCCATAAGGTTGGTTTTCCCACAAGGTTTGTTTTCTCACAAGGTTTGTTTTCCCACTAGATTGTTTTTCCCACTAGGTTGGTTTTCCCACAAGGTTTGTTTTCCCACAAGGATGGTTTTCCCGCAGGGTTTGTTTCCCCAGAAGGTTTGTTTTCCCACAAGGTTTGTTTTCCCACAAGGTTTGTTTTCCCACAAGGTTGGTTTTCCCGAAAGGTTTGTTTCCCCACAAGGTTTGTTTTCCCACTAGGTTTGTTTTCCCATAAGGTTGGTTTTCCCACAAGGTTTGTTTTCTCACAAGGTTTGTTTTCCCACTAGGTTTGTTTCCCCACAAGGTTTGTTTTCTCACAAGGTTTGTTTTCCCACAAGGTTTGTTTTCCCACAAGGTAGGTTTTCCCGAAAGGTTTGTTTCCCCACAAGGTCGGTTTTCCCACAAGGTTGGTTTTCCCGCAGGGTTTGTTTTCCCACTGTGTTGGTTTTCCCAAAAGGTTTGCTTTCCCACAAGGTTGGTTTTCCCACAAGGTTGGTTTTCCCGCAGGGTTGCTTTCCCCATAAGGTTGGTTTTCCCACAAGGTTTGTTTTCTCACAAGGTTTGTTTTCCCACTAGGTTGTTTTCCCACTAGGTTGGTTTTCCCACAAGGTTTGTTTTCCCACAAGCTTTGTTTTCCCCCAAGGTTGGTTTTCCCGCAAGGTTGGTTTTCCCACAATGTTTGTTTTCCCACTGTGTTGGTTTTCCCAAAAGGTTCGCTTTCCCGCAAGGTTGGTTTTCCCACAAGGTTTGTTTCCCCACAAGGTTTGTTTTCCCATAAGGTTTGTTTTCCCACAAGGTTGGTTTTCCCGCAAGGTTGGTTTTCCCACAAGGTTTGTTTTGTGACTGTGTTGGTTTTCCCAAAAGGTTCGCTTTCCCACAAGGTTGGTTTTCCCACAAGGTTGGTTTTCCCGCAGGGCTGCTTTCCCCATAAGGTTTGTTTTCCCACAAGATTTGTTTTCCCACAAGGATTGTTTTCTCACAAGGTTTGTTTTCCCACTGTGTTGGTTTTCCCAAAAGCTTCGCTTTCCCGCAAGGTTGGTTTTCCCACAAGGTTGGTTTTCCCGCAGGGTTTGTTTCCCCATAAGGTTGGTTTTCCCACAAGGTTTGTTTTCTCACAAGGTTTGTTTTCCCACAAGGTTTGTTTTCCCACAAGGTTTGTTTTCCCACAAGGTTGGTTTTCAAGCAGGGTTTGTTTTCCCACAAGGTTAGTTTTCCCGAAAGGTTTGTTTCCCCACAAGTTTTGTTTTCCCATAAGGTTTGTTTTCCCACAAGGTTTGTTTTCCCACAAGGTTTGTTTTCCCACAAGGTTTGTTTTCCCGCAATGTTTGTTTTCCCACAAGGTTGGTTTTCCCGAAAGGTTTGTTTCCCCACAAGGTTTGTTTTCCCACTAGGTTTGTTTTCCCATAAGGTTGGTTTTCCCACAAGGTTTGTTTTCTCACAAGGTTTGTTTTCCCACTAGGTGTGTTTCCCCACAAGGTTTGTTTTCTCACAAGGTTTGTTTTCCCACAAGGTTTGTTTTCCCACAAGGTTTGTTTTCCCACAAGGTTTGTTTTCCCACAAGGTTGGTTTTCCCGAAAGGTTTGTTTCCCCACAAGGTTGGTTTTCCCACAAGGTTGGTATTCCCGCAGGGTTTGTTTTCCCACAAGGTTAGTTTTCCCGCAAGGTTTGTTTCCCCACAAGGTTTGTTTTCCCACAAGGATTGTTTTCCCACTAGGTTTGTTTCCCCATAAGGTTTTGTTTTCCCACAAGGTTTGTTTTCCCCCAAGGTTGGTTTTCCCGCAAGGTTGGTTTTCCCACAAGGTTTGTTTTCCCACTGTGTTGGTTTTCCCAAAAGTTTCGCTTTCCCACAAGGTTGGTTTTCCCACAAGGTTGGTTTTCCCGCAGGGTTGCTTTCCCCATAAGGTTGGTTTTCCCACAAGGTTTGTTTTCTCACAAGGTTTGTTTTCCCACTAGGTTGTTTTTCCCACTAGGTTGGTTTTCCCACAAGGTTTGTTTTCCCACAAGCTTTGTTTTCCCCCAAGGTTGGTTTTCCCGCAAGGTTGGTTTTCCCACAAGGTTTGTTTTCCCACTGTGTTGGTTTCCCCACTAGGTTGGTTTTCCCACAAGGTTTGTTTTCCCACAAGCTTTGTTTTCCCCCAAGGTTGGTTTTCCCGCAAGGTTGGTTTTCCCACAATGTTTGTTTTCCCACTGTGGTGGTTTTCCCAAAAGGTTCGCTTTCCCGCAAGGTTGGTTTTCCCACAAGGTTTGTTTCCCCACAAGGTTTGTTTTCCCATAAGGTTTGTTTTCCCACAAGGTTTGTTTTCCCACAAGGTTTGTTTTCCCACAAGGTTTGTTTTCCCGCAAGGTTGGTTTTCCCACAAGGTTTGTTTTCCCACTGTGTTGGTTTTCCCAAAAGATTCGCTTTCCCACAAGGTTGGTTTTCCCACAAGGTTGGTTTTCCCGCAGGGTTGCTTCTCAGGGCTGCCTTTCAGGGCTGCAGGGTTGTTCGCTTTCCCCCAAGGCTTTCCCACAAGGTTTGTTTTCCCACTGTGTTGGTTTTCCCAAAAGGTTCGCTTTCCCACAAGGTTGGTTTTCCCACAAGGTTGGTTTTCCCGCAGGGCTGCTTTCCTCATAAGGTTGGTTTTCCCACAAGGTTTGTTTTCTCACAAGGTTTGTTTTCCCACTAGGTTGTTTTTCCCACTAGGTTGGTTTTCCCACAAGGTTTGTTTTCCCACAAGCTTTGTTTTCCCCCAAGGTTGGTTTTCCCGCAAGGTTGGTTTTTCCACAAGGTTTGTTTTCCCACTGTGTTGGTTTTCCCAAAAGGTTCGCTTTCCCGCAAGGTTGGTTTTCCCACAAGGTTTGTTTCCCCACAAGGTTTGTTTTCCCATAGGGTTTGTTTTCCCACAAGGTTTGTTTCCCCACAAGGTTTGTTTTCCCATAAGGTTTGTTTTCCCACAAGGTTTGTTTTCCCACAAGGTTTGTTTTCCCACAAGGTTTGTTTTCCCACAAGGTTGGTTTTCCCGCAAGGTTTGTTTTCCCACTGTGTTGGTTTTCCCAAAAGGTTCGCTTTCCCAAAAGGTCGGTTTTCCCACAAGGTTGGTTTTCCCACAGGGTTGCTTTCCCCATAAGGTTTGTTTTCCCACAAGGTTTGTTTTCCCACAAGGTTTGTTTTCCCACAAGGTTGGTATTCCCGAAAGGTTTGTTTCCCCACAAGGTTGGTTTTTCCACAAGGTTGGTTTTCCCGCAGGGTTTGTTTTCCCACAAGGTTAGTTTTCCCGCAAGGTTTGTTTTCCCACAAGGTTAGTTTTCCCACAAGGTTTGTTTCCCCACAAGGTTTGTTTCCCCACAAGGTTTGTTTTCCCACAAGGATTGTTTTCTCACAAGGTTTGTTTTCCCACTGTGTTGGTTTTCCCAAAAGGTTCGCTTTCCCGCAAGGTTGGTTTTCCCACAAGGTTGGTTTTCCCGCAGGGTTTGTTTCCCCATAAGGTTGGTTTTCCCACAAGCTTTGTTTTCCCCCAAGGTTGGTTTTCCCAAAAGGTTCGCTTTCCCGCAAGGTTGGTTTTCCCACAAGGTTTGTTTCCCCACAAGGTTTGTTTTCTCACAAGGTTTGTTTTCCCACAAGGTTGGTTTTCCCGAAAGGTTTGTTTTCCCACAAGCTTTGTTTTCCCCTAAGGTTGGTTTTCCCGCAAGGTTGGTTTTCCCGCAGGGTTTGTTTTCCCACAAGGTTAGTTTTCCCGCAAGGTTTGTTTCCCCACAAGGTTTGTTTTCCCGCAAGGTTGGTTTTCCCACAAGGTTTGTTTTCCCACTGTGTTGGTTTTCCCAAAAGGTTTGCTTTCCCACAAGGTTGGTTTTCCCACAAGGTTGGTTTTCCCGCAGGGTTGCTTTCCCCATAAGGTTGGTTTTCCCACAAGGTTTGTTTTCTCACAAGGTTTGTTTTCCCACTAGGTTGTTTTTCCACTAGGTTGGTTTTCCCACAAGGTTTGCTTTCCCAAAAGCTTTGTTTTCCCCCAAGGTTGGTTTTCCCGCAAGGTTGGTTTTCCCACAATGTTTGTTTTCCCACTGTGTTGGTTTTCCCAAAAGGTTCGCTTTCCCGCAAGGTTGGTTTTCCACAAGGTTTGTTTCCCCACAAGGTTTGTTTTCCCATAAGGTTTGTTTTCCCACAAGGTTTGTTTTCCCACAAGGTTTGTTTTCCCACAAGGTTTGTTTTCCCACAAGGTTGGTTTTCCCGCAAGGTTGGTTTTCCCACAAGGTTTGTTTTGTGACTGTGTTGGTTTTCCCAAAAGGTTCGCTTTCCCACAAGGTTGGTTTTCCCACAAGGTTGGTTTTCCCGCAGGGCTGCTTTCCCCATAAGGTTTGTTTTCCCACAAGGTTTGTTTTCCCACAAGGATTGTTTTCTCACAAGGTTTGTTTTCCCACTGTGTTGGTTTTCCCACAAGGTTTGTTTTCCCGAAAGGTTTGTTTCCCCACAAGTTTTGTTTTCCCATAAGGTTTGTTTTCCCACAAGGTTTGTTTTCCCACAAGGTTTGTTTTCCCACAAGGTTGGTTTCCCGCAGGGTTTGTTTTCCCACAAGGTTAGTTTTCCCGAAAGGTTTGTTTCCCCACAAGTTTTGTTTTCCCATAAGGTTTGTTTTCCCACAAGGTTTGTTTTCCCACAAGGTTTGTTTTCCCACAAGGTTTGTTTTCCCGCAATGTTTGTTTTCCCACAAGGTTGGTTTTCCCGAAAGGTTTGTTTCCCCACAAGGTTTGTTTTCCCACTAGGTTTGTTTTCCCATAAGGTTGGTTTTCCCACAAGGTTTGTTTTCTCACAAGGTTTGTTTTCCCACTAGGTGTGTTTCCCCACAAGGTTTGTTTTCTCACAAGGTTTGTTTTCCCACAAGGTTTGTTTTCCCACAAGGTTTGTTTTCCCACAAGGTTTGTTTTCCCACAAGGTTGGTTTTCCCGAAAGGTTTGTTTCCCCACAAGGTTGGTTTTCCCACAAGGTTGGTATTCCCGCAGGGTTTGTTTTCCCACAAGGTTAGTTTTCCCGCAAGGTTTGTTTCCCCACAAGGTTTGTTTTCCCACAAGGATTGTTTTCCCACTAGGTTTGTTTCCCCACAAGGTTTTGTTTTCCCACAAGGTTTGTTTTCCCCCAAGGTTGGTTTTCCCGCAAGGTTGGTTTTCCCACAAGGTTTGTTTTCCCACTGTGTTGGTTTTCCCAAAAGGTTCGCTTTCCCACAAGGTTGGTTTTCCCACAAGGTTGGTTTTCCCGCAGGGTTGCTTTCCCCATAAGGTTGGTTTTCCCACAAGGTTTGTTTTCTCACAAGGTTTGTTTTCCCACTAGGTTGTTTTTCCCACTAGGTTGGTTTTCCCACAAGGTTTGTTTTCCCACAAGCTTTGTTTTCCCCCAAGGTTGGTTTTCCCGCAAGGTTGGTTTTCCCACAAGGTTTGTTTTCCCACTGTGTTGGTTTCCCCACTAGGTTGGTTTTCCCACAAGGTTTGTTTTCCCACAAGCTTTGTTTTCCCCCAAGGTTGGTTTTCCCGCAAGGTTGGTTTTCCCACAATGTTTGTTTTCCCACTGTGTTGGTTTTCCCAAAAGGTTCGCTTTCCCGCAAGGTTGGTTTTCCCACAAGGTTTGTTTCCCCACAAGGTTTGTTTTCCCATAAGGTTTGTTTTCCCACAAGGTTTGTTTTCCCACAAGGTTTGTTTTCCCACAAGGTTTGTTTTCCCGCAAGGTTGGTTTTCCCACAAGGTTTGTTTTCCCACTGTGTTGGTTTTCCCAAAAGATTCGCTTTCCCACAAGGTTGGTTTTCCCACAAGGTTGGTTTTCCCGCAGGGTTGCTTCTCAGGGCTGCCTTTCAGGGCTGCAGGGTTGTTCGCTTTCCCCCAAGGCTTTCCCACAAGGTTTGTTTTCCCACTGTGTTGGTTTTCCCAAAAGGTTCGCTTTCCCACAAGGTTGGTTTTCCCACAAGGTTGGTTTTCCCGCAGGGCTGCTTTCCTCATAAGGTTGGTTTTCCAACAAGGTTTGTTTTCTCACAAGGTTTGTTTTCCCACTAGGTTGTTTTTCCCACTAGGTTGGTTTTCCCACAAGGTTTGTTTTCCCACAAGCTTTGTTTTCCCCCAAGGTTGGTTTTCCCGCAAGGTTGGTTTTTCCACAAGGTTTGTTTTCCCACTGTGTTGGTTTTCCCAAAAGGTTCGCTTTCCCGCAAGGTTGGTTTTCCCACAAGGTTTGTTTCCCCACAAGGTTTGTTTTCCCATAGGGTTTGTTTTCCCACAAGGTTTGTTTCCCCACAAGGTTTGTTTTCCCATAAGGTTTGTTTTCCCACAAGGTTTGTTTTCCCACAAGCTTTGTTTTCCCACAAGGTTTGTTTTCCCACAAGGTTGGTTTTCCCGCAAGGTTTGTTTTCCCACTGTGTTGGTTTTCCCAAAAGGTTCGCTTTCCCACAAGGTCGGTTTTCCCACAAGGTTGGTTTTCCCGCAGGGTTGCTTTCCCCATAAGGTTTGTTTTCCCACAAGGTTTGTTTTCCCACAAGGTTTGTTTTCCCACAAGGTTGGTATTCCCGAAAGGTTTGTTTCCCCACAAGGTTGGTTTTTCCACAAGGTTGGTTTTCCCGCAGGGTTTGTTTTCCCACAAGGTTAGTTTTCCCGCAAGGTTTGTTTTCCCACAAGGTTAGTTTTCCCAAAAGGTTTGTTTCCCCACAAGGTTTGTTTCCCCACAAGGTTTGTTTTCCCACAAGGATTGTTTTCTCACAAGGTTTGTTTTCCCACTGTGTTGGTTTTCCCAAAAGGTTCGCTTTCCCGCAAGGTTGGTTTTCCCACAAGGTTGGTTTTCCCGCAGGGTTTGTTTCCCCATAAGGTTGGTTTTCCCACAAGCTTTGTTTTCCCCCAAGGTTGGTTTTCCCAAAAGGTTCGCTTTCCCGCAAGGTTGGTTTTCCCACAAGGTTTGTTTCCCCACAAGGTTTGTTTTCTCACAAGGTTTGTTTTCCCACAAGATTGGTTTTCCCGAAAGGTTTGTTTTCCCACAAGCTTTGTTTTCCCCTAAGGTTGGTTTTCCCGCAAGGTTGGTTTTCCCACAAGGTTTGTTTTCCCACTGTGTTGGTTTTCCCAAAAGGTTCGCTTACCCGCAAGGTTGGTTTTCCCACAAGGTTTGTTTCCCCACAAGGTTTGTTTTCCCATAAGGTTTGTTTTCCCACAAGGTTTGTTTTCCCACAAGGTTTGTTTTCCCACAAGGTTGGTTTTCCCGAAAGGTTTGTTTCCCCACAAGGTTTGTTTCCCCACAAGGTTTGTTTTCCCATAAGGTTTGTTTTCCCACAAGGTTTGTTTTCCCACAAGGTTTGTTTTCCCACAAGGTTTGTTTTCCCACAAGGTTGGTTTTCCCGCAAGGTTTGTTTTCCCACTGTGTTGGTTTTCCCAAAAGGTTCGCTTTCCCACAAGGTCGGTTTTCCCACAAGGTTGGTTTTCCCGCAGGGTTGCTTTCCCCATAAGGTTTGTTTTCCCACAAGGTTTGTTTTCCCACAAGGTTGGTATTCCCGAAAGGTTTGTTTCCCCACAAGGTTGGTTTTTCCACATGGTTGGTTTTCCCGCAGGGTTTGTTTTCCCACAAGGTTAGTTTTCCCGCAAGGTTTGTTTTCCCACAAGGTTAGTTTTCCCACAAGGTTTGTTTCCCCACAAGGTTTGTTTCCCCACAAGGTTTGTTTTCCCACAAGGATTGTTTTCTCACAAGGTTTGTTTTCCCACTGTGTTGGTTTTCCCAAAAGGTTCGCTTTCCCGCAAGGTTGGTTTTCCCACAAGGTTGGTTTTCCCGCAGGGTTTGTTTCCCCATAAGGTTGGTTTTCCCACAAGCTTTGTTTTCCCCCAAGGTTGGTTTTCCCAAAAGGTTCGCTTTCCCGCAAGGTTGGTTTTCCCACAAGGTTTGTTTCCCCACAAGGTTTGTTTTCTCACAAGGTTTGTTTTCCCACAAGGTTGGTTTTCCCGAAAGGTTTGTTTTCCCACAAGCTTTGTTTTCCCCTAAGGTTGGTTTTCCCGCAAGGTTGGTTTTCCCGCAGGGTTTGTTTTCCCACAAGGTTAGTTTTCCCGCAAGGTTTGTTTCCCCACAAGGTTTGTTTTCCCGCAAGGTTGGTTTTCCCACAAGGTTTGTTTTCCCACTGTGTTGGTTTTCCCAAAAGGTTTGCTTTCCCACAAGGTTGGTTTTCCCACAAGGTTGGTTTTCCCGCAGGGTTGCTTTCCCCATAAGGTTGGTTTTCCCACAAGGTTTGTTTTCTCACAAGGTTTGTTTTCCCTAGGTTGTTTTTCCACTAGGTTGGTTTTCCCACAAGGTTTGCTTTCCCAAAAGCTTTGTTTTCCCCCAAGGTTGGTTTTCCCGCAAGGTTGGTTTTCCCACAATGTTTGTTTTCCCACTGTGTTGGTTTTCCCAAAAGGTTCGCTTTCCCGCAAGGTTGGTTTTCCACAAGGTTTGTTTCCCCACAAGGTTTGTTTTCCCATAAGGTTTGTTTTCCCACAAGGTTTGTTTTCCCACAAGGTTTGTTTTCCCACAAGGTTTGTTTTCCCACAAGGTTGGTTTTCCCGCAAGGTTGGTTTTCCCACAAGGTTTGTTTTGTGACTGTGTTGGTTTTCCCAAAAGGTTCGCTTTCCCACAAGGTTGGTTTTCCCACAAGGTTGGTTTTCCCGCAGGGCTGCTTTCCCCATAAGGTTTGTTTTCCCACAAGGTTTGTTTTCCCACAAGGATTGTTTTCTCACAAGGTTTGTTTTCCCACTGTGTTGGTTTTCCCACAAGGTTTGTTTTCCCGAAAGGTTTGTTTCCCCACAAGTTTTGTTTTCCCATAAGGTTTGTTTTCCCACAAGGTTTGTTTTCCCACAAGGTTTGTTTTCCCACAAGGTTGGTTTTCCCGCAGGGTTTGTTTTCCCACAAGGTTAGTTTTCCCGAAAGGTTTGTTTCCCCACAAGTTTTGTTTTCCCATAAGGTTTGTTTTCCCACAAGGTTTGTTTTCCCACAAGGTTTGTTTTCCCACAAGGTTTGTTTTCCCGCAATGTTTGTTTTCCCACAAGGTTGGTTTTCCCGAAAGGTTTGTTTCCCCACAAGGTTTGTTTTCCCACTAGGTTTGTTTTCCCATAAGGTTGGTTTTCCCACAAGGTTTGTTTTCTCACAAGGTTTGTTTTCCCACTAGGTGTGTTTCCCCACAAGGTTTGTTTTCTCACAAGGTTTGTTTTCCCACAAGGTTTGTTTTCCCACAAGGTTTGTTTTCCCACAAGGTTTGTTTTCCCACAAGGTTGGTTTTCCCGAAAGGTTTGTTTCCCCACAAGGTTGGTTTTCCCACAAGGTTGGTATTCCCGCAGGGTTTGTTTTCCCACAAGGTTAGTTTTCCCGCAAGGTTTGTTTCCCCACAAGGTTTGTTTTCCCACAAGGATTGTTTTCCCACTAGGTTTGTTTCCCCACAAGGTTTTGTTTTCCCACAAGGTTTGTTTTCCCCCAAGGTTGGTTTTCCCGCAAGGTTGGTTTTCCCACAAGGTTTGTTTTCCCACTGTGTTGGTTTTCCCAAAAGGTTCGCTTTCCCACAAGGTTGGTTTTCCCACAAGGTTGGTTTTCCCGCAGGGTTGCTTTCCCCATAAGGTTGGTTTTCCCACAAGGTTTGTTTTCTCACAAGGTTTGTTTTCCCACTAGGTTGTTTTTCCCACTAGGTTGGTTTTCCCACAAGGTTTGTTTTCCCACAAGCTTTGTTTTCCCCCAAGGTTGGTTTTCCCGCAAGGTTGGTTTTCCCACAAGGTTTGTTTTCCCACTGTGTTGGTTTCCCCACTAGGTTGGTTTTCCCACAAGGTTTGTTTTCCCACAAGCTTTGTTTTCCCCCAAGGTTGGTTTTCCCGCAAGGTTGGTTTTCCCACAATGTTTGTTTTCCCACTGTGTTGGTTTTCCCAAAAGGTTCGCTTTCCCGCAAGGTTGGTTTTCCCACAAGGTTTGTTTCCCCACAAGGTTTGTTTTCCCATAAGGTTTGTTTTCCCACAAGGTTTGTTTTCCCACAAGGTTTGTTTTCCCACAAGGTTTGTTTTCCCGCAAGGTTGGTTTTCCCACAAGGTTTGTTTTCCCACTGTGTTGGTTTTCCCAAAAGATTCGCTTTCCCACAAGGTTGGTTTTCCCACAAGGTTGGTTTTCCCGCAGGGTTGCTTCTCAGGGCTGCCTTTCAGGGCTGCAGGGTTGTTCGCTTTCCCCCAAGGCTTTCCCACAAGGTTTGTTTTCCCACTGTGTTGGTTTTCCCAAAAGGTTCGCTTTCCCACAAGGTTGGTTTTCCCACAAGGTTGGTTTTCCCGCAGGGCTGCTTTCCTCATAAGGTTGGTTTTCCAACAAGGTTTGTTTTCTCACAAGGTTTGTTTTCCCACTAGGTTGTTTTTCCCACTAGGTTGGTTTTCCCACAAGGTTTGTTTTCCCACAAGCTTTGTTTTCCCCCAAGGTTGGTTTTCCCGCAAGGTTGGTTTTTCCACAAGGTTTGTTTTCCCACTGTGTTGGTTTTCCCAAAAGGTTCGCTTTCCCGCAAGGTTGGTTTTCCCACAAGGTTTGTTTCCCCACAAGGTTTGTTTTCCCATAGGGTTTGTTTTCCCACAAGGTTTGTTTCCCCACAAGGTTTGTTTTCTCACAAGGTTTGTTTTCCCACAAGGTTTGTTTTCCCACAAGGTTTGTTTTCCCACAAGGTTTGTTTTCCCACAAGGTTGGTTTTCCCGCAAGGTTTGTTTTCCCACTGTGTTGGTTTTCCCAAAAGGTTCGCTTTCCCACAAGGTCGGTTTTCCCACAAGGTTGGTTTTCCCGCAGGGTTGCTTTCCCCATAAGGTTTGTTTTCCCACTGTGTTGGTTTTCCCAAAAGGTTCGCTTTCCCGCAAGGTTTGTTTTCCCACAAGGCTGGTTTTCCCGCAGGGTTTGTTTCCCCATAAGGTTGGTTTTCCCACAAGCTTTGTTTTCCCCCAAGGTTGGTTTTCCCAAAAGGTTCGCTTTCCCGCAAGGTTGGTTTTCCCACAAGGTTTGTTTCCCCACAAGGTTTGTTTTCTCACAAGGTTTGTTTTCCCACAAGGTTGGTTTTCCCCCAAGGTTGGTTTTCCCAAAAGGTTCGCTTTCCAACAAGGTTGGTTTTCCCACAAGCTTTGTTTTCCCCCAAGGTTGGTTTTCCCGCAAGGTTGGTTTTCCCAAAAGGTTTGTTTTCCCACTGTGTTGGTTTTCCCAAAAGGTTCGCTTTCCCGCAAGGTTGGTTTTCCCACAAGGTTGGTTTCCCCAGAAGGTTTGTTTTCCCACAAGGTTTGTTTTCCCACAAGGTTTGTTTTCCCACAAGGTTGGTTTTCCCGAAAGGTTTGTTTCCCCACAAGGTTTGTTTTCCCACTAGGTTTGTTTTCCCATAAGGTTGGTTTTCCCACAAGGTTTGTTTTCTCACAAGGTTTGTTTTCCCACTAGGTTTGTTTCCCCACAAGGTTTGTTTTCTCACAAGGTTTGTTTTCCCACAAGGTTTGTTTTCCCACAAGGTAGGTTTTCCCGAAAGGTTTGTTTCCCCACAAGGTCGGTTTTCCCACAAGGTTGGTTTTCCCGCAGGGTTTGTTTTCCCACAAGGTTAGTTTTCCCGCAAGGTTTGTTTCCCCACAAGGTTTGTTTTCCCGCAAGGTTGGTTTTCCCACAAGGTTTGTTTTCCCACTGTGTTGGTTTTCCCAAAAGGTTTGCTTTCCCACAAGGTTGGTTTTCCCACAAGGTTGGTTTTCCCGCAGGGTTGCTTTCCCCATAAGGTTGGTTTTCCCACAAGGTTTGTTTTCTCACAAGGTTTGTTTTCCCACTAGGTTGTTTTTCCACTAGGTTGGTTTTCCCACAAGGTTTGCTTTCCCAAAAGCTTTGTTTTCCCCCAAGGTTGGTTTTCCCGCAAGGTTGGTTTTCCCACAATGTTTGTTTTCCCACTGTGTTGGTTTTCCCAAAAGGTTCGCTTTCCTGCAAGGTTGGTTTTCCACAAGGTTTGTTTCCCCACAAGGTTTGTTTTCCCATAAGGTTTGTTTTCCCACAAGGTTTGTTTTCCCACAAGGTTTGTTTTCCCACAAGGTTTGTTTTCCCACAAGGTTGGTTTTCCCGCAAGGTTGGTTTTCCCACAAGGTTTGTTTTGTGACTGTGTTGGTTTTCCCAAAAGGTTCGCTTTCCCACAAGGTTGGTTTTCCCACAAGGTTGGTTTTCCCGCAGGGCTGCTTTCCCCATAAGGTTTGTTTTCCCACAAGGTTTGTTTTCCCACAAGGATTGTTTTCTCACAAGGTTTGTTTTCCCACTGTGTTGGTTTTCCCACAAGGTTTGTTTTCCCGAAAGGTTTGTTTCCCCACAAGTTTTGTTTTCCCATAAGGTTTGTTTTCCCACAAGGTTTGTTTTCCCACAAGGTTTGTTTTCCCACAAGGTTGGTTTTCCCGCAGGGTTTGTTTTCCCACAAGGTTAGTTTTCCCGAAAGGTTTGTTTCCCCACAAGTTTTGTTTTCCCATAAGGTTTGTTTTCCCACAAGGTTTGTTTTCCCACAAGGTTTGTTTTCCCACAAGGTTTGTTTTCCCGCAATGTTTGTTTTCCCACAAGGTTGGTTTTCCCGAAAGGTTTGTTTCCCCACAAGGTTTGTTTTCCCACTAGGTTTGTTTTCCCATAAGGTTGGTTTTCCCACAAGGTTTGTTTTCTCACAAGGTTTGTTTTCCCACTAGGTGTGTTTCCCCACAAGGTTTGTTTTCTCACAAGGTTTGTTTTCCCACAAGGTTTGTTTTCCCACAAGGTTTGTTTTCCCACAAGGTTTGTTTTCCCACAAGGTTGGTTTTCCCGAAAGGTTTGTTTCCCCACAAGGTTGGTTTTCCAACAAGGTTGGTATTCCCGCAGGGTTTGTTTTCCCACAAGGTTAGTTTTCCCGCAAGGTTTGTTTCCCCACAAGGTTTGTTTTCCCACAAGGATTGTTTTCCCACTAGGTTTGTTTCCCCACAAGGTTTTGTTTTCCCACAAGGTTTGTTTTCCCCCAAGGTTGGTTTTCCCGCAAGGTTGGTTTTCCCACAAGGTTTGTTTTCCCACTGTGTTGGTTTTCCCAAAAGGTTCGCTTTCCCACAAGGTTGGTTTTCCCACAAGGTTGGTTTTCCCGCAGGGTTGCTTTCCCCATAAGGTTGGTTTTCCCACAAGGTTTGTTTTCTCACAAGGTTTGTTTTCCCACTAGGTTGTTTTTCCCACTAGGTTGGTTTTCCCACAAGGTTTGTTTTCCCACAAGCTTTGTTTTCCCCCAAGGTTGGTTTTCCCGCAAGGTTGGTTTTCCCACAAGGTTTGTTTTCCCACTGTGTTGGTTTCCCCACTAGGTTGGTTTTCCCACAAGGTTTGTTTTCCCACAAGCTTTGTTTTCCCCCAAGGTTGGTTTTCCCGCAAGGTTGGTTTTCCCACAATGTTTGTTTTCCCACTGTGTTGGTTTTCCCAAAAGGTTCGCTTTCCCGCAAGGTTGGTTTTCCCACAAGGTTTGTTTCCTCACAAGGTTTGTTTTGCCATAAGGTTTGTTTTCCCACAAGGTTTGTTTTCCCACAAGGTTTGTTTTCCCACAAGGTTTGTTTTCCCGCAAGGTTGGTTTTCCCACAAGGTTTGTTTTCCCACTGTGTTGGTTTTCCCAAAAGATTCGCTTTCCCACAAGGTTGGTTTTCCCACAAGCTTGGTTTTCCCGCAGGGTTGCTTCTCAGGGCTGCCTTTTATTTATTTATTTATTTTCATTGAACTAAGGACCAACTAGGGCCACTCAAAAACATACAAAAAAAACAACAACAACAACATATTAAACAATAACAAAATAAGAGAGAAAAACACAAACAACAAAAAAGGTGCTTGAGCATCAGGTTCGTTGTGTATAGATCTCACCAGACCATGTCCGCCAAAGTGGCAGAGATAGCCGAAAAAGCGGCCCCGAAAGCACCCGAAGGAGCGGATTGTCCGAAGCAAGAATCCTTGTCTGGATCGAAAGAGATGATCTCCTACGAAGTTCAGGAAAAGAAGGGAGGCCACCACCAACAAACATTCCGGAAGCACTACAGTTAAGGGAAAGACCAAGAAGCCACCGAAAAGAATTGTTATACAGAACCCGAAGAGAGTTCTCACACTTAACAGATACAGATTGCACAAAAGCAAGACCGTACAACGGGGTGCAATAAGCTCTGAAAAGAAAACACCTCACGGCAGGGTCGCATTTCCCGAACTTACGAATAAGTAAGTTAGCCCTGCAGCACAGCGAACGTGAAAGTGCTTTAACATGGAGCTCGTCACTCAGGGAGGGAGCCACCGTGAATCCAAGATATTTGTAGGACTCAACGAAAGACAGCGACACTCCAGAAAGCAATGCCATAGGGACGTGTTTCAGAGGGGTCCCGCGAGGAATGAACGCCATACACTGGGTCTTGGCCGTGTTAAACACGATATCATTAGGTGACGCAAACTCATCACAAATTGAAAGTAGATGGTTTAGTGCAGCCACTGTAGGAGCTAAAATAACCAGGTCATCAGCATAACTCAGGTTATTAAAGCAAACACCTCCAATGAAACAACCAACCTTAGTTTGAGCCAAACGCAGGTTGAGACCATCCACATATAGGTTATACAGCAACGGAGAGAGGACCCCACCTTGCCGTACACCATTCAGAACAGGGAATGGCATGCTGAAATAACCACTCCATTTTATTCTGAAACGCTGTACATCGAACCAATGTTCAAGAGTTCCAATGACACGACGGTCAACTCCCTTTGTGTCCATTTTATCCAGGAGCTTCTCAAGGTTCACTCTGTCGAAAGCTGCCTTTGCGTCAATGAAGCACGCAAACACAGGACTTGAAAAAAGCCAGAAATACTGCACGACAGATTTGAGAATGAACACACAAAACTCCGTCGAAGACCCTTCTTTGAACCCAAATTGATAATGCGACGAATTAATCTGGGATGAAATCAAAGAAAAGAGACATTTTTCGAAAATTTTCGAAATAACAGCCGCCATAGCAATCGGTCTGTAATTACTTAACGATGTCATGTCTCCGGTATTCGACTTCGGAATTGGAACCAGGCACACCTCAGTAAGGGAATCTGGGACGTAGCTGTGGTTAAGGAACCCATTGAACAGCAGTGTCAACAGACAAATCAGGGTCGGACCACCATGCTTAACATGATTAGTCGTCACCCCATCAAGGCCACCGGACTTACTGCCTGAAAGCCCAGACAACGACCGAGCCACAGACTCTGCCGTAATCAGCTGCTTAACAGGATCAGTCCATGGTTTGGAAAAGGACCTTGCACTCGCTGCTTTAGGATCAGAAGCAACTGACGAGAAAACAGTGCTATAGTGACCCCGCCATAGCTCCGCTATATCTTTGGGCCCAGTCGCTGAACCAACTCTATCAGACATTTTCTGAGGACCAGCATTTTTAGATTTAGCAACTTTTTTCCAAAAATCACGGAAATTAAGTGAACTAAAACTGCTGGCCAGAGCCGAAGTTCTTAGACTCTCTGTATTCTTTTTGCACCACCGAAGGGCACTCCGGAACCTCCCGTGAAGAATTCTCCTCGCAGAATCAAACACACCCCCAAGAGGTCTGCCATTAGTAACCCACAAAAGCAAAGCATTTTTCGCAGCTTCGTAATGAGGGCGCACATGATTATTCCAACCAGGAATAATATTCATCCCAAACCTTTTCTTGTTAGTACTACCTACACGAAGTGGTAGAGTATGGCACGCACTTACAATAAGAATCGAAACCAGTGTATAGTAAAGCAACCCCAAACCGTTAGTATGAGAAGGATTAGTACAGTAAGGAAGAGTACAATGGTAAATAGCATTGATGTCCAGAGCAAGGATACGCTTCTCAACTTCCACACCATATGCCATAAGCTGAGACGCACTCGCACGCTCCCAATCCACAGCAGGCGGACTAGGGGGTGGCGGATCTGCACACAACGGGTCCACAGCACGAACAACACAAGATGACTCAAAAACAAGGGGGAAATGGTCTGAACCAAATATATCATATCTAACAGAAATAGGCCTAATAGTACTACTAAAAGAACTCGAACACACAACGTGGTCAACGTGACGTATGGCCTGAAGGGCTCATATACGTGAAAGTCGATGGCTCCAAAGCCACTTCGTCACAGCAAACCAGATCATTCTCGGCTATAACTGCCTTAAGCTCACGGCTAAAAACAGTTTCAGCACCATAATTGGCATTAAAATCCCCCAGGAAACAAACATAGGTACACTTATCAGATAGAAACGATACTAGCTTACCTAAATACAAGGAAAATTCATGCAAATTTTCATTCGAACAAACTGGCATATAAACGTTTACAAACAGATGCTCATAATCATCACAACGGAGGCAAACCGGCTGCAGCCTCTCATCCGAGGGGAGGGGAAAAGAAATGAGGTGAGAGTAAGCTTTTCTACAAAGAATAGCTAACCCTCCTCTGGGCCTCCCTCTCACTAGGCCATCACCCGCTTTCGTAGCACTAACTGCAAACGACACAAAATCCCCACTCAGACCATCCAAAAAAACATTATCAAAATCAAATAACATGGTCTCCTGTAAAAAAATTAAATCAGACTCCTCACAAAGGGCCTTCACTGCAGCTGCATTATGCTTCACCGAGTGGCAGTTGAACATAGCTACACGAAGTTTCTCACCCATCTATAGCAGGTTGAACATCCGATGGTACGGACTCGCTAGGGGGCACTTTAGGCTTAGGTTCGTAATAAGTCCGAACAAGGATACCGGCCGGCCAGAAATCAGGCGAAACCACTTTCGCACGTAACGCAGCCGGCACAACTAGTTTAAACGAGACACTGTTGGAACTGGCCGTCACAATTTTTGAGCAAGTCGCGGGACACTTCAGCTTCTTTGAAACATAATTAGCAACAGTGCTCTCGGTAGTTTCAGGAGCAAATCTACTAACAAATAGCTTAGATACCTTGGTTTGCAGAACCGACTTCATGTTAGGAAACACAGACCTGATGTTGGCACCCACAGTAGACTTGGGACCCTGAAGACCATGTGAAACAGAACCACGTCCTCCTGTGGCCTGTGCAGGTCTCAGCTTGCGAGTGTTAGCAGGTTTCGCTGCAGCACTGGCGTAAGTTCCCGCTTCATTCAGACTTGTGGTACCAGTCGCTGGTCTAGAAAACAGAGTCCCGGAACCACTACGCGCTCTATCATCAAGAACAGGCGCATGCCCGTTAACACTATCGCTCAAAACAGCACCGCTAGGTAGCACTACTCTATGAGCCTCAGATGACTCTGATGACGTAGTAGCAGGCGCCGGCTGTTGCTTAGCGACTATCGAATTCAGTGTTGATTTGATCTCGTCAAGTTCAGGCTTTAAACTTGACATGTCCGAAGACGCGATGTTCTGAACAAGCATTTTAAGCTCCTCGAATTCAGATTTAAGAGAGCTGTAAGACCCCATAATACTCGCAAAATCAAAGTGCGTAAGCGACATAGAGGGAAGTCGCAGCAAATTACGAGCAACGAATGTCGGAAAAACTTTTCTATCAACTTGTAGTAGGATAGAAAAAATTTCACAAAGCAAAGGGCTTTTCGTGGTTTGACCCGATCGAGTTTTTACGAAGTCCGGAAATTCCTTCGTTAGAGACCCGATCACTTCACTGGGAACGTAAGGAACAAGGTTCCCTTTTGCTCTGTTGATTTCCTCCACCGAGTAGAAATCCGCACAAAGCTTAACAAGGAGGTCCTTTGGAGTCCCCGTGTCCATCCGGGTGATGAAAAAGCTGAGCAGCTCATCAATAATGACTTTCGTCGTCGACATCTTTTCAATCAAAGGCAAACAATGAAGACTTACACGCAAGGGGGGTTATAATGACCCCCCGCGAACAATAAAATCCAAACTGAGATCCAAATTCTTCAAATCCTCAGGCAGTGGAATAGCACAGCGCACACAGGGTTCTCACTGTGTTGGTTTTCCCAAAAGGTTCGCTTTCCCACAAGGTTGGTTTTCCTTTCAGGGCTGCAGGGTTGTTCGCTTTCCCGCAAGGCTTTCCCACAAGGTTTGTTTTCCCACTGTGTTGGTTTTCCCAAAAGGTTCGCTTTCCCACAAGGTTGGTTTTCCCACAAGGTTGGTTTTCCCGCAGGGCTGCTTTCCTCATAAGGTTGGTTTTCCCACAAGGTTTGTTTTCTCACAAGGTTTGTTTTCCCACTAGGTTGTTTTTCCCACTAGGTTGGTTTTCCCACAAGGTTTGTTTTCCCACAAGCTTTGTTTTCCCCCAAGGTTGGTTTTCCCGCAAGGTTGGTTTTTCCACAAGGTTTGTTTTCCCACTGTGTTGGTTTTCCCAAAAGGTTCGCTTTCCCGCAAGGTTGGTTTTCCCACAAGGTTTGTTTCCCCACAAGGTTTGTTTTCCCATAGGGTTTGTTTTCCCACAAGGTTTGTTTCCCCACAAGGTTTGTTTTCCCATAAGGTTTGTTTTCCCACAAGGTTTGTTTTCCCACAAGGTTTGTTTTCCCACAAGGTTTGTTTTCCCACAAGGTTGGTTTTCACGCAAGGTTTGTTTTCCCACTGTGTTGGTTTTCCCAAAAGGTTCACTTTCCCACAAGGTCGGTTTTCCCACAAGGTTGGTTTTCCCGCAGGGTTGCTTTCCCCATAAGGTTTGTTTTCCCACAAGGTTTGTTTTCCCACAAGGTTGGTATTCCCGAAAGGTTTGTTTCCCCACAAGGTTGGTTTTTCCACAAGGTTGGTTTTCCCGCAGGGTTTGTTTTCCCACAAGGTTAGTTTTCCCGCAAGGTTTGTTTTCCCACAAGGTTAGTTTTCCCACAAGGTTTGTTTCCCCACAAGGTTTGTTTCCCCACAAGGTTTGTTTTCCCACAAGGATTGTTTTCTCACAAGGTTTGTTTTCCCACTGTGTTGGTTTTCCCAAAAGGTTCGCTTTCCCGCAAGGTTGGTTTTCCCACAAGGTTGGTTTTCCCGCAGGGTTTTTTTCCCCATAAGGTTGGTTTTCCCACAAGCTTTGTTTTCCCCCAAGGTTGGTTTTCCCAAAAGGTTCGCTTTCCCGCAAGGTTGGTTTTCTCACAAGGTTTGTTTCCCCACAAGGTTTGTTTTCTCACAAGGTTTGTTTTCCCACAAGGTTGGTTTTCCCGAAAGGTTTGTTTCCCCACAAGGTTGGTTTTCCCACAAGGTTGGTTTTCCCACAGGGTTTGTTTTCTCACAAGGTTTCTTTTCCCACTAGGTTGTTTTTCCCACTAGGTTGATTTTCCCACAAGGTTTGTTTTCGCACAAGCTTTCTTTTACCCCATGGTTGGTTTTCCCGCAAGGTTGGTTTTCCCACAAGGTTTGTTTTCCCACTGTGTTGGTTTTCCCAAAAGGTTCGCTTTCCCGCAAGGTTGGTTTTCCCACAAGGTTTGTTTTCTCACTGTGTTGGTAAAGGGCTTTTCGTGGTTTGACCCGATCGAGTTTTTACGAAGTCCGGAAATTCCTTCGTTAGAGACCCGATCACTTCACTGGGAACGTAAGGAACAAGGTTCCATTTTGCTCTGTTGATTTCCTCCACCGAGTAGAAATCCGCACAAAGCTTAACAAGGAGGTCCTTTGCAGTCCCCGTGTCCATCCGGGTGATGAAAAAGCTGAGCAGCTCATCAATAATGACTTTCGTCGTCGACATCTTTTCAATCAAAGGCAAAAAATGAAGACTTACACGCAAGGGGGGTTATAATGACCCCCCGCGAACAATAAAATCCAAACTGAGATCCAAATTCTTCAAATCCTCAGGCAGTGGAATAGCACAGCGCACACAGGGTTCTCACTGTGTTGGTTTTCCCAAAAGGTTCGCTTTCCCACAAGGTTGGTTTTCCTTCCAGGGCTGCAGGGTTGTTCGCTTTCCCGCAAGGCTTTCCCACAAGGTTTGTTTTCCCACTGTGTTGGTTTTCCCAAAAGGTTCGCTTTCCCACAAGGTTGGTTTTCCCACAAGGTTGGTTTTCCCGCAGGGCTGCTTTCCTCATAAGGTTGGTTTTCCCACAAGGTTTGTTTTCTCACAAGGTTTGTTTTCCCACTAGGTTGTTTTTCCCACTAGGTTGGTTTTCCCACAAGGTTTGTTTTCCCACAAGCTTTGTTTTCCCCCAAGGTTGGTTTTCCCGCAAGGTTGGTTTTTCCACAAGGTTTGTTTTCCCACTGTGTTGGTTTTCCCAAAAGGTTCGCTTTCCCGCAAGGTTGGTTTTCCCACAAGGTTTGTTTCCCCACAAGGTTTGTTTTCCCATAGGGTTTGTTTTCCCACAAGGTTTGTTTCCCCACAAGGTTTGTTTTCCCATAAGGTTTGTTTTCCCCCAAGGTTTGTTTTCCCACAAGGTTTGTTTTCCCACAAGGTTTGTTTTCCCACAAGGTTGGTTTTCACGCAAGGTTTGTTTTCCCACTGTGTTGGTTTTCCCAAAAGGTTCGCTTTCCCACAAGGTCGGTTTTCCCACAAGGTTGGTTTTCCCGCAGGGTTGCTTTCCCCATAAGGTTTGTTTTCCCACAAGGTTTGTTTTCCCACAAGGTTTGTTTTCCCACAAGGTTGGTATTCCCGAAAGGTTTGTTTCCCCACAAGGTTGGTTTTTCCACAAGGTTGGTTTTCCCGCAGGGTTTGTTTTCCCACAAGGTTAGTTTTCCCGCAAGGTTTGTTTTCCCACAAGGTTAGTTTTCCCACAAGGTTTGTTTCCCCACAAGGTTTGTTTCCCCACAAGGTTTGTTTTCCCACAAGGATTGTTTTCTCACAAGGTTTGTTTTCCCACTGTGTTGGTTTTCCCAAAAGGTTCGCTTTCCCGCAAGGTTGGTTTTCCCACAAGGTTGGTTTTCCCGCAGGGTTTGTTTCCCCATAAGGTTGGTTTTCCCACAAGCTTTGTTTTCCCCCAAGGTTGGTTTTCCCAAAAGGTTCGCTTTCCCGCAAGGTTGGTTCTCCCACAAGGTTTGTTTCCCCACAAGGTTTGTTTTCTCACAAGGTTTGTTTTCCCACAAGGTTGGTTTTCCCGAAAGGTTTGTTTCCCCACAAGGTTGGTTTTCCCACAAGGTTGGTTTTCCCACAGGGTTTGTTTTCTCACAAGGTTTCTTTTCCCACTAGGTTGTTTTTCCCACTAGGTTGATTTTCCCACAAGGTTTGTTTTCGCACAAGCTTTGTTTTCCCCCATGGTTGGTTTTCCCGCAAGGTTGGTTTTCCCACAAGGTTTGTTTTCCCACTGTGTTGGTTTTCCCAAAAGGTTCGCTTTCCCGCAAGGTTGGTTTTCCCACAAGGTTTGTTTTCTCACTGTGTTGGTTTTCCCAAAAGGTTCGCTTTCCCACAAGGTTGGTTTTCCCATAAGGTTGGTTTTCCCGCAGGGTTGCTTTCCCCATAAGGTTGGTTTTCCCACAAGGTTTGTTTTCTCACAAGGTTTGTTTTCCCACTAGGTTGTTTTTCCCACTAGGTTGGTTTTCCCACAAGGTTTGTTTTCCCACAAGCTTTGTTTTCCCCTAAGGTTGGTTTTCCCGCAAGGTTGGTTTTCCCACAAGGTTTGTTTTCCCACTGTGTTGGTTTTCCCAAAAGGTTCGCTTACCCGCAAGGTTGGTTTTCCCACAAGGTTTGTTTCCCCACAAGGTTTGTTTTCCCATAAGGTTTGTTTTCCCACAAGGTTTGTTTTCCCACAAGGTTTGTTTTCCCACAAGGTTGGTTTTCCCGAAAGGTTTGTTTCCCCACAAGGTTTGTTTCCCCACAAGGTTTGTTTTCCCATAAGGTTTGTTTTCCCACAAGGTTTGTTTTCCCACAAGGTTTGTTTTCCCACAAGGTTTGTTTTCCCACAAGGTTGGTTTTCCCGCAAGGTTTGTTTTCCCACTGTGTTGGTTTTCCCAAAAGGTTCGCTTTCCCACAAGGCCGGTTTTCCCACAAGGTTGGTTTTCCCGCAGGGTTGCTTTCCCCATAAGGTTTGTTTTCCCACAAGGTTTGTTTTCCCACAAGGTTTGTTTTCCCACAAGGTTGGTATTCCCGAAAGGTTTGTTTCCCCACAAGGTTGGTTTTTCCACAAGGTTGGTTTTCCCGCAGGGTTTGTTTTCCCACAAGGTTAGTTTTCCCGCAAGGTTTGTTTTCCCACAAGGTTAGTTTTCCCACAAGGTTTGTTTCCCCACAAGGTTTGTTTCCCCACAAGGTTTGTTTTCCCACAAGGATTGTTTTCTCACAAGGTTTGTTTTCCCACTGTGTTGGTTTTCCCAAAAGGTTCGCTTTCCCGCAAGGTTGGTTTTCCCACAAGGTTGGTTTTTCCGCAGGGTTTGTTTCCCCATAAGGTTGGTTTTCCCACAAGCTTTGTTTTCCCCCAAGGTTGGTTTTCCCAAAAGGTTCGCTTTCCCGCAAGGTTGGTTTTCCCACAAGGTTTGTTTCCCCACAAGGTTTGTTTTCTCACAAGGTTTGTTTTCCCACAAGGTTGGTTTTCCCGAAAGGTTTGTTTCCCCACAAGGTTGGTTTTCCCACAAGGTTGGTTTTCCCACAGGGTTTGTTTTCTCACAAGGTTTCTTTTCCCACTAGGTTGTTTTTCCCACTAGGTTGATTTTCCCACAAGGTTTGTTTTCCCACAAGCTTTGTTTTCCCCCATGGTTGGTTTTCCCGCAAGGTTGGTTTTCCCACAAGGTTTGTTTTCCCACTGTGTTGGTTTTCCCAAAAGGTTCGCTTTCCCGCAAGGTTGGTTTTCCCACAAGGTTTGTTTTCTCACTGTGTTGGTTTTCCCAAAAGGTTCGCTTTCCCACAAGGTTGGTTTTCCCATAAGGTTGGTTTTCCCGCAGGGTTGCTTTCCCCATAAGGTTGGTTTTCCCACAAGGTTTGTTTTCTCACAAGGTTTGTTTTCCCACTAGGTTGTTTTTCCCACTAGGTTGGTTTTCCCACAAGGTTTGTTTTCCCGCAAGGTTGGTTTTCCCACAAGGTTTGTTTTCCCACTGTGTTGGTTTTCCCAAAAGGTTCGCTTACCCGCAAGGTTGGTTTTCCCACAAGGTTTGTTTCCCCACAAGGTTTGTTTTCCCATAAGGTTTGTTTTCCCACAAGGTTTGTTTTCCCACAAGGTTTGTTTTCCCACAAGGTTGGTTTTCCCGAAAGGTTTGTTTCCCCACAAGGTTTGTTTTCCCACTAGGTTTGTTTTCCCATAAGGTTGGTTTTCCCACAAGGTTTGTTTTCTCACAAGGTTTGTTTTCCCACTAGGTTTGTTTCCCCACAAGGTTTGTTTTCTCACATGGTTTGTTTTCCCACAAGGTTTGTTTTCCCACAAGGTTGGTTTTCCCGAAAGGTTTGTTTCCCCACAAGGTCGGTTTTCCCACAAGGTTGGTTTTCCCGCAGGGTTTGTTTTCCCACAAGGTTAGTTTTCCCGCAAGGTTTGTTTCCCCACAAGGTTTGTTTTCCCACAAGGATTGTTTTCTCACAAGGTTTGTTTTCCCACTAGGTTTGTTTCCCCACAAGGTTTGTTTTCCCACAAGGTTTGTTTTCCCCCAAGGTTGGTTTTCCCGCAAGGTTGGTTTTCCCACAAGTTTTGTTTTCCCACTGTGTTGGTTTTCCCAAAAGGTTTGCTTTCCCACAAGGTTGGTTTTCCCACATGGTTGGTTTTCCCGCAGAGTTGCTTTCCCCATAAGGTTGGTTTTCCCACAAGGTTTGTTTTCTCACAAGGTTTGTTTTCCCACTAGGTTGTTTTCCCACTAGGTTGGTTTTCCCACAAGGTTTGTTTTCCCACAAGCTTTGTTTTCCCCCAAGGTTGGTTTTCCCGCAAGGTTGGTTTTCCCACAATGTTTGTTTTCCCACTGTGTTGGTTTTCCCAAAAGGTTCGCTTTCCCGCAAGGTTGGTTTTCCCACAAGGTTTCTTTTCCCACAAGGTTTGTTTTCCCATAAGGTTTATTTTCCCACAAGGTTTGTTTTCCAACAAGATTTGTTTTCCCACAAGGTTTGTTTTCCCACAAGGTTGGTTTTCCTCACTGTGTTTTCTCACTGTGTTGGTTTTCCCAAAAGGTTCGCTTTCCCACAAGGTTGGTTTTCCCATAAGGTTGGTTTTCCCGCAGGGCTGCTTTCCCCATAAGGTTGGTTTTCCCACAAGGTTTGTTTTCTCACAAGGTTTGTTTTCCCACTAGGTTGTTTTTCCCACTAGGTTGGTTTTCCCACAAGGTTTGTTTTCCCACAAGCTTTGTTTTCCCCTAAGGTTGGTTTTTCCGCAAGGTTGGTTTTCCCACAAGGTTTGTTTTCCCACTGTGTTGGTTTTCCCAAAAGGTTCGCTTACCCGCAAGGTTGGTTTTCCCACAAGGTTTGTTTCCCCACAAGGTTTGTTTTTCCATAAGGTTTGTTTTCCCACAAGGTTTGTTTTCCCACAAGGTTTGTTTTCCCACAAGGTTGGTTTTCCCGAAAGGTTTGTTTCCCCACAAGGTTTGTTTTCCCACTAGGTTTGTTTTCCCATAAGGTTGGTTTTCCCACAAGGTTTGTTTTCTCACAAGGTTTGTTTTCCCACTAGGTTTGTTTCCCCACAAGGTTTGTTTTCTCACAAGGTTTGTTTTCCCACAAGGTTTGTTTTCCCACAAGGTTGGTTTTCCCGAAAGGTTTGTTTCCCCGCAAGGTCGGTTTTCCCACAAGGTTGGTTTTCCCGCAGGGTTTGTTTTCCCACAAGGTTAGTTTTCCCGCAAGGTTTGTTGCGGGTTGTTGCTCAAAGCGAACCTTGCGGAAAAGCGAACCTTTTGGGAAAACCAACACAGTGGGAAAACAAACCTTGTGAGCAAACAATCCTTGTGGGAAAACAAACCTTGTGGGGAAACAAACCTTGTGGGGAAACAAACCTTGTGGGAAAACTAACCTTGTGGGAAAACAAACCTTGCGGGAAAACTAACCTTGTGGGAAAACAAACCCTGCGGGAAAACCAAGCTTGTGGGAAAATAAACATTGTGTTAAATCAGACCTTGTGGGAAAACTAACCTTGCGGGAAAACCAACCTTGTGGGAAAACCAACCTTGTGGGGAAACAAACCTTTCGGGAAAACCAACCTTGTGGGAAAACAAACCTTGTGAGAAAACAAACCTTGTGGGGAAACAAACCTTGTGGGAAAACCAACCTTGCGGGAAAGCGAACCTTTTGGGAAAACCAACCTTGGGAAAAACAAAGCTTGTGGGAAAACCAACCTTATGGGGAATCAAACCCTGCGGGAAAACCAACCTTGTGGAAAAACCAACCTTGCGGGAAAGCGAACCTTTTGGGAAAACCAACACAGTGGGAAAACAAACCTTGTGAGAAAACAATCCTTGTGGGAAAACAAACCTTGTGGGGAAACAAACCTTGTGGGGAAACAAACCTTGTGGGAAAACTAACCTTGTGGGAAAACAAACCTTGCGGGAAAACTAACCTTGTGGGAAAACAGACCCTGCGGGAAAACCAACCTTGTGGGAAAACCAACCTTGTGAGGAAACAAACCTTTCGGGAAAACCAACCTTGTGGGAAAACAAACCTTGTGGGAAAACAAACCTTGTGGGAAAACAAACCTTATGGGGAAAGCAACCCTGCGGGAAAACCAACCTTGTGGGAAAACCAACCTTGTGGGAAAGCGAACCTTTTGGGAAAACCAACACAGTGGGAAAACAAACCTTGTGGGAAAACCAACCTTGCGGGAAAACCAACCTTGTGGGAAAACAAACCTTGTGGGAAAACAAACCTTGTGGGAAAACAAACCTTGTGGGAAAACAAACCTTATGGGAAAACAAAAGGTTCGCTTTCCCACAAGGTTGGTTTTCCCACAAGGTTGGTTTTCCCGCAGGGTTTGTTTCCCCATAAGGTTTGTTTTCCCACAAGGTTTGTTTTCTCACAAGGTTTGTTTTCCCACTAGGTTGTTTTTCCCACTAGGTTGGTTTTCCCACAAGGTTTGTTTTCCCACAAGCTTTGTTTTCCCCTAAGGTTGGTTTTTCCGCAAGGTTGGTTTTCCCACAAGGTTTGTTTTCCCACTGTGTTGGTTTTCCCAAAAGGTTCGCTTACCCGCAAGGTTGGTTTTCCCACAAGGTTTGTTTCCCCACAAGGTTTGTTTTCCCATAAGGTTTGTTTTCCCACAAGGTTTGTTTTCCCACAAGGTTTGTTTTCCCACAAGGTTGGTTTTCCCGAAAGGTTTGTTTCCCCACAAGGTTTGTTTTCCCACTAGGTTTGTTTTCCCATAAGGTTGGTTTTCCCACAAGGTTTGTTTTCTCACAAGGTTTGTTTTCCCACTAGGTTTGTTTCCCCACAAGGTTTGTTTTCTCACAAGGTTTGTTTTCCCACAAGGTTTGTTTTCCCACAAGGTTGGTTTTCCCGAAAGGTTTGTTTCCCCACAAGGTCGGTTTTCCCACAAGGTTGGTTTTCCCGCAGGGTTTGTTTTCCCACAAGGTTAGTTTTCCCGCAAGGTTTGTTGCGGGTTGTTGCTCAAAGCGAACCTTGCGGAAAAGCGAACATTTTGGGAAAACCAACACAGTGGGAAAACAAACCTTGTGAGAAAACAATCCTTGTGGGAAAACAAACCTTGTGGGGAAACAAACCTTGTGGGGAAACAAACCTTGTGGGAAAACTAACCTTGTGGGAAAACAAACCTTGCGGGAAAACTAACCTTGTGGGAAAACAAACCCTGCGGGAAAACCAAGCTTGTGGGAAAATAAACATTGTGTTAAATCAGACCTTGTGGGAAAACTAACCTTGCGGGAAAACCAACCTTGTGGGAAAACCAACCTTGTGGGGAAACAAACCTTTCGGGAAAACCAACCTTGTGGGAAAACAAACCTTGTGAGAAAACAAACCTTGTGGGGAAACAAACCTTGTGGGAAAACCAACCTTGCGGGAAAGCGAACCTTTTGGGAAAACCAACCTTGGGGAAAACAAAGCTTGTGGGAAAACCAACCTTATGGGGAATCAAACCCTGCGGGAAAACCAACCTTGTGGGAAAACCAACCTTGCGGGAAAGCGAACCTTTTGGGAAAACCAACACAGTGGGAAAACAAACCTTGTGAGAAAACAATCCTTGTGGGAAAACAAACCTTGTGGGGAAACAAACCTTGTGGGGAAACAAACCTTGTGGGAAAACTAACCTTGTGGGAAAACAAACCTTGCGGGAAAACTAACCTTGTGGGAAAACAGACCCTGCGGGAAAACCAACCTTGTGGGAAAACCAACCTTGTGAGGAAACAAACCTTTCGGGAAAACCAACCTTGTGGGAAAACAAACCTTGTGGGAAAACAAACCTTGTGGGAAAACAAACCTTATGGGGAAAGCAACCCTGCAGGAAAACCAACCTTGTGGGAAAACCAACCTTGTGGGAAAGCGAACCTTTTGGGAAAACCAACACAGTGGGAAAACAAACCTTGTGGGAAAACCAACCTTGCGGGAAAACCAACCTTGTGGGAAAACAAACCTTGTGGGAAAACAAACCTTGTGGGAAAACAAAGCTTGTGGGAAAAAAAAAACCTTATGGGAAAACAAACCTTGTGGGGAAACAAACCTTGTGGGAAAACCAACCTTGCGGGAAAGCGAACCTTTTGGGAAAACCAACACAGTGGGAAAACAAACATTGTGGGAAAACCAACCTTGCGGGAATACCAACCTTGGGGAAAACAAAGGTTGTGGGAAAACAAACCTTGTGGGAAAACCAACCTAGTGGGGAAACCAACACAGTGGGAAAACAAACCTTGTGGGAAAACCAACCTTGCGGGAAAACCAACCTTGGGGGAAAACAAAGCTTGTGGGAAAACAAACCTTGTGGGAAAACCAACCTAGTGGGAAAAACAACCTAGTGGGAAAACAAACCTTGTGAGAAAACAAACCTTGTGGGAAAACCAACCTTATGGGGAAAGCAACCCTGCGGGAAAACCAACCTTGTGGGAAAACCAACCTTGTGGGAAAGCGAACCTTTTGGGAAAACCAACACAGTGGGAAAACAAACCTTGGGGGAAAACCAACCTTGCGGGAAAACCAACCTTGGGGGAAAACAAACCTTGTGGGAAAACAAACCTTGTGGGGAAACAAACCTAGTGGGAAAACAATCCTTGTGGGAAAACAAACCTTGTGGGGAAACAAACCTTGCTAAACAGACGTTGCTATTCCCGACTTCGTCATACGGTTTCCAAGCGAAGTTCCAGTCGTTCCAGCAGTTGCGATTTCCGTGTTGACTAGCCAGCTAAGTTCTGTTGCTAATGACGTCCGCTTCATTGCAGAAAGGGTCGCTACCCTTGATCGTTGCGCTGCGGTCTCCGCACCTGTCGAGACTATGACGGCCATTCAGTGTCTACCACCCTCCGATACGCACACTGTTATTGTAAATAATATCCCGTCCGATCTTC
This sequence comes from Branchinecta lynchi, assembly GCA_023053575.1. Classification (NCBI taxonomy): domain Eukaryota; kingdom Metazoa; phylum Arthropoda; class Branchiopoda; order Anostraca; family Branchinectidae; genus Branchinecta; species Branchinecta lynchi. The sequence continues at coordinate 51,713 of JAKZAP010000059.1, forward strand.
TGAACATCGATTCCAGGACGCAGCACATAGACACCATCGAAGGTAACGAAGGGATCACGAATGTTAGAGCCAACACTCAAAGAAACCGTCTCATCGTCCACACTTCAAGTGCTTCTTATGCGGAGGTTGTTGCGAGATCGTTCACTAAGGGTCTGCCAGAAGGGACTACGGCCAAAGTTCTATCTCCTAAATATTTTGGTGTTGTCCGAAGTGTTCCAGCCACCATAACTGCTGATGCCTTGAAATCCCTTATTCCTGAAGCTTGTGAAGTCCTGGCTATATCTGACTCGCGTTCATTCAAAATCGGTTTCAAAAATCAAGTTGCTCTCCTTTCGGCCATCAAAATCGGGGTGAAAATAGGGTACGAAGTTTTCCGTATCCATGAATTCCACCGAATGCCAAAGCGTTGCTTTCGCTGTCAGTCACCAGATCATGGCATAGCCCAATGCCCGCATCCGTCGGACTCGCCAAAATGCGCGCGTTGTGCTGGTTGTCACAGTTATAACAAAGACTCGCCTTGCTCCCTTCCTCCGAAATGTGCTAACTGCGACGGCTGTCACGTTTCCTTCAGTCTCAGATGCAGTGTAATGAGGAAAGCAGTGGGTATGGGTAAATAATGAATTGTCTGGAAAAGAAACTCCGCTGTATTTCCCTAAATGTAAATGGCACAAAGGACAAAGATCTATTATTTGATGATTTGCTCAGTAATTCGGACATACTTTGCCTTCAAGAGCATCTTCTGTCAACACCTAGCAGCGAAAGCTTGCGCCGATCACCTGAGCATTTTGTGTTCATACAGCCGGCAATGAAAACTAGAGGCCGTCCTTCCGGTGGGTTAGCCATTTTTGTTCGAGCCAGCGAGTGTTCAGCACCACCAAGACTGTTCCAGTCTGGGCGATATGCTCTTGCCATTCAGTTGGACAATATTGTTCTTGTTAACGTATATTTACGTTGTGACCGGCGGAACATTGCATCACATAGTTCATTTGCCAAGGCTTGTCAGAAAATCAGAACACTTATATCGGACATTTCACGAAAAGGAATGAAATGGGCTCTTGTTGGGGATGTCAACGCTGATCTTCTAACTTCTTCTACACGGACTGACTTGTTTTTCGATTCTTTACCTGTAACTCACAGTCTCATTGAGAAGTCTCTACCCTTTTCATACATACATAATCGTGGCGCTAATGTTTCCAACCTTGATCATTTGATTGTTTCTGAACCATGTCTCATTGACGGTATTGTTGAGGTTGATGAGGAGAAGATTGAGGACGACCATCTGCCTCTGTCTTTCTGTTTGGTTGTCCCAGTTTTTGGAATCAGTTGTCCAAATCCCAAGAAGGCCTGGATCCAAAAGCGTAACTGGAATCGTATAGATGTTGTGCTCTACATTTCTACGTTAACTAATCTTCTCTCGCTTTTAAAAGTTCCTTTTCACCTTCTTCAGACTGGTATAGCAGCTACTACTTCATCCGTCGACATTAATTGCTACTATAGTGAGCTTGTCCATTGCTTGAAAGTGGCAGCCGATATTGCTGTACCGACTGAGAAAATTCGAGTTGGAACAAGGAAGCCTATTTGGAAAGTCAGTCCTGAAGTTAAAAAGGCGAAGAATACGGCAAAATTTTGGCTAAAAATTTGGATTGCTTGTGGACGCCCAGGGAATGGTACTGTTTTTAATCTGAAAGCTAAAACGAAGCGTGAATACAAATCTTCACTTAAAAATGCTCGTTTGAATGGCTTAGATGCTCCCACTGACAAAAAAGCGTGGCAAAAGGTCCTTCGGACAGATAAAGGTTCAGCTGTACCTCCTTCCGCACTAACTACGGCTGACTGGACCAGCCACTACAGTGGGCTATTCAGTGGTTGCAAAAAACAAATTCAGCAGCACTATGAAAATTTACTTCTTAAATACCTACCAAGGAAGATATTTCAACCCTCTGTTCTTCCCGTGACTTGTTCTTCCATCGAAATTGCTTTCCGAAAATTAAGAAGAACTGGTTCCACAGATTCTGATGGCCTTAGTGCCGATTTTTTCAAAACTGAGTGTCCAGCTTTAACACAACACCTCCAACTTCTGTTTCAAATTTGTTTATGCCAGGGTTTGGTTCCGAATAGTTTCCTCTCGGGTACTGTAACATCGGTGATTAAGCGAGGGAAAGACACAGACCTTTGCAAAAGCTATCGACCAATTACAGTTTCTTGTACCATAAGCAAAATCCTGGAATACGTCCTTCTTCCAGAATTAATTGAAAAATGTCGTTTTGGTTCAATGCAACTTGGATTCCGTTCGAGCGCCAGTTCTGCGCACGCTCATCACATATTAACAAAAATGATGAAGCAGGCTACCCGCGAGAAGTCTGCTATTCATATATGTTCTATAGATATAGCTGGTGCTTTTGACAATATAACGCATTCTCAGGCCCTCTTCTCTCTCATTACTTCTGGCGTGAATCTGTCTGTTGTCAGTCTGTTAAAATTTTGGTATGGTCATTCCTCAGTAAGGTTTAAATGGCAAGGTAGCTTGTCAGAGATTATTCCTGTCCGAACTGGTGTTCGCCAAGGGGGAGTCTTATCTCCCTACATTTTCAAATCGGCCATATCTTCTTGTCTCAGTTCTTTACACCCTGCTTACTTTTATAAAGACCATGCCTTCAGCTACATAGCTTACGCGGACGACTTGCTCTTAGTAAGCCGTACCCGATCCACACTCACCAAAAATGTCTGTAAGCTATCGTCGGAACTTCTCAAAATCGGTCTTGAAGTTAACCTCTCAAAATGTGAGTACCTGCATTTCAACCCTTCGTCAAATCGTTTGAATGCTAATTCTTCTATCTCTCTTGGATCGTTCGTCGTCAGATCAACAGAATCTCTACGATGGCTTGGCATAACATTCAAATCGTCGTTGTCAAAATTTTGCTCTTCGGTTGTTCAAGAAGTTTCTAGATCAATCCGTACCGCCTATGGGCGCATCGTCCCCAACCGGGGGCGCTATAATCGTAAAGCTTTGGGAAAATTGTACAGCACCTTCTGCGCTCCTTCTATACTATTTCGTTCTGGTGTCACTCATGTTCTGCGAAAGAAGGAGATAAAAAAGATGAGATCATGTTATTTTAAATATGCAAAGCACCTGCTCCACTTGTCGAAATTATGCCATAACCATACTTTGACGGAGAAGTTCAAAATTCAAGATGCAAGTGTTACCCTTTTGGATGTTTCTTCGTCGCTATAAAAAATCATCGACAACAGAACCCAACCAGCGCACGATCTTCTACACTGCTTCCTGGCCGACGATTGAAATTAAGTGTCTTTTTGTGTATGTTTATGTGTTTTATTTATTTTCTTCATTTACTCCGCTTTCTGAAAACGGCGGGTTATAAATAAATTACTTACTTACTTACTTGCGGGAAAACTAACCTTGTGGGAAAACAAACCCTGCGGGAATACCAACCTTGTGGGAAAACCCTCCTTGTGGGGAAACAAACCTTTCGGGAAAACCAACCTTGTGGGAAAACAAACCTTGTGGGAAAACAAACCTTGTGGGAAAACAAACCTTGTGGGAAAACAAACCTTGTGAGAAAACAAACCTTGTGGGGAAACATACCTAGTGGGAAAACAAACCTTGTGAGAAAACAAACCTTGTGGGAAACCAACCTTATGGGAAAACAAACCTAGTGGGAAAACAAACCTTGTGGGGAAACAAACCTTTCGGGAAAACCAACCTTGTGGGAAAACAAACATTGTGGGAAAACAAACCTTGTGGGAAAACAAACCTTGTGGGAAAACAAACCCTGCGGGAAAACCAAGCTTGTGGGAAAATAAACATTGTGTTAAATCAGACCTTGTGGGAAAACTAACATTGCGGGAAAACCAACCTTGTGGGAAAACCAACCTTGTGGGGAAACAAACCTTTCGGGAAAACCAACCTTGTGGGAAAACAAACCCTGCGGGAAAACCAAGCTTGTGTGAAAATAAACATTGTGTTAAATCAGACCTTGTGGGAAAACTAACCTTGCGGGAAAACCAACCTTGTGGGAAAATCAACCTTGTGGGGAAACAAACCTTGTGGGAAAACCAACCTTGTGGGGAAACAAACCTTTCGGGAAAACCAACCTTGTGGGAAAACAAACCTTGTGAGAAAACAAACCTTGTGGGGAAACAAACCTTGTGGGAAAACCAACCTTGCGGGAAAGCGAACCTTTTGGGAAAACCAACCTTGGGGAAAACAAAGCTTGTGGGAAAACCAACCTTATGGGGAATCAAACCCTGCGGGAAAACCAACCTTGTGGGAAAACCAACCTTGCGGGAAAGCGAACCTTTTGGGAAAACCAACACAGTGGGAAAACAAACCTTGTGAGAAAACAATCCTTGTGGGAAAACAAACCTTGTGGGGAAACAAACCTTGTGGGGAAACAAACCTTCTGGGAAAACTAACCTTGTGGGAAAACAAACCTTGCGGGAAAACTAACCTTGTGGGAAAACAGACCCTGCGGGAAAACCAACCTTGTGGGAAAACCAACCTTGTGAGGAAACAAACCTTTCGGGAAAACCAACCTTGTGGGAAAACAAACCTTGTGGGAAAACAAACCTTGTGGGAAAACAAACCTTATGGGGAAAGCAACCCTGCGGGAAAACCAACCTTGTGGGAAAACCAACCTTGTGGGAAAGCGAACCTTTTGGGAAAACCAACACAGTTCGAAAACAAACCTTGTGGGAAAACCAACCTTGCGGGAAAACCAACCTTGTGGGAAAACAAACCTTGTGGGAAAACAAACCTTGTGGGAAAACAAAGCTTGTGGGAAAAAAAAACCTTATGGGAAAACAAACCTTGTGGGGAAACAAACCTTGTGGGAAAACCAACCTTGCGGGAAAGCGAACCTTTTGGGAAAACCAACACAGTGGGAAAACAAACATTGTGGGAAAACCAACCTTGCGGGAATACCAACCTTGGGGGAAAACAAAGCTTGTGGGAAAACAAACCTTGTGGGAAAACCAACCTAGTGGGGAAACCAACACAGTGGGAAAACAAACCTTGTGGGAAAACCAACCTTGCGGGAAAACCAACCTTGGGGGAAAACAAAGCTTGTGGGAAAACAAACCTTGTGGGAAAACCAACCTAGTGGGAAAAACAACCTAGTGGGAAAACAAACCTTGTGAGAAAACAAACCTTGTGGGAAAACCAACCTTATGGGGAAAGCAACCCTGCGGGAAAACCAACCTTGTGGGAAAACCAACCTTGTGGGAAAGCGAACCTTTTGGGAAAACCAACACAGTGGGAAAATAAACCTTGGGGGAAAACCAACCTTGCGGGAAAACCAACCTTGGGGGAAAACAAACCTTGTGGGAAAACAAACCTTGTGGGGAAACAAACCTAGTGGGAAAACAATCCTTGTGGGAAAACAAACCTTGTGGGGAAACAAACCTTGCGGGAAAACTAACCTTGTGGGAAAACAAACCCTGCGGGAATACCAACCTTGTGGGAAAACCAACCTTGTGGGGAAACAAACCTTTCGGGAAAACCAACCTTGTGGGAAAACAAACCTTGTGGGAAAACAAACCTTGTGGGAAAACAAACCTTGTGGGAAAACAAACCTTGTGAGAAAACAAACCTTGTGGGGAAACATACCTAGTGGGAAAACAAACCTTGTGAGAAAACAAACCTTTTGGGAAACCAACCTTATGGGAAAACAAACCTAGTGGGAAAACAAACCTTGTGGGGAAACAAACCTTTCGGGAAAACCAACCTTGTGGGAAAACAAACATTGTGGGAAAACAAACCTTGTGGGAAAACAAACCTTGTGGGAAAACAAACCTTATGGGAAAACAAACCTTGTGGGAAAACAAACCTTGTGGGAAAACAAACCTTATGGGGAAAGCAACCCTGCGGGAAAACCAACCTTGTGGGAAAACCAACCTTGTGGGAAAGCGAACCTTTTGGGAAAACCAACACAGTGGGAAAACAAACCTTGTGGGAAAACCAACCTTGCGGGAAAACCAACCTTGTGGGAAAACAAACCTTGTGGGAAAACAAACCTTGTGGGAAAACAAAGCTTGTGGGAAAAAAAAACCTTATGGGAAAACAAACCTTGTGGGGAAACAAACCTTGTGGGAAAACCAACCTTGCGGGAAAGCGAACCTTTTGGGAAAACCAACACAGTGGAAAAACAAACATTGTGGGAAAACCAACCTTGCGGGAATACCAACCTTGGGGGAAAACAAAGCTTGTGGGAAAACAAACCTTGTGGGAAAACCAACCTAGTGGGGAAACCAACACAGTGGGAAAACAAACCTTGTGGGAAAACCAACCTTGCGGGAAAACCAACCTTGGGGGAAAACAAAGCTTGTGGGAAAACAAACCTTGTGGGAAAACCAACCTAGTGGGAAAAACAACCTAGTGGGAAAACAAACCTTGTGAGAAAACAAACCTTGTGGGGAAACAAACCTTGTGGGAAAACCAACCTTGCGGAAAAGCGAACCTTTTGGGAAAACCAACCTTGGGGAAAACAAAGCTTGTGGGAAAACCAACCTTATGGGGAATCAAACCCTGCGGGAAAACCAACCTTGTGGGAAAACCAACCTTGCGGGAAAGCGAACCTTTTGGGAAAACCAACACAGTGGGAAAACAAACCTTGTGAGAAAACAATCCTTGTGGGAAAACAAACCTTGTGGGGAAACAAACCTTGTGGGGAAACAAACCTTGTGGGAAAACTAACCTTGTGGGAAAACAAACCTTGCGGGAAAACTAACCTTGTGGGAAAACAGACCCTGCGGGAAAACCAACCTTGTGGGAAAACCAACCTTGTGAGGAAACAAACCTTTCGGGAAAACCAACCTTGTGGGAAAACAAACCTTGTGGGAAAACAAACCTTGTGGGAAAACAAACCTTATGGGGAAAGCAACCCTGCGGGAAAACCAACCTTGTGGGAAAACCAACCTTGTGGGAAAGCGAACCTTTTGGGAAAACCAACACAGTGGGAAAACAAACCTTGTGGGAAAACCAACCTTGCGGGAAAACCAACCTTGTGGGAAAACAAACCTTGTGGGAAAACAAACCTTGTGGGAAAACAAACCTTATGGGAAAACAAAAGGTTCGCTTTCCCACAAGGTTGGTTTTCCCACAAGGTTGGTTTTCCCGCAGGGTTTGTTTCCCCATAAGGTTTGTTTTCCCACAAGGTTTGTTTTCTCACAAGGTTTGTTTTCCCACTAGGTTGTTTTTCCCACTAGGTTGGTTTTCCCACAAGGTTTGTTTTCCCACAAGCTTTGTTTTCCAATAAGGTTGGTTTTTCCGCAAGGTTGGTTTTCCCACAAGGTTTGTTTTCCCACTGTGTTGGTTTTCCCAAAAGGTTCGCTTACCCGCAAGGTTGGTTTTCCCACAAGGTTTGTTTCCCCACAAGGTTTGTTTTCCCATAAGGTTTGTTTTCCCACAAGGTTTGTTTTCCCACAAGGTTTGTTTTCCCACAAGGTTGGTTTTCCCGAAAGGTTTGTTTCCCCACAAGGTTTGTTTTCCCACTAGGTTTGTTTTCCCATAAGGTTGGTTTTCCCACAAGGTTTGTTTTCTCACAAGGTTTGTTTTCCCACTAGGTTTGTTTCCCCACAAGGTTTGTTTTCTCACAAGGTTTGTTTTCCCACAAGGTTTGTTTTCCCACAAGGTTGGTTTTCCCGAAAGGTTTGTTTCCCCACAAGGTCGGTTTTCCCACAAGGTTGGTTTTCCCGCAGGGTTTGTTTTCCCACAAGGTTAGTTTTCCCGCAAGGTTTGTTGCGGGTTGTTGCTCAAAGCGAACCTTGCGGAAAAGCGAACCTTTTGGGAAAACCAACACAGTGGGAAAACAAACCTTGTGAGAAAACAATCCTTGTGGGGAAACAAACCTTGTGGGGAAACAAACCTTGTGGGGAAACAAACCTTGTGGGAAAACTAACCTTGTGGGAAAACAAACCTTGCGGGAAAACTAACCTTGTGGGAAAACAAACCCTGCGGGAAAACCAAGCTTGTGGGAAAATAAACATTGTGTTAAATCAGACCTTGTGGGAAAACTAACCTTGCGGGAAAACCAACCTTGTGGGAAAACCAACCTTGTGGGGAAACAAACCTTTCGGGAAAACCAACCTTGTGGGAAAACAAACCTTGTGAGAAAACAAACCTTGTGGGGAAACAAACCTTGTGGGAAAACCAACCTTGCGGGAAAGCGAACCTTTTGGGAAAACCAACCTTGGGGAAAACAAAGCTTGTGGGAAAACCAACCTTATGGGGAATCAAACCCTGCGGGAAAACCAACCTTGTGGGAAAACCAACCTTGCGGGAAAGCGAACCTTTTGGGAAAACCAACACAGTGGGAAAACAAACCTTGTGAGAAAACAATCCTTGTGGGAAAACAAACCTTGTGGGGAAACAAACCTTGTGGGGAAACAAACCTTGTGGGAAAACTAACCTTGTGGGAAAACAAACCTTGCGGGAAAACTAACCTTGTGGGAAAACAGACCCTGCGGGAAAACCAACCTTGTGGGAAAACCAACCTTGTGAGGAAACAAACCTTTCGGGAAAACCAACCTTGTGGGAAAACAAATCTTGTGGGAAAACAAACCTTATGGGGAAAGCAACCCTGCGGGAAAACCAACCTTGTGGGAAAACCAACCTTGTGGGAAAGCGAACCTTTTGGGAAAACCAACACAGTGGGAAAACAAACCTTGTGGGAAAACCAACCTTGCGGGAAAACCAACCTTGTGGGAAAACAAACCTTGTGGGAAAACAAACCTTGTGGGAAAACAAACCTTGTGGGAAAACAAACCTTATGGGAAAACAAAAGGTTCGCTTTCCCACAAGGTTGGTTTTCCCACAAGGTTGGTTTTCCCGCAGGGTTTGTTTCCCCATAAGGTTTGTTTTCCCACAAGATTTGTTTTCTCACAAGGTTTGTTTTCCCACTAGTTTGGTTTTCCCACAAGGTTTGTTTTCCCACAAGGTTTGTTTTCCCACTAGGTTTGTTTTCCCCCAAGGTTTGTTTTCCCGCAAGGTTGGTTTACCCACAAGGTTGGTTTTCCCACAAGGTTGGTTTTCCCGCAAGGTTAGTTTTCCCACAAGGTCTGATTTAACACAATGTTTGTTTTCCCACAAGGTTCGTTTCCCCACAAGGTTTGTTTTCCCACAAGGTTTGTTTTCTCACAAGGTTTGTTTTCCCACTGTTTTGGTTTTACCATAAGGTTGTCTTTCATACAAGGTTTGTTTTCCCACAAGGTTTGTTTTCCCTCAAGATTTGTTTTTCCGCTAGGTTGGTTTTCCCACTGTTTTGGTTTTACCATAAGGTTGTCTTTCCCACAAGCTTTGTTTTCCCACAAGGTTTGTTTTCCCTCAAGATTTGTTTTTCCGCTAGGTTGGTTTCCCCGCAAGGTTGGTTTTCCCACAAGGTTTGTTTTCCCACAAGGTTGGTTTTCCCACTAGGTTGTTTTTCCCACTAGGTTGGTTTTCCCACAAGGTTTGTTTTCCCACAAGCTTTGTTTTCCCCCAAGGTTGGTTTTCCCGCAAGGTTGGTTTTCCCACAAGGTTGGTTTTCCCACAAGGTTTGTTTTCCCACAAGCTTTGTTTTCCCCCAAGGTTGGTTTTCCCGCAAGGTTGGTTTTCCCACAAGGTTTGTTTTCCCACTGTGTTGGTTTTCCCACAAGGTTTGTTTCCCCACAAGGTTTGTTTTCCCACTGTGTTGGTTTTCCCAAAAGGTTCGCTTTCCCGCAAGGTTGGTTTTCCCACAAGGTTGGTTTTCCCGCAGGGTTTGTTTCCCCATAAGGTTGGTTTTCCCACAAGGTTTGTTTACTCACAAGGTTTGTTTTCCCACAAGGTTTGTTTTCCCACAAGGTTTGTTTTCCCACAAGGTTTGTTTTCCCGCAGGGTTTGTTTTCCCACAAGGTTAGTTTTCCCGAAAGGTGTGTTTCCCCACAAGGTTTGTTTTCCCATAAGGTTTGTTTTCCCACAAGGTTTGTTTTCCCACAAGGTTTGTTTTCCCACAATGTTTGTTTTCCCACAAGGTTGGTTTTCCCGAAAGGTTTGTTTCCCCACAAGGTTTGTTTTCCCACTAGGTTTGTTTTCCCATAAGGTTGGTTTCCCACAAGGTTTGTTTTCTCACAAGGTTTGTTTTCCCACTAGGTATGTTTCCCCACAAGGTTTGTTTTCTCACAAGGTTTGTTTTCCCACAAGGTTTGTTTTCCCACAAGGTTTGTTTTCCCACAAGGTTTGTTTTCCCACAAGGTTGGTTTTCCCGAAAGGTTTGTTTCCCCACAAGGTTGGTTTTCCCACAAGGTTGGTATTCCCGCAGGGTTTGTTTTCCCACAAGGTTAGTTTTCCCGCAAGGTTTGTTTCCCCACAAGGTTTGTTTTCCCACAAGGATTGTTTTCCCACTAGGTTTGTTTCCCCACAAGGTTTGTTTTCCCACAAGGTTTGTTTTCCCCCAAGGTTGGTTTTCCCGCAAGGTTGGTTTTCCCCCAAGGTTTGTTTTCCCACTGTGTTGGTTTTCCCAAAAGGTTCGCTTTCCCACAAGGTTGGTTTTCCCACAAGGTTGGTTTTCCCGCAGGGTTGCTTTCCCCATAAGGTTGGTTTTCCCACAAGGTTTTTTTTCTCACAAGGTTTGTTTTCCCACTAGGTTGTTTTTCCCACTAGGTTGGTTTTCCCAAAAGGTTTGTTTTCCCACAAGCTTTGTTTTCCCCCAAGGTTGGTTTTCCCGCAAGGTTGGTTTTCCCACAAGGTTTGTTTTCCCACTGTGTTGGTTTCCCCACTAGGTTGGTTTCCCCACAATGTTTGTTTTCCCACTGTGTTGGTTTTCCCAAAAGGTTCGCTTTCCCGCAAGGTTGGTTTTCCCACAAGGTTTGTTTCCCCACAAGGTTTGTTTTCCCATAAGGTTTTTTTTTCCCACAAGCTTTGTTTTCCCACAAGGTTTGTTTTCCCACAAGGTTTGTTTTCCCACAAGGTTGGTTTTCCCGCAAGGTTGGTTTTCCCACAAGGTTTGTTTTCCCACCGTGTTGGTTTTCCCAAAAGGTTCGCTTTCCCACAAGGTTGGTTTTCCCACAAGGTTGGTTTTCCCGCAGGGTTGCTTCTCAGGGAAGCAACCGCAGGGTTGCTTCCTTGCGGGAAAGCGAACCTTGCGGAAAAGCGAACCTTTTGGGAAAACCAACACAGTGGGAAAACAAACCTTGTGAGAAAACAATCCTTGTGGGAAAACAAACCTTGTGGGGAAACAAACCTTGTGGGGAAACAAACCTTTTGGGAAAACTAACCTTGTGGGAAAACAAACCTTGCGGGAAAACTAACCTTGTGGGAAAACAAACCCTGCGGGAAAACCAAGCTTGTGGGAAAATAAACATTGTGTTAAATCAGACCTTGTGGGAAAACTAACCTTGCGGGAAAACCAACCTTGTGGGAAAACCAACCTTGTGGGGAAACAAACCTTTCGGGAAAACCAACCTTGTGAGAAAACAAACCTTGTGAGAAAACAAACCTTGTGGGGAAACAAACCTTGTGGGAAAACCAACCTTGCGGGAAAGCGAACCTTTTGGGAAAACCAACCTTGTGGGAAAACAAACCTTGTGAGAAAACAAACCTTGTGGGGAAACAAACCCTGCGGGAAAACCAACCTTGTGGGAAAACCAACCTTGCGGGAAAGCGAACCTTTTGGGAAAACCAACACAGTGGGAAAACAAACCTGGTGAGAAAACAATCCTTGTGGGAAAACAAACCTTGTGGGGAAACAAACCTTGTGGGGAAACAAACCTTGTGGGAAAACTAACCTTGTGGGAAAACAAACCTTGCGGGAAAACTAACCTTGTGGGAAAACAAACCCTGCGGGAAAACCAACCTTGTGGGAAAACCAACCTTGTGAGGAAACAAACCTTTCGGGAAAACCAACCTTGTGGGAAAACAAACCTTGTGGGAAAACAAACCTTGCGGGAAAACAAACATTATGGGGAAAGCAACCCTGCGGGAAAACCAACCTTGTGGGAAAACCAACCTTGTGGGAAAGCGAACCTTTTGGGAAAACCAACACAGTGGGAAAACAAACCTTGTGGGAAAACCAACCTTGCGGGAAAACCAACCTTGTGGGAAAACAAACCTTGTGGGAAAACAAACCTTGTGGGAAAACAAACCTTGTGGGAAAACAAACCTTATGGGAAAACAAAAGGTTCGCTTTCCCACAAGGTTGGTTTTCCCACAAGGTTGGTTTTCCCGCAGGGTTTGTTTCCCCATAAGGTTTGTTTTCCCACAAGGTTTGTTTTCTCACAAGGTTTGTTTTCCCACTAGTTTGGTTTTCCCACAAGGTTTGTTTTCCCACAAGGTTTGTTTTCCCACTAGGTTTGTTTTCCCCCAAGGTTTGTTTTCCCGCAAGGTTGGTTTACCCACAAGGTTGGTTTTCCCACAAGGTTGGTTTTCCCGCAAGGTTAGTTTTCCCACAAGGTCTGATTTAACACAATGTTTGTTTTCCCACAAGGTTCGTTTCCCCACAAGGTTTGTTTTCCCACAAGGTTTGTTTTCTCACAAGGTTTGTTTTCCCACTGTTTTGGTTTTACCATAAGGTTGTCTTTCATACAAGGTTTGTTTTCCCACAAGGTTTGTTTTCCCTCAAGATTTGTTTTTCCGCTAGGTTGGTTTTCCCACTGTTTTGGTTTTACCATAAGGTTGTCTTTCCCACAAGCTTTGTTTTCCCACAAGGTTTGTTTTCCCTCAAGATTTGTTTTTCCGCTAGGTTGGTTTCCCCGCCAGGTTGGTTTTCCCACAAGGTTTGTTTTCCCACAAGGTTGGTTTTCCCACTAGGTTGGTTTTCCCGCAAGGTTAGTTTTCCCACAAGGTCTGATTTAACACAATGTTTGTTTTCCCACAAGGTTCATTTCCCCACAAGGTTTGTTTTCCCACAAGGTTTGTTTTCTCACAAGGTTTGTTTTCCCACTGTTTTGGTTTTACCATAAGGTTGTCTTTCCCACAAGCTTTGTTTTCCCACAAGGTTTGTTTTCCCACAAGCTTTGTTTTCCCCCAAGGTTGGTTTTCCCGCAAGGTTGGTTTTCCCACAAGGTTGGTTTTCCCACAAGGTTTGTTTTCCCACAAGCTTTGTTTTCCCCCAAGGTTGGTTTTCCCGCAAGGTTGGTTTTCCCACAAGGTTTGTTTTCCCACTGTGTTGGTTTTCCCACAAGGTTTGTTTCGCCACAAGGTTTGTTTTCCCATAAGGTTTGTTTTCCAACAAGGTTTGTTTTCCCACAAGGTTTGTTTTCCCACAAGGTTTGTTTTCCCACAAGGTTGGTTTTCCCGAAAGGTTTGTTTTCCCACAAGGTTTCTTTCCCCATATGGTTGGTTTTCCCACAAGGTTTGTTTTCTCACAAGGTTTGTTTTCCCACAAGGTTTGTTTTCCCACAAGGTTTGTTTTCCCAAAAGGTTTGTTTTCCCACAAGCTTTGTTTTCCCCCAAGGCTGGTTTTCCCGCAAGGTTGGTTTTCCCACAAGGTTTGTTTTCCCACTGTGTTGGTTTTCCCAAAAGGGTCGCTTTCCCGCAAGGTTGGTTTTCCCACAACGTTTGTTTTCCCACTGTGTTGGTTTTCCCAAAAGGTTCGCTTTCCCACAAGGTTGGTTTTCCCGCAGGGTTGCTGTCCCCATAAGGTTGGTTTTCCCACAAGGTTTGTTTTCTCACAAGGTTTGTTTTCCCACTAGGTTGTTTTTCCCACTAGGTTGGTTTTCCCACAAGGTTTGTTTTCCCACAAGCTTTGTTTTCCCCCAAGGTTGGTTTTCCCGCAAGGTTGGTTTTCCCACAAGGTTTGTTTTCCCACTGTGTTGGTTTTCCCAAAAGGGTCGCTTTCCCGCAAGGTTGGTTTTCCCACAACGTTTGTTTTCCCACTGTGTTGGTTTTCCCAAAAGGTTCGCTTTCCCACAAGGTTGGTTTTCCCGCACGGTTGCTGTCCCCATAAGGTTGGTTTTCCCACAAGGTTTGTTTTCTCACAAGGTTTGTTTTCCCACTAGGTTGTTTTTCCCACTAGGTTGGTTTTCCCACAAGGTTTGTTTTCCCACAAGCTTTGTTTTCCCCACAAGGTTTGTTTTCCCATAAGGTTTGTTTTCCCACAAGGTTTGTTTTCCCACAAGGTTTGTTTTCCCACAAGGTTTGTTTTCCCACTAGGTTTGTTTTCCCATAAGGTTGGTTTTCCCACAAGGTTTGTTTTCTCACAAGGTTTGTTTTCCCACTAGGTTTGTTTCCCCACAAGGTTTGTTTTCTCACAAGGTTTGTTTTCCCACAAGGTTTGTTTTCCCACAAGGTTTGTTTTCCCACAAGGTTGGTTTTCCCGAAAGGTTTGTTTCCCCACAAGGTTGGTTTTCCCACAAGGTTGGTATTCCCGCAGGGTTTGTTTTCCCACAAGGTTACTTTTCCCGCAAGGTTTGTTTCCCCACAAGGTTTGTTTTCCCACTGTGTTGGTTTTCCCAAAAGGTTCGCTTTCCCGCAAGGTTGGTTTTCCCACAAGGTTTGTTTCCCCACAAGTTTTGTTTTCCCACAAGGTTTGTTTTCCCACAAGGTTGGTTTTCCCGACAGGTTTGTTTCCCCACAAGGTTGGTTTTCCCACAAGGTTGGTTTTCCCGCAGGGTATGTTTTCTCACAAGGTTAGTTTTCCCGCAAGGTTTGTTTTCCCACAAGGTTAGTTTTCCCACAAGGTTTGTTTCCCCACAAGGTTTGTTATCCCACAAGGATTGTTTTCTCACAAGGTTTGTTTTCCCACTGTGTTGGTTTTCCCAAAAGGTTCGCTTTCCCGCAAGGTTGGTTTTCCCACAAGGTTGGTTTTCTCGCAGGGTTTGTTTCCCCATAAGGTTGGTTTTCCCACAAGGTTTGTTTTCTCACAAGGTTTGTTTTCCCACTAGGTTGGTTTTCCTACAAGGTTTGTTTTCCCACAAGGTTTGTTTTCCCACTAGGTTTGTTTTCCCCCAAGGTTTGTTTTCCCGCAAGGTTGGTTTTCCCACAAGGTTGGTTTTCGCACAAGGTTGGTTTTCCCGCAAGGTTAGTTTTCCCACAAGGTCTGATTTAACACAATGTTTGTTTTCCCACAAGGTTTGTTTCCCCACAAGGTTTGTTTTCCCACAAGGTTTGTTTTCTCACAAGGTTTGTTTTACCAACTGTTTTGGTTTTACCATAAGGTTGTCTTTCCCACAAGGTTTGTTTTCCCACAAGGTTTGTTTTCCCTCAAGATTTGTTTTTCCGCTAGGTTGGTTTTCCCACAAGGTTGGTTTTCCCACAAGGTTTGTTTTCCCACAAGGTTGGTTTTCCCGCAGGGTTTGTTTTCCCCCAAGGTTATTTTTCCCGAAAGGTTTGTTTCCCCATAAGGTTGGTTTTCCCACAAGGTTGGTTTTCCAGCAGGGTTTGTTTTCCCACAAGGTTAGTTTTCCCGCAAGGTTTGTTTCCCCACAAGGTTTGTTTTCCCACAAGGTTGGTTTTCCCGCAGGGTTTGTTTTCCCCCAAGGTTATTTTTCCAGAAAAGGTTTGTTTCCCCATAAGGTTGGTTTTCCCACAAGGTTGGTTTTCCAGCAGGGTTTGTTTTCCCACAAGGTTAGTTTTCCCGCAAGGTTTGTTTCCCCACAAGGTTTGTTTTCCCACAAGGATTGTTTTCTCACAAGGTTTATTTTCCCACTAGGTTTGTTTCCCCACAAGGTTTGTTTTGTTGGTTTTCCCGCAGGGTTGCTTTCTCCATAAGGTTGGTTTTCTCACAAGGTTTGTTTTCCCACAAGTTTCGTTTTCCCCCAAGGTTGGTTTTCCCGCAAGGTTGGTTTTCCCACAAGGTTTGTTTTCCCACTGTGTCGGTTTTTCCCAAAAGGTTCGCTTTCCCGCAAGGTTGGTTTTCCCACAAGGTTTGTTTCCCCACAAGGTTTGTTTTCCCATAAGGATTGTTTTCTCACAAGGTTTGTTTTCCTACTAGGTTTGTTTCCCCACAAGGTTTGTTTTCCCACAAGGTTTGTTTTCCCCCAAGGTTGGTTTTCCCGCAAGGTTGGTTTTCCCACAAGGTTTGTTTTCCCACTGTGTTGGTTTTCCCAAAAGGTTCGCTTTCCCACAAGGTTGGTTTTCCCACAAGGTTGGTTTTCCCACAGGGTTGCTTTCCCCATAAGGTTGGTTTTCCCACAAGGTTTGTTTTCTCACAAGGTTTGTTTTCCCACAAGCTTTGTTTTCCCCCAAGGTTGGTTTTCCCGCAAGGTTGGTTTTAACACAAGGTTTGTTTTCCCACTGTGTTGGTTTTCCCAAAAGGTTCGCTTTCCCGCAAGGTTGGTTTTCCCACAAGGTTTGTTTCCCCACAAGGTTTGTTTTCCCATAAGGTTTGTTTTCCCACAAGGTTTGTTTTCCCGCAAGGTTTGTTTTCCCACAAGGTTTGTTTTCCCACAAGGTTGGTTTTCCCGAAAGGTTTGTTTTCCCACAAGGTTTGTTTTCCCACAAGGATTGTTTTCCCACTAGGTTTGCTTCCCCACAAGGTTTGTTTTCCCACAAGGTTTGTTTTCCCCCAAGGTTTGTTTTCCCGCAAGGTTGGTTTTCCCACAAGAATTGTTTTCCCACTGTGTTGGTTTTCCCAAAAGGTTCGCTTTCCCACAAGGTTGGTTTTCCCACAAGGTTGGTTTTCCCGCAGGGTTGCTTTCCCCATAAGGTTGGTTTTCCCACAAGGTTTGTTTTCTCACAAGGTTTGTTTTCCCACTAGGTTGTTTTCCCACAAGGTTGGTTTTCCCGAAAGGTTTGTTTCCCCACAAGGTTGGTTTTCCCACAAGGTTGGTATTCCCGCAGGGTTTGTTTTCCCACAAGGTTAGTTTTCCCGCAAGGTTTGTTTCCCCACAAGGTTTGTTTTCCCACAAGGATTGTTTTCCCACTAGGTTTGTTTCCCCACAAGGTTTGTTTTCCCACAAGGTTGATTTTCCCGAAAGGTTTGTTTCCCCACAAGGTTGGTTTTCCCTCAAGGTTGGTATTCCCGCAGGGTTTGTTTTCCCACAAGGTTAGTTTTCCCGCAAGGTTTGTTTCCCCACAAGGTTTGTTTTCCCACAAGGATTGTTTTCCCACTAGGTTTGTTTCCCCACAAGGTTTTTTTTCCCACAAGGTTTGTTTTCCCCCAAGGTTGGTTTTCCCGCAAGGTTGGTTTTCCCACAAGGTTTGCTTTCCCACTGTGTTGGTTTTCCCAAAAGGTTCGCTTTCCCACAAGGTTGATTTTCCCAAAAGGTTGGTTTTCCCGCAGGGTTGCTTTCCCCATAAGGCTGGTTTTCCCACAAGGTTTGTTTTCTCACAAGGTTTGTTTTCCCACTAGGTTGGTTTTCCCACAAGGATTGTTTTCCCACAAGCTTTGTTTTCCCCCAAGGTTGGTTTTCCCGCAAGGTTGGTTTTCCCACAAGGTTTGTTTTCCCACTGTGTTGGTTTTCCCAAAAGGTTCGCTTTCCCGCAAGGTTGGTTTTCCCACAAGGTTTGTTTCCCCACAAGGTTTGTTTTCCCATAAGGTTTATTTTCCCACAAGGTTTGTTTTCCCACAAGGTTTGTTTTCCCACAAGGTTTGTTTTCCCACAAGGTTGGTTTTCCCGCAAGGTTGGTTTTCCCACAAGGTTTGTTTTCCCACTGTGTTGGTTTTCCCAAAAGGTTCGCTTTCCCACAAGGCTGGTTTTCCCACAAGGTTTGTTTTCCCACAAGGTTTGTTTTCCCACAAGGTTTGTTTTCCTGAAAGGTTTGTTTTCCTGAAAGGTTTGTTTCCCCACAAGGTTGGTTTTCCCACAAGGTTGGTTTTCCCGCAGGGTTTGTTTTCCCACAAGGTTAGTTTTCCCGCAAGGTTTGTTTTCCCACAAGGTTAGTTTTCCCACAAGGTTTGTTTTCCCACTAGGTTTGTTTCCCCACAAGGTTTGTTTTCCCACAAGGTTTGTTTTTCCCCAAGGTTGGTTTTCCCGCAAGGCTGGTTTTCCCACAAGAATTGTTTTCCCACTGTGTTGGTTTTCCCAAAAGGTTCGCTTTCCCATAAGGTTGGTTTTCCCACAAGATTGGTTTTCCCGCAGGGTTGCTTTCCCCGTAAGGTTGGTTTTCCCACAAGGTTTGTTTTCTCACAATGTTTGTTTTCCCACTAGTTTGTTTTCCCACAAGGTTGGTTTTCCCGAAAGGTTTGTTTCCCCACAAGGTTGGTTTTCCCACAAGGTTGGTATTCCCGCAGGGTTTGTTTTCCCACAAGGTTAGTTTTCCCGCAAGGTTTGTTTCCCCACAAGGTTTGTTTTCCCACAAGGATTGTTTTCCCACTAGGTTTGTTTCCCCACAAGGTTTGTTTTCCCACAAGGTTGGTTTTCCCGAAAGGTTTGTTTCCCCACAAGGTTGGTTTTCCCTCAAGGTTGGTATTCCCGCAGGGTTTGTTTTCCCACAAGGTTAGTTTTCCCGCAAGGTTTGTTTCCCCACAAGGGTTGTTTTCCCACAAGGATTGTTTTCCCACTAGGTTTGTTTCCCCACAAGGTTTGTTTTCCCACAAGGTTTGTTTTCCCCCAAGGTTGGTTTTCCCGCAAGGTTGGTTTTCCCGCAAGGTTTGCTTTCCCACTGTGTTGGTTTTCCCAAAAGGTTCGCTTTCCCACAAGGTTCGGTTTTCCCACAAGGTTGGGTTTTCCCGCAGGGTTGCTTTCCCCATAAGGCTGGTTTTCCCACAAGGTTTGTTTTCTCACAAGGTTTGTTTTCCCACTATGTTGTTTTTCCCACTAGGTTGGTTTTCCCACAAGGTTTGTTTTCCCACAAGATTTGTTTTCCCCTAAGGTTGGTTTTCCCGCAAGGTTGGTTTTCCCACAAGGTTTGTTTTCCCACTGTGTTGGTTTTCCCAAAAGGTTTGCTTTCCCGCAAGGTTGGTTTTCCCACAAGGTTCGTTTCCCCACAAGGTTTGTTTTCCCATAAGGTTTGTTTTCCCACAAGGTTTGTTTTCCCACAAGGTTTGTTTTCCGACAAGGTTTGTTTTCCCACAAGGTTGGTTTTCCCGCAAGGTTGGTTTTCCCACAAGGTTTGATTTCCCACTGTGTTGGTTTTCAAAAAAGGCTCGCTTTCCCACAAGGTTGGTTTTCCCACAAGGTTGGTTTTCCCGCAGGGTTGCTTTCCCCATAAGGTTTGTTTTCCCACAAGGTTTGTTTTCCCACAAGGTTGGTTTTCCCGAAAGGTTTGTTTCCCCACAAGGTTGGTTTTCCCACAAGGTTGGTTTTCCCGCAGGGTTTGTTTTCCCACAAGGTTAGTTTTCCCGCAAGGTTTGTTTTCCCACAAGGTTAGTTTTCCCACAAGGTTTGTTTCCCCACAAGGTTTGTTTCCCCACAAGGTTTGTTTTCCCACAAGGATTGTTTTCTCACAAGGTTTGTTTTCCCACTGTGTTGGTTTTCCCAAAAGGTTCGCTTTCCCGCAAGGTTGGTTTTCCCACAAGGTTGGTTTTCCCGCAGGGTTTGTTTACCCATAAGGTTGGTTTTCCCACAAGGTTTGTTTTCTCACAAGGTTTGTTTTCCCACAAGGTTTGTTTTCCCACAAGGTTTGTTTTCCCACAAGGTTCGTTTTCCCGCAGGGTTTGTTTTCCCACAAGGTTAGTTTTCCCGAAAGGTTTGTTTCCCCACAAGGTTGGTTTTCCCACAAGGTTGGTTTTCCCGCAGGGTTTGTTTTCCCACAAGGTTAGTTTTCCCGCAAGGTTTGTTTCCCCACAAGGTTTGTTTTCCCACAAGGATTGTTTTCTCACAAGGTTTGTTTTCCCATAAGGTTTGTTTTCCCACAAGGTTTGTTTTCCCGCAAGGTTTGTTTTCCCACAAGGTTTGTTTTCCCACAAGGTTGGTTTTCCCGAAAGGTTTGTTTTCCCACAAGGTTTGTTTTCCCACAAGGATTGTTTTCCCACTAGGTTTATTTCCCCACAAGGTTTGTTTTCCCACAAGGTTTGTTTTCCCCGAAGGTTGGTTTTCCCGCAAGGTTGGTTTTCCCACAAGAATTGTTTTCCCACTGTGTTGGTTTTCCCAAAAGGTTCGCTCTCCCACAAGGTTGGTTTTCCCACAAGGTTGGTTTTCCCGCAGGGTTGCTTTCCCCATAAGGTTGGTTTTCCCACAAGGTTTGTTTTCTCACAAGGTTTGTTTTCCCACTAGGTTGTTTTCCCACAAGGTTGGTTTTCCCGAAAGGTTTGTTTCCCCACAAGGTTGGTTTTCCCACAAGGTTGGTATTCCCGCAGGGTTTGTTTTCCCACAAGGTTAGTTTTCCCGCAAGGTTTGTTTCCCCACAAGGTTTGTTTTCCCACAAGGATTGTTTTCCCACTAGGTTTGTTTCCCCACAAGGTTTGTTTTCCCACAAGGTTTGTTTTCCCCCAAGGTTGGTTTTCCCGCAAGGTTGGTTTCCCACAAGGTTTGCTTTCCCACTGTGTTGGTTTTCCCAAAAGGTTCGCTTTCCCACAAGGTTGGTTTTCCCACTAGGTTGGTTTTCCCACAAGGTTTGTTTTCCCACAAGCTTTGTTTTCCACCAAGGTTGGTTTTCCCGCAGGGTTGCTTTCCCCATAAGGTTGGTTTTCCCACAAGGTTTGTTTTCTCACAAGGTTTGTTTTCCCACTAGGTTGTTTTCCCACTAGGTTGGTTTTCCCACAAGGTTTGTTTTCCCACAAGCTTTGTTTTCCCCCAAGGTTGGTTTTCCCGCAAGGTTGGTATTCCCACAATGTTTGTTTTCCCACTGTGTTGGTTTTCCCAAAAGATTCGCTTTCCCACAAGGTTGGTTTTCCCGCAGGGTTGCTTTCCCCATAAGGTTTGTTTTCCCACAAGGTTTGTTTTCCCACAAGGTTTGTTTTCCCGAGAGGTTTGTTTCCCCACAAGGTTGGTTTTCCCACAAGGTTGGTTTTCCCGCAGGGTTTGTTTTCCCACAAGGTTAGTTTTCCCGCAAGGTTTGTTTTCCCACAAGGTTAGTTTTCCCACAAGGTTTGTTTCCCCACAAGGTTTGTTTCCCCACAAGGTTTGTTTTCCCACAAGGATTGTTTTCTCACAAGGTTTGTTTTCCCACTGTGTTGGTTTTCCCAAAAGGTTCGCTTTCCCGCAAGGTTGGTTTCCCCACAAGGTTGGTTTTCCCGCAGGGTTTGTTTCCCCATAAGGTTGGTTTTCCCACAAGGTTTGTTTTCTCACAAGATTTGTTTTCCCACAAGGTTTGTTTTCCCACAAGGTTTGTTTTCCCACAAGGTTCGTTTTCCCGCAGGGTTTGTTTTCCCACAAGGTTAGTTTTCCCGAAAGGTTTGTTTCCCCACAAGGTTGGTTTTCCCGCAGGGTTTGTTTTCCCACAAGGTTAGTTTTCCCGCAAGGTTGGTTTCCCCACAAGGTTTGTTTTCCCACAAGGATTGTTTTCTCACAAGGTTTCTTTTCCCACTAGGTGTGTTTCCCCACAAGGTTTGTTTTCCCACAAGGTTTGTTTTCCCCCAAGGTTGGTTTTCCCGCAAGGTTGGTTTTCCCACAAGGTTTTTTTTCCCACCGTGTTGGTTTTCCCAAAAGGTTCGCTTTCCCACAAGGTTGGTTTTCCCACAAGGTTGGTTTTCCCGCAGGGTTGCTTTCCCCATAAGGTTAGTTTTCCCACAAGGTTTGTTTTCTCACAAGGTTTGTTTTCCCACTAGGTTGCTTTTCCCACTAGGTTGGTTTTCCCACAAGGTTTGTTTTCCCACAAGCTTTGTTTTCCCCCAAGGTTGGTTTTCCCGCAAGGTTGGTTTTCCCGCAGGGTTGCTTTCCCCATAAGGTTAGTTTTCCCACAAGGTTTGTTTTCTCACAAGGTTTGTTTTCCCACTAGGTTGCTTTTCCCACTAGGTTGGTTTTCCCACAAGGTTTGTTTTCCCACAAGCTTTGTTTTCCCCCAAGGTTGGTTTTCCCGCAAGGTTCGCTTTCCCACAAGGTTGGTTTTCCCATAAGGTTGGTTTTCCCGCAGGGCTGCTTTCCCCATAAGGTTGGTTTTCCCACAAGGTTTGTTTTCTCACAAGGTTTGTTTTCCCACTAGGTTGTTTTCCCACTAGGTTGGTTTTCCCACAAGGTTTGTTTTCCCACAAGCTTTGTTTTCCCCCAAGGTTGGTTTTCCCGCAAGGTTGGTATTCCCACAATGTTTGTTTTCCCACTGTGTTGGTTTTCCCAAAAGGTTCGCTTTCCCGCAAGGTTGGTTTTCCCACAAGGTTTGTTTCCCCACAAGGTTTGTTTTCCCATAAGGTTAGTTTTCCCACAAGGTTTGTTTTCCCACAAGGTTTGTTTTCCCACAAGGTTTGTTTTCCCACAAGGTTGGTTTTCCCGCAAGGTTGGTTTTCCCACAAGGTTTGTTTTCCCACTGTGTTGGTTTTCCCAAAAGGTTCGCTTTCCCACATGGTTGGTTTTCCCACAAGGTTGGTTTTCCCGCAGGGTTGCTTTCCCCATAAGGTTTGTTTTCCCACAAGGTTTGTTTTCCCACAAGGTTTGTTTTCCCACAAGGTTTGTTTTCCCACAAGGTTGGTTTTCCCGAAAGGTTTGTTTCCCCACAAGGTTTGATTTCCCACTAGGTTTGTTTTCCCATAAGGTTGGTTTTCCCACAAGGTTTGTTTTCTCACAAGGTTTGTTTTCCCACTAGGTTTGTTTCCCCACAAGGTTTGTTTTCTCACAAGGTTTGTTTTCCCACAAGGTTTGTTTTCCCACAAGGTTTGTTTTCCCACAAGGTTTGTTTTCCCACAAGGTTGGTTTTCCCGAAAGGTTTGTATCCCCACAAGGTTTCTTTTCCCACAAGGTTTGTTTTCCCCCAAGGTTGGTTTTCCCGCAAGGTTGGTTTTCCCACAAGGTTTGTTTTCCCACTGTGTTGGTTTTCCCAAAAGGTTCGCTTTCCCACAAGGTTGGTTTTCCCATAAGGTTGGTTTTCCCGCAGGGTTGCTTTCCCCATAAGGTTGGTTTTCCCACAAGGTTTGTTTTCTCACAAGGTTTGTTTTCCCACTACGTTGTTTTCCCACTAGGTTGGTTTTCCCACAAGGTTTGTTTTCCCACAAGCTTTGTTTTCCCCCAAGGTTGGTTTTCCCGCAAGGTTGGTATTCCCACAATGTTTGTTTTCCCACTGTGTTGGTTTTCCCAAAAGGTTCGCTTTCCCGCAAGGTTGGTTTTCCCACAAGGTTTATTTCCCCACAAGGTTTGTTTTCCCATAAGGTTAGTTTTCCCACAAGGTTTGTTTTCCCACAAGGTTTGTTTTCCCACAAGGTTTGTTTTCCCACAAGGTTGGTTTTCCCGCAAGGTTGGTTTTCCCACAAGGTTTTTTTTCCCACTGTGTTGGTTTTCCCAAAAGGTTCGCTTTCCCACATGGTTGGTTTCCCCACAAGGTTGGTTTTCCCGCAGGGTTGCTTTCCCCATAAGGTTTGTTTTCCCACAAGGTTTGTTTTCCCACAAGGTTTGTTTTCCCACAAGGTTGGTTTTCCCGAAAGGTTTGTTTCCCCACAAGGTTGGTTTTTCCACAAGGTTGGTCTTCCCGCAGGGTTTGTTTTCCCACAAGGTTAGTTTTCCCGCGAGGTTTGTTTTCCCACAAGGTTAGTTTTCCCACAAGGTTTGTTTCCCCACAAGGTTTGTTTCCCCACAAGGTTTGTTTTCCCACAAGGACTGTTTTCTCACAAGGTTTGTTTTCCCACTGTGTTGGTTTTCCCAAAAGGTTCGCTTTCCCGCAAGGTTGGTTTTCCCACAAGGTTGGTTCACTCGCAGGGTTTGTTTCCCCATAAGGTTGGTTTTCCCACAAGGTTCGTTTTCCCGCAGGGTTTGTTTTCCCACAAGGTTAGTTTTCCCGAAAGGTTTGTTTCCCCACAAGGTTGGTTTTCCCACAAGGTTGGTTTTCCCGCAGGGTTTGTTTTCCCACAAGGTTAGTTTTCCCGCAAGGTTTGTTTCCCCACAAGGTTTGTTTTCCCACAAGGATTGTTTTCCCACTAGGTTGTTTTCCCACAAGGTTGGTTTTCCCGAAACGTTTGTTTCCCCACAAGGTTGGTTTTCCCACAAGGTTGGTATTCCCGCAGGGTTTGTTTTCCCACAAGGTTAGTTTTCCCGCAAGGTTTGTTTCCCCACAAGGTTTGTTTTCCCACAAGGATTGTTTTCCCACTAGGTTTGTTTCCCCACAAGGTTTGTTTTCCCACAAGGTTGGTTTTCCCGAAAGGTTTGTTTCCCCACAAGGTTGGTTTTCCCTCAAGGTTGGTATTCCCGCAGGGTTTGTTTTCCCACAAGGTTAGTTTTCCCGCAAGGTTTGTTTCCCCACAAGGTTTGTTTTCCCACAAGGATTGTTTTCCCAATAGGTTTGTTTCCCCACAAGGTTTGTTTTCCCACAAGGTTTGTTTTCCCCCAAGGTTGGTTTTCCCGCAAGGTTGGTTTTCCCACAAGGTTTGCTTTCCCACTGTGTTGGTTTTCCCAAAAGGTTCGCTTTCCCACAAGGTTGGTTTTCCCACAAGGTTGGTTTTCCCGCAGGGTTGCTTTCCTCATAAGGTTGGTTTTCCCACAAGGTTTGCTTTCTCACAAGGTTTGTTTTCCCACTAGGTTGTTTTTCCCACTAGGTTGGTTTTCCCACAAGGTTTGTTTTCCCACAAGCTTTGTTTTCCCCCAAGGTTGGTTTTCCCGCAAGGTTGGTTTTCCCACAAGGTTTGTTTTCCCACAAGGTTGGTTTTCCCGCAGGGTTTGTTTCCCCATAAGGTTGGTTTTCCCACAAGGTTTGTTTTCTCACAAGGTTTGTTTTCCCACAAGGTTTGTTTTCCCACAAGGTTTGTTTTCCCACAAGGTTGGTTTTCCCTCAGGGTTTGTTTTCCCACAAGGTTAGTTTTCCCGAAAGGTTTGTTTCCCCACAAGGTTTGTTTTCCCACAAGGTTGGTTTTCCCGCAGGGTTTGTTTTCCCACAAGGTTAGTTTTCCCGCAAGGTTTGTTTCCCCACAAGGTTTGTTTTCCCACAAGGATTGTTTTCTCACAAGGTTTGTTTTCCCACTAGGTTTGTTTCCCCACAAGGTTTGTTTTCCCACAAGGTTTGTTTTCCCACTATGTCGGTTTTCCCAAAAGGTTCGCTTTCCCACAAGGTTGGTTTTCCCACAAGGTTCGTTTTCCCGCAGGGTTGCTTTCCCCATAAGGTTGGTTTTCCCACAAGGTTTGTTTTCTCACAAGGTTTGTTTTCCCACTAGGTTGTTTTTCCCACTAGGTTGGTTTTCCCACAAGGTTTGTTTTCCCACAAGCTTTGTTTTCCCCCAAGGTTGGTTTTCCCGCAAGGTTGGTTTTCCGAAAAGGTTTGTTTTCCCACTGTGTTGGTTTTCCCAAAAGGTTCGCTTTCCCGCAAGGTTGGTTTTCCCACAAGGTTTGTTTCCCCACAAGGTTTGTTTTCCCCTAAGATTTGTTTTCCCACAAGGTTTGTTTTCCCACAAGGTTTGTTTTCCCACAAGGTTTGTTTTCCCACAAGGTTGGTTTTCCCGAAAGGCTTGTTTCCCCACAAGGTTTGTTTTCCCACTAGGTTTGTTTTCCCATAAGGTTGGTTTTCCCACAAGGTTTGTTTTCTCACAAGGTTTGTTTTCCCACTAGGTTTGTTTCCCCACAAGGTTTGTTTTCTCACAAGGTTTGTTTTCCCACAAGGTTTGTTTTCCCACAAGGTTTGTTTTCCCGCAAGGTTGGTTTTCCCGAAATGTTTGTTTTCCCACAAGGTTGGTTTTCCCACAAGGTTGGTTTTCCCGCAGGGTTTGTTTTCAAGGTTTGTTTCCCCACAAGGTTTGTTTTCCCACAAGGATTGTTTTCTCACAAGGTTTGTTTTCCCACTAGGTTTGTTTCCCCACAAGGTTTGTTTTCCCACAAGGTTTGTTTTCCCCCAAGGTTGGTTTTCCCGCAAGGTTAGTTTTCCCACAAGGTTTGTTTTCCCACTGTGTTGGTTTTCCCAAAAGGTTCGCTTTCCCAGTTTGTTTTCCCACAAGGTTTCTTTTCCCACAAGGTTTGTTTTCCCACAAGGATTGTTTTCTCACAAGGTTTGTTTTCCCACTAGGTTGGTTTTCCCACAAGGTTTGTTTTCCCACAAGGTTTGTTTTCTCACAAGGTTGGTTTTCCCGAAAGGTTTGTTTCCCCACAAGGTTGGTTTTCCCACAAGGTTGGTTTTCCCGCAGGGTTTGTTTTCCCACAAGGTAAGTTTTCCCGCAAGGTTTGTTTTCCCACAAGGTTAGTTTTCCCACAAGGTTTGTTTCCCCACAAGGTTTGTTTCCCCACGAGGTTTGTTTTCCCACAAGGATTGTGTTCTCACAAGGTTTGTTTTCCCACTGTGTTGGTTTTCCCAAAAGGTTCGCTTTCCCGCAAGGTTCGCTTTCCCGCAAGGTTGGTTTTCCCACAAGGTTTGTTTTCTCACAAGGTTTGTTTTCCCACAAGCTTTGTTTTTCCCCAAGGTTGGTTTTCCCGCAAGGTTGGTTTTCCCACAAGGTTTGTTTTCCCACTGTGTTGGTTTTCCCAAAAGGTTCGCTTTCCCGCAAGGTTGGTTTTCCCACAAGGTTTGTTTTCCCACTGTGTTGGTTTTCCCAAAAGGTTCGCTTTCCCACAAGGTTGGTTTTCCCACAAGGTTGGTTTTCCCGCAGGGTTGTCTTCCCCATAAGGTTGGTTTTCCCACAAGGTTTGTTTTCTCACAAGGTTTGTTTTCCCACTAGGTTGTTTTTCCCACTAGGTTGGTTTTCCCACAAGGTTTGTTTTCCCACAAGCTTTGTTTTCCCCCAAGGTTGGTTTTCCCGCAAGGTTGGTTTTCCCCCAAGGTTGGTTTTCCCACAAGGTTGGTTTTCCCGCAGGGTTGCTTTCCCCATAAGGTTGGTTTTCCCACAAGGTTGGTTTTCCCACAAGCTTTGTTTTCCCCCAAGGTTGGTTTTCCCGTAAGGTTGGTTTTCCCACAAGGTTTGTTTTCCCACTGTGTTGGTTTTCCCAAAAGGTTCGCTTTCCCACAAGGTTGGTTTTCCCACAAGGTTTGTTTCCCCACAAGGTTTGTTTTCCCATAAGGTTTGTTTTCCCACAAGGTTTGTTTTCCCACAAGGTTTGTTTTCCCACAAGGTTGGTTTACCCGAAAGGTTTGTTTCCCCACAAGGTTGGTTTTCCCACAAGGTTGGTATTCCCGCAGGGTTTGTTTTCCCACAAGGTTAGTTTTCCCGCAAGGTTTGTTTCCCCACAAGGTTTGTTTTCCCACAAGGATTGTTTTCCCACTAGGTTTGTTTCCCCACAAGGTTTGTTTTCCCACAAGGTTGGTTTTCCCGAAAGGTTTGTTTCCCCACAAGGTTGGTTTTCCCTCAAGGTTGGTATTCCCGCAGGGTTTGTTTTCCCACAAGGTTAGTTTTCCCGCAAGGTTTGTTTCCCCACAAGGTTTGTTTTCCCACAAGGATTGTTTTCCCAATAGGTTTGTTTCCCCACAAGGTTTGTTTTCCCACAAGGTTTGTTTTCCCCCAAGGTTGGTTTTCCCGCAAGGTTGGTTTTCCCACAAGGTTTGCTTTCCCACTGTGTTGGTTTTCCCAAAAGGTTCGCTTTCCCACAAGGTTGGTTTTCCCACAAGGTTGGTTTTCCCGCAGGGTTGCTTTCCTCATAAGGTTGGTTTTCCCACAAGGTTTGCTTTCTCACAAGGTTTGTTTTCCCACTAGGTTGTTTTTCCCACTAGGTTGGTTTTCCCACAAGGTTTGTTTTCCCACAAGCTTTGTTTTCCCCCAAGGTTGGTTTTCCCGCAAGGTTGGTTTTCCCACAAGGTTTGTTTTCCCACTGGGTTGGTTTTCCCAAAAGGTTCGCTTTCCCGCAAGGTTGGTTTTCCCACAAGGTTCGCTTTCCCGCAAGGTTCGTTTTCCCACAAGGTTGGTTTTCCCGCAGGGTTTGTTTCCCCATAAGGTTGGTTTTCCCACAAGGTTTGTTTTCTCACAAGGTTTGTTTTCCCACAAGGTTTGTTTTCCCACAAGGTTTGTTTTCCCACAAGGTTGGTTTTCCCTCAGGGTTTGTTTTCCCACAAGGTTAGTTTTCCCGAAAGGTTTGTTTCCCCACAAGGTTTGTTTTCCCACAAGGTTGGTTTTCCCGCAGGGTTTATTTTCCCACAAGGTTAGTTTTCCCGCAAGGTTTGTTTCCCCACAAGGTTTGTTTTCCCACAAGGATTGTTTTCTCACAAGGTTTGTTTTCCCACTAGGTTTGTTTCCCCACAAGGTTTGTTTTCCCACAAGGTTTGTTTTCCCACTATGTCGGTTTTCCCAAAAGGTTCGCTTTCCCACAAGGTTGGTTTTCCCACAAGGTTCGTTTTCCCGCAGGGTTGCTTTCCCCATAAGGTTGGTTTTCCCACAAGGTTTGTTTTCTCACAAGGTTTGTTTTCCCACTAGGTTGTTTTTCCCACTAGGTTGGTTTTCCCACAAGGTTTGTTTTCCCACAAGCTTTGTTTTCCCCCAAGGTTGGTTTTCCCGCAAGGTTGGTTTTCCGAAAAGGTTTGTTTTCCCACTGTGTTGGTTTTCCCAAAAGGTTCGCTTTCCCGCAAGGTTGGTTTTCCCACAAGGTTTGTTTCCCCACAAGGTTTGTTTTCCCCTAAGATTTGTTTTCCCACAAGGTTTGTTTTCCCACAAGGTTTGTTTTCCCACAAGGTTTGTTTTCCCACAAGGTTGGTTTTCCCGAAAGGCTTGTTTCCCCACAAGGTTTGTTTTCCCACTAGGTTTGTTTTCCCATAAGGTTGGTTTTCCCACAAGGTTTGTTTTCTCACAAGGTTTGTTTTCCCACAAGGTTTGTTTTCCCGCAAGGTTGGTTTTCCCGAAATGTTTGTTTTCCCACAAGGTTGGTTTTCCCACAAGGTTGGTTTTCCCGCAGGGTTTGTTTTCAAGGTTTGTTTCCCCACAAGGTTTGTTTTCCCACAAGGATTGTTTTCTCACAAGGTTTGTTTTCCCACTAGGTTTGTTTCCCCACAAGGTTTGTTTTCCCACAAGGTTTGTTTTCCCCCAAGGTTGGTTTTCCCGCAAGGTTAGTTTTCCCACAAGGTTTGTTTTCCCACTGTGTTGGTTTTCCCAAAAGGTTCGCTTTCCCAGTTTGTTTTCCCACAAGGTTTCTTTTCCCACAAGGTTTGTTTTCCCACAAGGATTGTTTTCTCACAAGGTTTGTTTTCCCACTAGGTTGGTTTTCCCACAAGGTTTGTTTTCCCACAAGGTTTGTTTTCTCACAAGGTTGGTTTTCCCGAAAGGTTTGTTTCCCCACAAGGTTGGTTTTCCCACAAGGTTGGTTTTCCCGCAGGGTTTGTTTTCCCACAAGGTAAGTTTTCCCGCAAGGTTTGTTTTCCCACAAGGTTAGTTTTCCCACAAGGTTTGTTTCCCCACAAGGTTTGTTTCCCCACGAGGTTTGTTTTCCCACAAGGATTGTGTTCTCACAAGGTTTGTTTTCCCACTGTGTTGGTTTTCCCAAAAGGTTCGCTTTCCCGCAAGGTTCGCTTTCCCGCAAGGTTGGTTTTCCCACAAGGTTTGTTTTCTCAAAAGGTTTGTTTTCCCACAAGCTTTGTTTTTCCCCAAGGTTGGTTTTCCCGCAAGGTTGGTTTTCCCACAAGGTTTGTTTTCCCACTGTGTTGGTTTTCCCAAAAGGTTCGCTTTCCCGCAAGGTTGGTTTTCCCACAAGGTTTGTTTTCCCACTGTGTTGGTTTTCCCAAAAGGTTCGCTTTCCCACAAGGTTGGTTTTCCCACAAGGTTGGTTTTCCCGCAGGGTTGTCTTCCCCATAAGGTTGGTTTTCCCACAAGGTTTGTTTTCTCACAAGGTTTGTTTTCCCACTAGGTTGTTTTTCCCACTAGGTTGGTTTTCCCACAAGGTTTGTTTTCCCACAAGCTTTGTTTTCCCCCAAGGTTGGTTTTCCCGCAAGGTTGGTTTTCCCCCAAGGTTGGTTTTCCCACAAGGTTGGTTTTCCCGCAGGGTTGCTTTCCCCATAAGGTTGGTTTTCCCACAAGGTTGGTTTTCCCACAAGCTTTGTTTTCCCCCAAGGTTGGTTTTCCCGTAAGGTTGGTTTTCCCACAAGGTTTGTTTTCCCACTGTGTTGGTTTTCCCAAAAGGTTCGCTTTCCCACAAGGTTGGTTTTCCCACAAGGTTTGTTTCCCCACAAGGTTTGTTTTCCCATAAGGTTTGTTTTCCCACAAGGTTTGTTTTCCCACAAGGTTTGTTTTCCCACAAGGTTTGTTTTCCCACAAGGTTGGTTTTCCCGAAAGGTTTGTTTCCCCACAAGGTTTGTTTTCCCATTAGGTTTGTTTTCCCATAAGGTTGGTTTTCCCACAAGCTTTGTTTTCTCACAAGGTTTGTTTTCCCACTAGGTTTGTTTCCCCACAAGGTTTGTTTTCTCACAAGGTTTGTTTTCCCACAAGGTTTGTTTTCCCACAAGGTTTGTTTTCCCACAAGGTTGGTTTTCCCGAAAGGTTTGTTTCCCCACAAGGTTTGTTTTCCCACAAGGTTGGTTTTCCCGCAGGGTTTGTTTTTTGAAAGCAACCCTGCGGGAAAACCAACCTTGTGGGAAAACCAACCTTGTGGGAAAGCGAACCTTTTGGGAAAACCAACACAGTGGGAAAAAAACCTTGTGGGAAAACCAACCTTGCGGGAAAACCAACCTTGGGGGAAAACAAACCTTGTGGGAAAACAAACCTTGTGGGGAAACAAACCTAGTGGGAAAACAAACCTTGTGAGAAAACAATCCTTGTGGGAAAACAAACCTTGGGGGGAAACAAACCTTGCGGGGAAACTAACCTTGTGGGAAAACAAACCCTGCGGGAAAACCAACCTTGTGGGAAAACCAACCTTGTGGGGAAACAAACCTTTCGGGAAAACTAACCTTGTGGGAAAACAAACCCTGCGGGAAAACGAACCTTGTGGGAAAACAAACCTTGTGGGAAAACAAACCTTGTGGGAAAACAAACCTTGTGAGAAAACCAACCTTGTGGGAAAACCAACCTTATGGGGAAACAAACCCTGCGGGAAAACCAACCTTGTGGGAAAACCAACCTTGCGAGAAAGCGAACCTTTTGGGAAAACCAACACAGTGGGAAAACAAACCTTGTGAGAAAACAATCCTTGTGGGAAAACAAACCTTGTGGGGAAACAAACCTTGTGGGGAGACAAACCTTGTGGGAAAACAAACCTTTTGGGAAAATAAACCTTGCGGGAAAACGAACCTTTTGGGAAAACCAACACAGTGGGAAAACCAACCTAGTGGGAAAAACAACCTTATGGGGAAAGCAACCCTGCGGGAAAACCAACCTTGTGGGAAAACAAACCTTGTGGGAAAACAAACCTTGTGGGGAAACAAACCTAGTGGGAAAACAAACCTTGTGAGAAAACAATCCTTGTGGGAAAACAAACCTTGGGGGGAAACAAACCTTGCGGGGAAACTAACCTTGTGGGATAACAAACCCTGCGGGAAAACCAACCTTGTGGGAAAACCAACCTTGTGGGGAAACAAACCTTTCGGGAAAACTAACCTTGTGGGAAAACAAACCCTGCGGGAAAACGAACCTTGTGGGAAAACAAACCTTGTGGGAAAACAAACCTTATAGGAAAACAAACCTTGTGAGAAAACAAACCTTGTGGGAAAACCAACCTTATGGGGAAACAAACCCTGCGGGAAAACCAACCTTGTGGGAAAACCAACCTTGCGAGAAAGCGAACCTTTTGGGAAAACCAACACAGTGGGAAAACAAACCTTGTGAGAAAACAATCCTTGTGGGAAAACAAACCTTGTGGGGAAACAAACCTAGTGGGAAAACAAACCTTGTGAGAAAACAATCCTTGTGGGAAAACAAACCTTGGGGGGAAACAAACCTTGCGGGAAAACTAACCTTTTGGGAAAACAAAACCTGCGGGAAAACGAACCTTGTGGGAAAACAAACCTTGTGGGAAAACAAACCTTGTGGGAAAACAAACCTTGTGAGAAAACAAACCTTGTGGGAAAACCAACCTTATGGGGAAACAAACCCTGCGGGAAAACCAACCTTGTGGGAAAACCAACCTTGCGGGAAAGCGAACCTTTTGGGAAAACCAACACAGTGGGAAAACAAACCTTGTGAGAAAACAATCCTTGTGGGAAAACAAACCTTGTGGGGAAACAAACCTTGTGGGGAAACAAACCTTGTGGGAAAACTAACCTTGTGGGAAAACAAACCTTGCGGGAAAACTAACCTTGTGGGAAAACAAACCCCTGCAGGAAAACCAACCTTGTGGGAAAACCAACCTTGTGGGGAAACAAACCTTTCGGGAAAACAAACCTTGTGGGAAAACAAACCTTATGGGGAAACAAACCCTGCGGGAAAACCAACCTTGTGGGAAAACCAACCTTGCGAGAAAGCGAACCTTTTGGGAAAACCAACACAGTGGGAAAACAAACCTTGTGAGAAAACAATCCTTGTGGGAAAACAAACCTTGTGGGGAAACAATCCTTGTGGGGAAACAAACCTTGTGGGAAAACTAACCTTGTGGGAAAACAAACCTTGCGGGAAAACGAACCTTTTGGGAAAACCAACACAGTGGGAAAACAAACCTTGTGAGAAAACAATCCTTGTGGGAAAACAAACCTTGTGGGAAAACCAACCTTATGGGGAAAGCAACCCTGCGGGAAAACCAACCTTGTGGGAAAACCAACCTTGTGGGAAAGCGAACCTTTTGGGAAAACCAACACAGTGGGAAAAAAACCTTGTGGGAAAACCAACCTTGCGGGAAAACCAACCTTGGGGGAAAACAAACCTTGTGGGAAAACAAACCTTGTGGGGAAACAAACCTAGTGGGAAAACAAACCTTGTGAGAAAACAATCCTTGTGGGAAAACAAACCTTGGGGGGAAACAATCCTTGCGGGAAAACTAACCTTTTGGGAAAACAAACCCTGCGGGAAAACGAACCTTGTGGGAAAACAAACCTTGTGGGAAAACAAACCTTGTGGGAAAACAAACCTTGTGAGAAAACAAACCTTGTGGGAAAACCAACCTTATGGGGAAACAAACCCTGCGGAAAAACCAACCTTGTGGGAAAACCAACCTTGCGGGAAAGCGAACCTTTTGGGAAAACCAACACAGTGGGAAAACAAACCTTGTGAGAAAACAATCCTTGTGGGAAAACAAACCTTGAGGGGAAACAAACCTTGTGGGGAAACAAACCTTGTGGGAAAACTAACCTTGTGGGAAAACAAACCTTGCGGGAAAACTAACCTTCTGGGAAAACAAACCCCTGCGGGAAAACCAACCTTGTGGGAAAACCAACCTTGTGGGGAAACAAACCTTTCGGGAAAACAAACCTTGTGGGAAAACAAACCTTGTGGGAAAACAAACCTTGTGGGAAAACAAACCTTATGGGGAAAGCAACCCTGCGGGAAAACCAACCTTGTGGGAAAACCAACCTTGTGGGAAAGTGAACCTTTTGGGAAAACCAACACAGTGGGAACACAAACCTTGTGGGAAAACCAACCTTGCGGGAAAACCAACCTTGTGGGAAAACAAACCTTGTGGGAAAACAAACCTTGTGGGAAAACAAACCTTGTGGGAAAACAAACCTTGTGGGAAAACAAACCTTATGGGAAAACAAACCTTGTGGGGAAACAAACCTTGTGGGAAAACCAACCTTGCGGGAAAGCGAACCTTTTGGGAAAACCAACACAGTGGGAAAACAAACCTTGTGGGAAAACCAACCTTGCGGGAAAACCAACCTTGGGGGAAAACAAAGCTTGTGGGAAAACAAACCTTGTGGGAAAACCAACCTAGTGGGAAAAAACAACCTAGTGGGAAAACAAACCTTGTGAGAAAACAAACCTTGTGGGAAAACCAACCTTATGGGGAAAGCAACCCTGCAGGAAAACCAACCTTGTGGGAAAACCAACCTTGTGGGAAAGCGAACCTCTTGGGAAAACCAACACATTGGGAAAACAAACCTTGTGGGAAAACCAACCTTGCGGGAAAACCAACCTTGGGGGAAAACAAACCTTGTGGGAAAACAAACCTTTTGGGGAAACAAACCTAGTGGGAAAACAATCCTTGTGGGAAAACAAACCTTGTGGGGAAACAAACCTTGCGGGGAAACTAAACTTGTGGGAAAACAAACCCTGCGGGAATACCAACCTTGTGGGAAAACCAACCTTGTGGGGAAACAAACCTTTCGGGAAAACAAACCTTGTGGGAAAACAAACCTTGTGGGAAAACAAACCTTGTGGGAAAACAAACCTTGTGGGAAAACAAACCTTGTGAGAAAACAAACCTTGTGGGGAAACAAACCTAGTGGGAAAACAAACCTTGTGGGGAAACAAACCTTGTGGGAAAACCAACCTTGCGGGAAAGCGAACCTTTTGTGAAAACCAACACAGTGGGAAAACAAACCTTGTGTTAAAACCAACCTTGCGGGAAAACCAGCCTTGGGAGAAAACAAAGCTTGTGGGAAAACAAACCTTGTGGGAAAACCAACCTAGTGGGAAAAACAACCTAGTGGGAAAACAAACCTTGTGAGAAAACAAACCTTGTGGGAAAACCAACCTTATGGGTAAAGCAACCCTGCGGGAAAACCAACCTTGTGGGAAAACCAACCTTGTGGGAAAGCGAACCTTTTGGGAAAACCAACACAGTGGGAAAACAAACTTTGTGGGAAAACCAACCTTGCGGGAAAACCAACCTTGGGGGAAAGCAAACCTTGTGGGAAAACAAACCTTGTGGGGAAACAAACCTAGTAGGAAATCAAACCTTGTGAGAAAACAATCCTTGTGGGAAAACAAACCTTGTGGGGAAACAAACCTTGTGGGAAAACAAACCTTATGAGAAAACTAACCTTGTGGGAAAACAAACCCTGCGGGAAAACCAACCTTGTGGGAAAACCAACCTTGTGGGGAAACAAACCTTTCGGGAAAACTAACCTTGTGGGAAAACAAACCCTGCGGGAAAACCAACCTTGTGGGAAAACAAACCTTGTGGGAAAACAAACCTTGTGGGAAAACAAACCTTATGAGAAAACAAACCTTGTGGGAAAACCAACCTTATGGGGAAACAAACCCTGCGGGAAAACCAACCTTGTGGGAAAACCAACCTTGCGGGAAAGCGAACCTTTTGGGAAAACCAACACAGTGGGAAAACAAACCTTGTGAGAAAACAATCCTTGAGGGAAAACAAACCTTGATGGGAAACAAACCTTGTGGGGAAACAAACCTTGTTGGAAAACTAACCTTGTGGGAAAATAAACCTTGCGGGAAAACTAACCTTGTGGGAAAACAAAACCTGCGGGAAAACCAACCTTGTGGGAAAACCAACCTTGTGGGGAAACAAACCTTTCGGGAAAACCAACCTTGTGGGAAAACAAACCTTGTGGGAAAACAAACCTTATGGGGAAAGCAACCCTGCGGGAAAACCAACCTTGTGGGAAAAGCAACCTTGTGGGAAAAGCAACCTTGTGGGAAAGCGAACCTTTTGGGAAAACCAACACAGTGGGAAAACAAACCTTGTGGGAAAACCAACCTTGCGGGAAAACCAACCTTGTGGGAAAACAAACCTTGTGGGAGAACAAACCTTGTGGGAAAATAAACCTTATGCTGAAAGCAACCCTGCGGGAAAACCAACCTTGTGGTTTTCCCACTAGGTTGGTTTTCCCGAAAGGTTTGTTTCCCCACAAGGTTGGTTTTCCCACAAGGTTGGTTTTCCCGCAGGGTTTGTTTTCCCACAAGGTTAGTTTTCCCGCAAGGTCTGTTTTCCCACAAGGTTAGTTTTCCCACAAGGTTTGTTTCCCCACAAGGTTTGTTTCCCCACAAGGTTTGTTTTCCCACAAGGATTGTTTTCTCACAAGGTTTGTTTTCCCACAAGGTTGGTTTTCCCGCAGGGTTTGTTTCCCCATAAGGTTGGTTTTCCCACAAGGTTTGTTTTCTCACAAGGTTTGTTTTCCCACTAGGTTGGTTTTCCCACAAGGCTTGTTTTCCCACAAGGTTTGTTTTCCCACAAGGTTGGTTTTCCCGAAAGGTTTGTTTCCTCACAAGGTTTGTTTTCCCACTAGGTTTGTTTTCCCATAAGGTTGGTTTTCCCACAAGGTTTGTTTTCTCACAAGGTTTGTTTTCCCACTAGGTTTGTTTCCCCACAAGGTTTGTTTTCTCACAAGGTTTGTTTTCCCACAAGGTTTGATTTAACACAAGCATTGTTTTCTCACAAGGTTTGTTTTCCACAAGGTTGGTTTTCCCAAAAGGTTTGTTTCCCCACAAGGTTGGTTTTCCCACAAGGTTGGTTTTCCCGCAGGGTTTGTTTTCCCACAAGGTTAGTTTTCCCGCAAGGTTTGTTTCCCCACAAGGTTTGTTTTCCCACAAGGATTGTTTTCTCACAAGGTTTGTTTTCCCACTAGGTTTGTTTCCCCACAAGGTTTGTTTTCCCACAAGGTTTGTTTTCCCCCAAGGTTGGTTTTCCCGGAAGGTTGGTTTTCCCACAAGGTTTGTTTTCCCACTGTGTTGGTTTTCCCAAAAGGTTCGCTTTCCCACAAGGTTGGTTTTCCCACAAGGTTGTTTTTCCCGCAGGGTTGCTTTCCCCATAAGGTTGGTTTTCCCACAAGGTTTGTTTTCTCACAAGGTTTGTTTTCCCACTAGGTTGTTTTTCCCACTAGGTTGGTTTTCCCACAAGGTTTGTTTTCCCACAAGTTTTGTTTTCCCCCAAGGTTGGTTTTTCCGCAAGGTTGGTTTTCCCACAAGGTTTGTTTTCCCACTGTGTTGGTTTTCCCAAAAGGTTCGCTTTCCCCACAAGGTTGGTTTTCCCGCAAGGTTGGTTTTCCCGCAGGGTTTGTTTTCCCACAAGGTTAGTTTTCCCGCAAGGTTTGTTTCCCCACAAGGTTTGTTTTCCCACAAGGATTGTTTTCTCACAAGGTTTGTTTTCCCACTAGGTTTGTTTCCCCACAAAGTTTGTTTTCACACAAGGTTTGTTTTCCCCCAAGATTGGTTTTCCCGCAAGGTTGGTTTTCCCACAAGGTTTGTTTTCCCACTGTGTTGGTTTTCCCAAAAGGTTCGCTTTCCCACAAGGTTGGTTTTCCCACAAGGTTTGTTTTCTCACAAGGTTTGTTTTCCCACAAGCTTTGTTTTCCCCCAAGGTTGGTTTTCCCGCAAGGTTGGTTTTCCCACAAGGTTTGTTTTCCCACTGTGTTGGTTTTCCCAAAAGGTTCGCTTTCCCGCAAGGTTGGTTTTCCCACAAGGTTTGTTTCCCCACAAGGTTTGTTTTCCCATAAGGTTTGTTTTCCCACAAGGTTTGTTTTCCCACAAGGTTTGTTTTCCCACAAGGTTGGTTTTCCCGCGTGGTTGGTTTTCCCACAAGGTTTGTTTTCCCACTGTGTTGGTTTTCCCCAAAGGTTCGCTTTCCCACAAGGTTGGTTTTCCCACAAGGTTGGTTTTCCCGCAGGGTTGCTTTCCCCATAAGGTTTGTTTTCCCACAAGGTTTGTTTTCCCACAAGGTTTGTTTTCCCACTAGGTTGGTTTTCCCGAAAGGTTTGTTTCCCCACAAGGTTGGTTTTCCCACAAGGTTGGTATTCCCGCAGGGTTTGTTTTCCCACAAGGTTAGTTTTCCCGCAAGGTTTGTTTTCCCACAAGGTTAGTTTTCCCACAAGGTTTGTTTCCCCACAAGGTTTGTTTCCCCACAAGGTTTGTTTTCCCACAAGGATTATTTTCTCACTAGGTTTATTTTCCCACTGTGTTGGTTTTCCCAAAAGGTTCGCTTTCCCGCAAGGTTCGTTTTCCCACAAGGTTGGTTTTCCCGCAGGGTTTGTTTCCCCATAAGGTTGGTTTTCCCACAAGGTTTGTTTTCTCACAAGGTTTGTTTTCCCACAAGGTTTGTTTTCCCACAAGGTTTGTTTTCCCACAAGGTTGGTTTTCGCGCAGGGTTTTTTTCCCACAAGGTTAGTTTTCCCGAAAGGTTTGTTTCCCCACAAGGTTTGTTTTCCCACAAGGTTGGTTTTCCCGCAGGGTTTGTTTTCCCACAAGGTTAGTTTTCCCGCAAGGTTTGTTTCCCCACAAGGTTTGTTTTCCCACAAGGATTGTTTTCTCACAAGGTTTGTTTTCCCACTAGGTTTGTTTCCCCACAAGGTTTGTTTTCCCACAAGGTTTGTTTTCCCACTGTGTCGGTTTTCCCAAAAGGTTCGCTTTCCCACAAGGTTGGTTTTCCCACAAGGTTGGTTTTCCCGCAGGGTTGCTTTCCCCATAAGGTTGGTTTTCCCACAAGGTTTGTTTTCTCACAAGGTTTGTTTTCCCACTAGGTTGTTTTTCCTACTAGGTTGGTTTTCCCACAAGGTTTGTTTTCCCACAAGCTTTGTTTTCCCCCAAGGTTGGTTTTCCCGCAAGGTTGGTTTTCCCAAAAGGTTGGTTTTCCCACTGTGTTGGTTTTCCCAAAAGGTTCACTTTCCCGCAAGGTTGGTTTTCCCACAAGGTTTGTTTCCCCACAAGGTTTGTTTTCCCCTAAGATTTGTTTTCCCACAAGGTTTGTTTTCCCACAAGGTTTGTTTTCCCACAAGGTTTGTTTTCCCACAAGGTTGGTTTTCCCGAAAGGCTTGTTTCCCCACAAGGTTTGTTTTCCCACTAGGTTTGTTTTCCCATAAGGTTGGTTTTCCCACAAGGTTTGTTTTCTCACAAGGTTTGTTTTCCCACAAGGTTTGTTTTCCCACAAGGTTTGTTTTCCCACAAGGTTGGTTTTCCCGAAATGTTTGTTTTCCCACAAGGTTGGTTTTCCCACAAGGTTGGTTTTCCCGCAGGGTTTGTTTTCCCACAAGGTTAGTTTTCCCGCAAGGTTTGTTTCCCCACAAGGTTTGTTTTCCCACAAGGATTGTTTTCTCACAAGGTTTGTTTTCCCACTAGGTTTGTTTCCCCACAAGGTTTGTTTTCCTACAAGGTTTGTTTTCCCCCAAGGCTGGTTTTCCCGCAAGGTTAGTTTTCCCACAAGGTTTGTTTTCCCACTGTGTTGGTTTTCCCAAAAGGTTCGCTTTCCCACAAGGTTGGTTTTCCCACAAGGTTGGTTTTCCCGCAGGGTTGCTTTCACCATAAGGTTTGTTTTCCCACAAGGTTTGTTTTCTCACAAGGTTTGTTTTCCCACTACGTTGTTTTTTCCACTAGGTTGGTTTTCCCCCAAGGTTTGTTTTCCCACAAGCTTTGTTTTCCCCCAAGGTTGGTTTTCCCGCAAGGTTGGTTCTCCCACAAGGTTTGTTTTCCCACTGTGTTGGTTTTCCCAAAAGGTTCGCTTTCCCG
Organism: Branchinecta lynchi; assembly: GCA_023053575.1. Classification (NCBI taxonomy): domain Eukaryota; kingdom Metazoa; phylum Arthropoda; class Branchiopoda; order Anostraca; family Branchinectidae; genus Branchinecta; species Branchinecta lynchi. Next base: position 90,802 of record JAKZAP010000059.1, read on the forward strand.
CAAGGTTGGTTTTCCCACAAGGTTTGTTTCCCCACAAGGCTTGTTTTCCCATAAGGTTTGTTTTCCCACAAGGTTTGTTTTCCCACAAGGTTTGTTTTCCCACAAGGTTTGTTTTCCCACAAGGTTGGTTTTCCCGAAAGGTTAGTTTCCCCAAAAGGTTTCTTTCCCCATAAGGTTGGTTTTCCCACAAGGTTTGTTCTCTCACAAGGTTTGTTTTCCCACAAGGTTTGTTTCCCACAAGGTTTGTTTTCCCAAAAGGTTCGCTTTCCCACAAGGCTGGTTTTCCCACAAGGTTGGTTTTCCCGCAGGGTTTCTTTCCCTATAAGGTTGGTTTTCCCACAAGGTTTGTTTTCTCACAAGGTTTGTTTTCCCACTAGGTTGGTTTTCCCACAAGGTTTGTTTTCCCACAAGGTTTGTTTTCTCACAAGGTTGGTTTTCCCGAAAGGTTTGTTTCCCCACAAGGTTGGTTTTCCCACAAGGTTGGTTTTCCCACAGGGTTTGTTTTCCCACAAGGTTAGTTTTCCCGCTAGGTTTGTTTTCCCGAAAGGTTAGTTTTCCCACAAGGTTTGTTTCCCCACAAGGTTTGTTTCCCCACAAGGTTTGTTTTCCCACAAGGATTGTGTTCTCACAAGGTTTGTTTTCCCACTGTGTTGGTTTTCCCATAAGGTTCGCTTTCCCGCAAGGTTCGCTTTCCCGCAAGGTTGGTTTTCCCACAAGGCTTGTTTTCTCACAAGGTTTGTTTTCCCACAAGCTTTGTTTTTCCCCAAGGTTGGTTTTCCCGCAAGGTTGGTTTTCCCACAAGGTTTGTTTTCCCACTGTGTTGGTTTTCCCAAAAGGTTCGCTTTCCCGCAAGGTTGGTTTTCCCACAAGGTTTGTTTTCCCACTGTGTTGGTTTTCCCAAAAGGTTCGCTTTCCCACAAGGTTAGTTTTCCCACAAGGTTGGTTTTCCCGCAGGGTTGCTTTCCCCATAAGGTTGGTTTTCCCACAAGGTTTGTTTTCTCACAAGGTTTGTTTTCCCACTAGGTTGTTTTTCCCACTAGGTTGGTTTTCCCACAAGGTTTGTTTTCCCACAAGCTTTGTTTTCCCCCAAGGTTGGTTTTCCCGCAAGGTTGGTTTTCCCCCAAGGTTGGTTTTCCCACAAGGTTGGTTTTCCCGCAGGGTCGCTTTCCCCATAAGGATGGTTTTCCCACAAGGTTGGTTTTCCCACAAGGTTTGTTTTCCCACAAGGTTTGTTTTCCCACAAGGTTGGTTTTCCCGAAAGGTTTGTTTCCCCACAAGGTTTGTTTTCCCATTAGGTTTGTTTTCCCATAAGGTTGGTTTTCCCACAAGGTTTGTTTTCTCACAAGGTTTGTTTTCCCACTAGGTTTGTTTCCCCACAAGGTTTGTTTTCTCACAAGTTTTGTTTTCCCACAAGGTTTGTTTTCCCACAAGGTTTGTTTTCCCACAAGGTTTGTTTTCCCACAAGGTTGGTTTTCCCGCAAGGTTGGTTTTCCCACAAGGTTTGTTTTCCCACTGCGTTGGTTTTCCCAAAAGGTTCGCTTTCCCACAAGGTTGGTTTTCCCACAAGGTTGGTTTTCCCGCAGGGTTGCTTTCCCCATAAGGTTGGTTTTCCCACAAGGTTTGTTTTCTCACAAGGTTTGTTTTCCCACTAGGTTGGTCTTCCCACAAGGTTTGTTTTCCCTCAAGCTTTGTTTTCCCCCAAGGTTGGTTTTCCCGCAAGGTTGGTTTTCCCACATTGTTTGTTTTCCCACTGTGTTGGTTTTCCCAAAAGGTTCGCTTTCCCGAAAGGTTGGTTTTCCCACAAGGTTTGTTTCCCCACAAGGTTTGTTTTCCCATAAGGTTTGTTTTCCCACAAGGTTTGTTTTCCCACAAGGTTTGTTTTCCCACAAGGTTTGTTTTCCCACAAGGTTGGTTTTCCCGCAAGGTTGGTTTTCCCACAAGGTTTGTTTTCCCACTGTGTTGGTTTTCCCAAAAGGTTCGCTTTCCAACAAGGTTGGTTTTCCCACAAGGTAGGTTTTCCCGCGAGGTTGCTTTCCCCATAAGGTTTGTTTTCCCACAAGGTTTGTTTTCCCACAAGGTTTGTTTTCCCACAAGGTTGGTTTTCCCGAAAGGTTTGTTTCCCCACAAGGTTGGTTTTCCCACAAGGTTGGTTTTCCCGCAGGGTTTGTTTTCCCACAAGGTTAGTTTTCACGCAAGGTTTGTTTTCCCACAAGGTTAGTTTTCCCACAAGGTTTGTTTCCCCACAAGGTTTGTTTCCCCACAAGCTTTCCCGCAAGGTTCGCTTTCCCGCAAGGTTGGTTTTCCCAAAAGGTTCGCTTTCCCACAAGGTTGGTTTTCCCACAAGGTTGGTTTTCCCGCAGGGTTGCTTTCCCCGTAAGGTTGGTTTTCCCACAAGGTTTGTTTTCTCACAAGGTTTGTTTTCCCACTAGGTTGTTTTTCCTACTAGGTTGGTTTTCCCACAAGGTTTGTTTTCCCACAAGCTTTGTTTTCCCCCAAGGTTGGTTTTCCCGCAAGGTTGGTTTTCCCAAAAGGTTTGTTTTCCCACTGTGTTGGTTTTCCCAAGGTTCACTTTCCCGCAAGGTTGGTTTTCCCACAAGGTTTGTTTCCCCACAAGGTTTGTTTTCCCCTAAGATTTGTTTTCCCACAAGGTTTGTTTTCCCACAAGGTTTGTTTTCCCACAAGGTTTGTTTTCCCACAAGGTTGGTTTTCCCGAAAGGCTTGTTTCCCCACAAGGTTTGTTTTCCCACTAGGTTTGTTTTCCCATAAGGTTGGTTTTCCCACAAGGTTTGTTTTATCACAAGGTTTGTTTTCCCACTAGGTTTGTTTCCCCACAAGGTTTGTTTACTCACAAGGTTTGTTTTCCCACAAGGTTTGTTTTCCCACAAGGTTTGTTTTCCCACAAGGTTGGTTTTCCCGAAATGTTTGTTTTCCCAGAAGGTTGGTTTTCCCACAAGGTTGGTTTTCCCGCAGGGTTTGTTTTCCCACAAGGTTAGTTTTCCCGCAAGGTTTGTTTCCCCACAAGGTTTGTTTTCCCACAAGGATTGTTTTCTCACAAGGTTTGTTTTCCCACTAGGTTTGTTTCCCCACAAGGTTTGTTTTCCTACAAGGTTTGTTTTCCCCCAAGGTTGGTTTTCCCGCAAGGTTAGTTTTCCCACAAGGTTTGTTTTCCCACTGTGTTGGTTTTCCCAAAAGGTTCGCTTTCCCACAAGGTTGGTTTTCCCACAAGGTTGGTTTTCCCGCAGGGTTGCTTTCACCATAAGGTTTGTTTTCCCACAAGGTTTGTTTTCTCACAAGGTTTGTTTTCCCACTAGGTTGTTTTTTCCACTAGGTTGGTTTTCCCCCAAGGTTTGTTTTCCCACAAGCTTTGTTTTCCCCCAAGGTTGGTTTTCCCGCAAGGTTGGTTTTCCCACAAGGTTTGTTTTCCCACTGTGTTGGTTTTCCCAAAAGGTTCGCTTTCCCGCAAGGTTGGTTTTCCCACAAGGTTTGTTTCCCCACAAGGCTTGTTTTCCCATAAGGTTTGTTTTCCCACAAGGTTTGTTTTCCCACAAGGTTTGTTTTCCCACAAGGTTTGTTTTCCCACAAGGTTGGTTTTCCCGAAAGGTTTGTTTCCCCACAAGGTTTCTTTCCCCATAAGGTTGGTTTTCCCACAAGGTTTGTTTTCTCACAAGGTTTGTTTTCCCACAAGGTTTGTTTTCCCACAAGGTTTGTTTTCCCAAAAGGTTCGCTTTCCCACAAGGCTGGTTTTCCCACAAGGTTGGTTTTCCCGCAGGGTTTCTTTCCCTATAAGGTTGGTTTTCCCACAAGGTTTGTTTTCTCACAAGGTTTGTTTTCCCACTAGGTTGGTTTTCCCACAAGGTTTGTTTTCCCACAAGGTTTGTTTTCTCACAAGGTTGGTTTTCCCGAAAGGTTTGTTTCCCCACAAGGTTGGTTTTCCCACAAGGTTGGTTTTCGCACAGGGTTTGTTTTCCCACAAGGTTAGTTTTCCCGCAAGGTTTGTTTTCCCACAAGGTTAGTTTTCCCAAAAGGTTTGTTTCCCCACAAGGTTTGTTTCCCCACAAGGTTTGTTTTCCCACAAGGATTGTGTTCTCACAAGGTTTGTTTTCCCACTGTGTTGGTTTTCCCATAAGGTTCGCTTTCCCGCAAGGTTCGCTTTCCCGCAAGGTTGGTTTTCCCACAAGGCTTGTTTTCTCACAAGGTTTGTTTTCCCACAAGCTTTGTTTTTCCCCAAGGTTGGTTTTCCCGCAAGGTTGGTTTTCCCACAAGGTTTGTTTTCCCACTGTGTTGGTTTTCCCAAAAGGTTCGCTTTCCCGCAAGGTTGGTTTTCCTACAAGGTTTGTTTTCCCACTGTGTTGGTTTTCCCAAAAGGTTCGCTTTCCCACAAGGTTAGTTTTCCCACAAGGTTGGTTTTCCCGCAGGGTTGCTTTCCCCATAAGGTTGGTTTTCCCACAAGGTTTGTTTTCTCACAAGGTTTGTTTTCCCACTAGGTTGTTTTTCCCACTAGGTTGGTTTTCCCACAAGGTTTGTTTTCCCACAAGCTTTGTTTTCCCCCAAGGTTGGTTTTCCCGCAAGGTTGGTTTTCCCCCAAGGTTGGTTTTCCCACAAGGTTGGTTTTCCCGCAGGGTCGCTTTCCCCATAAGGATGGTTTTCCCACAAGGTTGGTTTTCCCACAAGGTTTGTTTTCCCACAAGGTTTGTTTTCCCACAAGGTTGGTTTTCCCGAAAGGTTTGTTTCCCCACAAGGTTTGTTTTCCCATTAGGTTTGTTTTCCCATAAGGTTGGTTTTCCCACAAGGTTTGTTTTCTCACAAGGTTTGTTTTCCCACTAGGTTTGTTTCCCCACAAGGTTTGTTTTCTCACAAGTTTTGTTTTCCCACAAGGTTTGTTTTCCCACAAGGTTTGTTTTCCCACAAGGTTTGTTTTCCCACAAGGTTTGTTTTCCCACAAGGTTGGTTTTCCCGAAAGGTTTGTTTCCCCACAAGGTTGGTTTTCCCACAAGGTTGGTTTTCCCGCAGGGTTTGTTTTCCCACAAGGTTAGTTTTTCCGCAAGTTTTGTTTCCCCACAAGGTTTGTTTTCCCACAAGGATTGTTTTCTCACAAGGTTTGTTTTCCCACTAGGTTTGTTTTCCCCCAAGGTTGGTTTTCCCGCAAGGTTGGTTTTCCCACAAGGTTTGTTTTCCCACTGCGTTGGTTTACCCAAAAGGTTCGCTTTCCCACAAGGTTGGTTTTCCCACAAGGTTGGTTTTCCCGCAGGGTTGCTTTCCCCATAAGGTTGGTTTTCCCACAAGGTTTGTTTTCTCACAAGGTTTGTTTTCCCACTAGGTTGGTTTTCCCACAAGGTTTGTTTTCCCTCAAGCTTTGTTTTCCCCCAAGGTTGGTTTTCCCGCAAGGTTGGTTTTCCCACATTGTTTGTTTTCCCACTGTGTTGGTTTTCCCAAAAGGTTCGCTTTCCCGAAAGGTTGGTTTTCCCACAAGGTTTGTTTCCCCACAAGGTTTGTTTTCCCATAAGGTTTGTTTTCCCATAAGGTTTGTTTTCCCACAAGGTTTGTTTTCCCACAAGGTTTGTTTTCCCACAAGGTTAGTTTTCCCGCAAGGTTGGTTTTCCCACAAGGTTTGTTTTCCCACTGTGTTGGTTTTCCCAAAAGGTTCGCTTTCCAACAAGGTTGGTTTTCCCACAAGGTAGGTTTTCCCGCAGGGTTGCTTTCCCCATAAGGTTTGTTTTCCCACAAGGTTTGTTTTCCCACAAGGTTTGTTTTCCCACAAGGTTGGTTTTCCCGAAAGGTTTGTTTCCCCACAAGGTTGGTTTTCCCGCAAGGTTGGTTTTCCCGCAGGGTTTGTTTTCCCACAAGGTTAGTTTTCACGCAAGGTTTGTTTTCCCACAAGGTTAGTTTTCCCACAAGGTTTGTTTCCCCACAAGGTTTGTTTCCCCACAAGCTTTCCCGCAAGGTTGGTTTTCCCACAAGGTTTGTTTTCTCACAAGGTTTGTTTTCCCACAAGCTTTGTTTTTCCCCAAGGTTGGTTTTCCCGCAAGGTTGGTTTTCCCACAAGGTTTGTTTTCCCACTGTGTTGGTTTTCCCAAAAGGTTCGCTTTCCCGCAAGGTTGGTTTTCCCACAAGGTTTGTTTTCCCACTGTGTTGGTTTTCCCAAAAGGTTCGCTTTCCCACAAGGTTGGTTTTCCCACAAGGTTGGTTTTTCCGCAGGGTTGCTTTCCCCATAAGGTTGGTTTTCCCACAAGGTTTGTTTTCTCACAAGGTTTGTTTTCCCACTAGGTTGTTTTTCCCACTAGGTTGGTTTTCCCACAAGGTTTGTTTTCCCACAAGCTTTGTTTTCCCCCAAGGTTGGTTTTCCCGCAAGGTTGGTTTTCCCCCAAGGTTGGTTTTCCCACAAGGTTGGTTTTCCCGCAGGGTTGCTTTCCCCATAAGGTTGGTTTTCCCACAAGGTTGGTTTTCCCACAAGCTTTGTTTTCCCCCAAGGTTGGTTTTCCCGCAAGGTTGGTTTTCCCACAAGGTTTGTTTTCCCACTGTGTGGGTTTTCCCAAAAGGTTCGCTTTCCCGCAAGGTTGGTTTTCCCACAAGGTTTGTTTCCCCACAAGGTTTGTTTTCCCATAAGGTTTGTTTTCCCACAAGGTTTGTTTTCCCACAAGGTTTGTTTTCCCACAAGGTTTGTTTTCCCACAAGGTTGGTTTTCCCGAAAGGTTTGTTTCCCCACAAGGTTTGTTTTCCCATTAGGTTTGTTTTCCCATAAGGTTGGTTTTCCCACAAGGTTTGTTTTCTCACAAGGTTTGTTTTCCCACTAGGTTTGTTTCCCCACAAGGTTTGTTTTCTCACAAGGTTTGTTTTCCCACAAGGTTTGTTTTCCCACAAGGTTTGTTTTCCCACAAGGTTGGTTTTCCCGAAAGGTTTGTTTCCCCACAAGGTTGGTTTTCCCACAAGGTTGGTTTTCCCGCAGGGTTTGTTTTCCCACAAGGTTAGTTTTCCCGCAAGGTTTGTTTCCCCACAAGGTTTGTTTTCCCACAAGGATTGTTTTCTCACAAGGTTTGTTTTCCCACTAGGTTTGTTTCCCCACAAGGTTTGTTTTCCCACAAGGTTTGTTTTCCCCCAAGGTTGGTTTTCCCGCAAGGTTGGTTTTCCCACAAGGTTTGTTTTCCCACTGTGTTGGTTTTCCCAAAAGGTTCGCTTTCCCACAAGGTTGGTTTTCCCACAAGGTTGGTTTTCCCGCAGGGTTGCTTTCCCCATAAGGTTGGTTTTCCCACAAGGTTTGTTTTCTCACAAGGTTTGTTTTCCCACTAGGTTGTTTTACCACTAGGTTGGTTTTCCCACAAGGTTTGTTTTCCCACAAGCTTTGTTTTCCCCCAAGTTTGTTTTTCCCGCAAGGTTGGTTTTCCCACATTGTTTGTTTTCCCACTGTGTTGGTTTTCCCAAAAGGTTCGCTTTCCCGCAAGGTTGGTTTTCCCACAAGGTTTGTTTCCCCACAAGGTTTGTTTTCCCATAAGGTTTGTTTTCCCACAAGGTTTGTTTTTCCACAAGGTTTGTTTTCCCACAAGGTTTGTTTTCCCACAAGGTTGGTTTTCCCGCAAGGTTGGTTTTCCCACAAGGTTTGTTTTCCCACTGTGTTGGTTTTCCCAAAAGGTTCGCTTTCCCACAAGGTTGGTTTTCCCACAAGGTTGGTTTTCCCGCAGGGTTGCTTTCCCCATAAGGTTTGTTTTCCCACAATGTTTGTTTTCCCACAAGGTTGGTTTTCCCGAAAGGTTTGTTTCCCCACAAGGTTGGTTTTCCCACAAGGTTGGTTTTCCCGCAGGGTTTGTTTTCCCACAAGGTTAGTTTTCCCACAAGGTTTGTTTTCCCACAAGGTTTGTTTTCCCACAAGGTTGGTTTTCCCGCAAGGTTGGTTTTCCCACAAGGTTTGTTTTCCCACTGTGTTGGTTTTCCCAAAAGGTTCGCTTTCCAACAAGGTTGGTTTTCCCACAAGGTAGGTTTTCCCGCAGGGTTGCTTTCCCCATAAGGTTTGTTTTTCCACAAGGTTTGTTTTCCCACAAGGTTTGTTTTCCCACAAGGTTGGTTTTCCCGAAAGGTTTGTTTCCCCACAAGGTTGGTTTTCCCACAAGGTTGGTTTTCCCACAGGGTTTGTTTTCCCACAAGGTTAGTTTTCCCGCAAGGTTTGTTTTCCCACAAGGTTAGTTTTCCCACAAGGTTTGTTTCCCCACAAGGTTTGTTTCCCCACAAGCTTTCCCGCAAGGTTCGCTTTCCCGCAAGGTTGGTTTTCCCACAAGGTTTGTTTTCTCACAAGGTTTGTTTTCCCACAAGCTTTGTTTTTCCCCAAGGTTGGTTTTCCCGCAAGGTTGGTTTTCCCACAAGGTTTGTTTTCCCACTGTGTTGGTTTTCCCAAAAGGTTCGCTTTCCCGCAAGGTTGGTTTTCCCACAAGGTTTGTTTTCCCACTGTGTTGGTTTTCCCAAAAGGTTCGCTTTCCCACAAGGTTGGTTTTCCCACAAGGTTGGTTTTTCCGCAGGGTTGCTTTCCCCATAAGGTTGGTTTTCCCACAAGGTTTGTTTTCTCACAAGGTTTGTTTTCCCACTAGGTTGTTTTTCCCACTAGGTTGGTTTTCCCACAAGGTTTGTTTTCCCACAAGCTTTGTTTTCCCCCAAGGTTGGTTTTCCCGCAAGGTTGGTTTTCCCCCAAGGTTGGTTTTCCCACAAGGTTGGTTTTCCCGCAGGGTTGCTTTCCCCATAAGGTTGGTTTTCCCACAAGGTTGGTTTTCCCACAAGCTTTGTTTTCCCCCAAGGTTGGTTTTCCCGCAAGGTTGGTTTTCCCACAAGGTTTGTTTTCCCACTGTGTTGGTTTTCCCAAAAGGTTCGCTTTCCCGCAAGGTTGGTTTTCCCACAAGGTTTGTTTCCCCACAAGGTTTGTTTTCCCATAATGTTTGTTTTCCCACAAGGTTTGTTTTCCCACAAGGTTTGTTTTCCCACAAGGTTTGTTTTCCCACAAGGTTGGTTCTCCCGAAAGGTTTGTTTCCCCACAAGGTTTGTTTTCCCATTAGGTTTGTTTTCCCATAAGGTTGGTTTTCCCACAAGGTTTGTTTTCTCACAAGGTTTGTTTTCCCACTAGGTTTGTTTCCCCACAAGGTTTGTTTTCTCACAAGGTTTGTTTTCCCACAAGGTTTGTTTTCCCACAAGGTTTGTTTTCCCACAAGGTTGGTTTTCCCGAAAGGTTTGTTTCCCCACAAGGTTGGTTTTCCCACAAGGTTGGTTTTCCCGCAGGGTTTGTTTTCCCACAAGGTTAGTTTTCCCGCAAGGTTTGTTTCCCCACAAGGTTTGTTTTCCCACAAGGATTGTTTTCTCACAAGGTTTGTTTTCCCACTAGGTTTGTTTCCCCACAAGGTTTGTTTTCCCACAAGGTTTGTTTTCCCCCAAGGTTGGTTTTCCCGCAAGGTTGGTTTTCCCACAAGGTTTGTTTTCCCACTGTGTTGGTTTTCCCAAAAGGTTCGCTTTCCCACAAGGTTGGTTTTCCCACAAGGTTGGTTTTCCCGCAGGGTTGCTTTCCCCATAAGGTTGGTTTTCCCACAAGGTTTGTTTTCTCACAAGGTTTGTTTTCCCACTAGGTTGTTTTCCCACTAGGTTGGTTTTCCCACAAGGTTTGTTTTCCCACAAGCTTTGTTTTCCCCCAAGTTTGTTTTTCCCGCAAGGTTGGTTTTCCCACATTGTTTGTTTTCCCACTGTGTTGGTTTTCCCAAAAGGTTCGCTTTCCCGCAAGGTTGGTTTTCCCACAAGGTTTGTTTCCCCACAAGGTTTGTTTTCCCATAAGGTTTGTTTTCCCACAAGGTTTGTTTTCCCACAAGGTTTGTTTTCCCACAAGGTTTGTTTTCCCACAAGGTTGGTTTTCCCGCAAGGTTGGTTTTCCCACAAGGTTTGTTTTCCCACTGTGTTGGTTTTCCCAAAAGGTTCGCTTTCCCACAAGGTTGGTTTTCCCACAAGGTTGGTTTTCCCGCAGGGTTGCTTTCCCCATAAGGTTTGTTTTCCCACAAGGTTTGTTTTCCCACAAGGTTTGTTTTCCCACAAGGTTGGTTTTCCCGAAAGGTTTGTTTCCCCACAAGGTTGGTTTTCCCACAAGGTTGGTTTTCCCGCAGGGTTTGTTTTCCCACAAGGTTAGTTTTCCCACAAGGTTTGTTTCCCCACAAGGTTTGTTTCCCCACAAGGTTTGTTTTCCCACAAGGATTGTTTTCTCACAAGGTTTATTTTCCCACTGTGTTGGTTTTCCCAAAAGGTTCGCTTTCCCGCAAGGTTTGTTTTCCCACAAGGTTAGTTTTCCCACAAGGTTTGTTTCCCCACAAGGTTTGTTTCCCCACAAGGTTTGTTTTCCCACAAGGATTGTTTTCTCACAAGGTTTGTTTTCCCACTGTGTTGGTTTTCCCAAAAGGTTCGCTTTCCCGCAAGGTTGGTTTTCCCACAAGGTTGGTTTTCCCGCAGGGTTTGTTTCCCCATAAGGTTGGTTTTCCCACAAGCTTTGTTTTCCCCCAAGGTTGGTTTTCCCAAAAGGTTCGCGGTTTTCCCAAAAGGTTCGCTTTCCCGCAAGGTTGGTTTTCCCACAAGGTTTGTTTCCCCACATGGTTTGTTTTCTCACAAGGTTTGTTTTCCCACAAGGTTGGTTTTCCCGAAAGGTTTGTTTCCCCACAAGGTTGGTTTTCCCACAAGGTTGGTTTTCCCACAGGGTTTGTTTTCTCACAAGGTTTGTTTTCCCACTAGGTTGTTTTTCCCACTAGGTTGATTTTCCCACAAGGTTTGTTTTCCCACAAGCTTTGTTTTCCCCCATGGTTGGTTTTCCCGCAAGGTTGGTTTTCCCACAAGGTTTGTTTTCCCACTGTGTTGGTTTTCCCAAAAGGTTCGCTTTCCCGCAAGGTTGGTTTTCCCACAAGGTTTGTTTTCCCACTGTGTTGGGGTTCGTTCCAGCTCGGCCTTGTAGTTACTTCGAAGTAACTACGGATGACGTCAGAATCTAACCATGCAGCTGGAACGGCTGAAGTTACTTCAGACCTTCAAATACGCGAGATTTTTGAATCTTCCGAAACGCGTGAAATGTCAAGAAACCGTTTGATAGTTCTTGCCGCTAAAATCCAGCTTGACGAGCTATTTGACACAGATTCAAGTGATGGAGAAGATGAGACAATGCTTCAGGTTTGATTTGATATGTAGCCTTCCGGTGTTGGGGCAAGAAACCCTTGAAATAGTGTTTTTTTAAGAGGGAAAAATGTAAGAGAAAGCATAAACTCGCGAAGTTGGTTTAAATTCTTCTCATGTGAATATTTGGGTTCTGTAATTACTAATATATTCTAAAGTCATGATTTGCGTGATTAAAAGTATGCACCTCATTTATTTGAGGTTAGGATTAAATTCTCATATAGGCTGTAGAAGGGGTATCCAACCTCTAATTTCAATGACCGTGGACTTGGCCTAAAAACCTTACAAGGAAATTTCTGTGCAGTGACATGGTTGTTTTAGTTCACATTTCTGTGCAGTCAAATACACGTCCTGTGTACTCAGGGTTTCCTTCTTGACAGTTAGGAACTTGTTAGGACTGGACTGAAATTTCCTTCCAACCTTTTCAGACCAGGTTCGAGGTTGTGTAAATTTTAGATACCCTTCTTATATAGTAAAATGTTTATTTGAACAGTTACTTGAATGTGAACAGTGCAGTTTTGGGCTAAGTGGTGAAATAAAGATACAAGATACATATTCGTGTGTTTTCAATTAAGGGCTCATTACCTACTTTGGCTAATTGATGCGATGAGAATGGCGAAGTTCATAGTCAACAAACATTCAAATAAGCATACCTCTACAGTATTGATAATGTTAGTGTTTATACAGGCCGCCTTGCTGTTTGCAACACCCCTAGTAAACTTGTCTAGATAAAGGTTGCGTTCCCCAAACTTAACAATTGCTAACTTTACTTCGGGTCGGAGCTAACTGCAGCTTTAACAATCGTTAACTTTTCCCAGTTCTACAATTGTTAACTATTTTGTAACGATGCTCACCGACCACCATTATAAAAAAGTTAACAACCGTTGAGCTCTGGAAAGAAAATTGTAGGTGGGCGGAGCTTAAATTTAGAAATCAGAAACATGGAATGCAAAAAGTTAACAACTGTTAACAATTTGGTAACGATCGTTAAGCTACGGAACACAACCAAAGACTAAATTTCAAAAATTGCATGTCAAATCAACACCAAAACTTCCATCCTTACAAAATTAATTAACAGAAAATATCATCTACTTCCACAAAACTAACCAAAAAAGGCAAAAATATATGTGACAGAGAATTGCTGGTGCAAATAGTCATGCTCAAGCTACATGGGTTTACAAGCTAAATAAATCTGCAAAGGCATAAAAGAAAATAAGAAACAGAAGGTGGTGCAAAAATAATTTGACCATGGTCAGTAGGTGATTAGAAGAAAGGCATTTGGAAATGCTGCAACTTTGTTCTACAGGAACAGGAAAAATATACAGTTATAGAGAATAATTAGACTTTTCAATCAAGGCGGAAACTCAAACATGTGGTAAGCAAGTGTAGATGCTGGAAAAAAACATTGGGAGTTGCATCCAGATATTTCATTCCCAGGGGTGGCAAATAGCAAGGTGTCCTGTACTGTCAAGTGCTAAAACTGCATATAAAGTATGTTTGACTTGCTGCCAAATGAGAAACCCATGCTTTCAGCAGATTTCGATGGCACACCATTTTCCAAGTGAAATCCTTAATACTTAGCTACTTAGTTTAACACTGACAGCAAGAGCCAAACACTGCCACAGAAGTGCCTTAATCCATGGTGTAGAGAACAAGTGTTGTGTCCAAGACCTCTCATGCTTTAAACAGCTGATATAAATATCAGTAAAATGGTATTGCCATACTACGGTATCTAAATATTGATTGACACTCTTTTCCAGGTTGGCAAAGCAGTGGCAGAAGCTGCTAGTGGGAAGAAAATATCAAAAGTAAAGTATTACTATGAAATTACAGTGAGTCAAATGAGTGACACCTGTTTCAAATCTCATTTTAGACTTGAGAGAGAAACTGTGGAAAAGCTGCTCCTGGTAGTAGGCAAGGAGCTGCATTGTGATGGAGTAAATCAGCAAGAATTTATTCCTGCTGAGAATCAGATTTTGATAGCTGTCTGGATCCTAGCTACTCCTGAGAGTTACAGATCAGTTTCAAACCGATTTGATGTGTCCAAGTCATCAGTTTTCCGCATAATGCGGAAATTTGTTGATTGTTTGGTCAAAATGTCACCAGCAGTCATCAAGTGGCCTGAAGGACAATCTGCTCGTGAAGTCATTGAGGGTTTCAGGCTGAAATTGAACTTTCCAGGTGTCATTGGTGCCATAGATGGCTCTCACATACCTATAAAAGCACCACAGGAGTATCCAGCTTCCTACATAAACAGGAAAGGCTTTCATTCGTTGCAACTTCAGGCAGTGTGTGATCACAGGTTGATGTTTACGGATTGCTATGTGGGACAACCAGGGTCAGTTCATGATGCGCGAGTTTATAGACTCTCTGACCTTGGTAGAGATATCGAAACTGGAGTGAAGGTCTTCCCCGTGGATAGCCATCTCATCGGTGATGCAGCTTATCCACTCCATCCTAACCTATTGACACCCTACAGAGACACAGGGAATCTTTCAAGGATGAAAGTGACCTACAATTTCAAACATTCTTCTACGCGAATGGCCATTGAGCGATCATTCGCCCAATTAAAAGGACGTTTCCGCAGGTTGAAGTACTTCGACTCGCCAGACCTGGTATTTGTCGCAAAATCTGTGATTGCATGCTGTGTCCTTCACAACTTATGCATTCAGTATGCAGATACAGCACCTGAAGAAAGTGAGGCCGAAACCGCTGCATCGGGTGGTCCATCTCAACGGCAGCCCGCTAGCCGAACAGCAGTTCTGAAAAGAGACATTATTGCTGCAGCCCTTTAGACGACCCTTATTTCATCTACTTATTTCATTTTGTTTTATTCTTTGCAAGTGTGTTGAACGTGTGTATTAAATTTAAATGATGTCTATATGCAGCAAAAAAAAAATATTTCTGTCTGGTCACACTGTAATGAAAGAAAAGGCAACCATGACATACGAATACAATATTAAAATACAGTAGCGAGTATTGCAACTAAAGAATGTTAATCAAGTTCTCAAAGAGATAAAGTTTTATTCAGGAGTCTGTCTAGTCTGCTAGACCGACTGCTCGGCTACTCTTATGCCTGGATACGTTCATGAGTGCGGAAAAGGGATAGGGCGCTACGGCAGAAACTCTGTACAAAATATTTATTTTCAGTCACAACTTTGTTAACATGCAAACTGCTGAAAAGAAACGGAGATTTCACAGTTTTTTCAATAAGTTTTCAAATAGAGAGACGGCTTTGTCCTTTTTTTCAAGTGCAGCATCCATCCTCTGCATTTTTTCGCTGTGTCTTCTATTCGCGTCGTCGTTCATAAGCAGAAGAACGTCATCCAACGACTTCTTTCCTTTTTGCTTTGTCGTCCTTTTCCTTTTTGCTTTATCGCTTTCACGGTCGTCACCCCCTTCTTCTTCGAAATCGGAGCCTGCACATGATGACGTATTACTTGTTGCAGCTCCTGGGCAAATCAGCTTACCCTGGCTGTTTAAAGTCGCCACGGGTTGGATCTTGGGCCGGTCCCCCATGAAGTCTTGCATTAGATCAAAGAACTCCCATTTAACTTTCCCCGCACCACTTTTATTTGCCTTGTCCTTCTGTATTTTATACTGATTTTTCAGATTTCCGTATTTAAACTTGCATTGCGATGCTGTAAAAAACAAGCCCTCATCTGCCAATGCCTTAGCCACACCTTCCCAGAACTTCGAGTTTGTGGTCATTCGGACTTCTTTCTCGTGTTCTTGGGCAACACAAAGCAGAGCCTTGATACTTGCTTCATTCCAATCGGCAATAGCATTGGGCGAGGATTGCAAGTTTTGACTGATCACCGAAGACATGTCTGCCGACAGTTTCCCTGGAAAACAAAGATATTAGTTAAAGGAGACCTGAATGAAGAGTACCAAGTATCATCCCTATCTGTATGACGTCCGTTAACATTGCCTGCAGAAAACCCAATCCAAATACGAAATACCGTTTCCAAGCTATGATTTTTGCTCTATTTTGCATCTGTCCTTATTTCAGTACCGAGCAATTTTAGCTTAACCAATCAACACTTCTTCTGGAATATTTTTTAACCAGATAAGTCCAAACGTATATCTAGAAGAAATTCCAATACGATCCGGCCAGCGATTTGAATGAATTGCGCTTTTTGTCTTGGAGTCTGCATGTGCAAACATCCGGAAACAATCATCCCTATTTTGAAAACGTCACGCTCAGGAGAAGAATGCTCTCCGTGTCCATGTCTGTAAATGCATTCTCCATGGTGTGTTCAAGTATGGTTTCATTGTTCAGGTGTCCTTTAACAAAGTTACATATCATACAGTCATCAGCGTCCATATATACGTGACCCCGACCATGTGGGTAGGGAGTAGCCAAAAGAGTTGAAAAGATTTTTACGCTGAGGAAGTTTTCGCGTGACGTCGATTTTATAAAGCAAATGACTTGCGGCTGATCACTAGTTTCCACTTGTCAGTTACAGGCTATGCCAGCAGACATTCTGAATCTTTGCAAACAATGGAAAGGCTACGGAAGTAGACTAATTGCTTTATCGCTGTGATGGGCCCTTCGAGGATAAACGTAATTTAAAAGCTTATTTTGAGCAAAGTTGTGCAGACGGTTTCCCTTAGCTAAAGGGGTTGGGAAATGGGCCATTAGTTACGACCCTGACTCTCTGCCAAACACTACTCTTCCAAGACTGGACTTTAACTATTTCTCTCGAGCTGTGGTTCTTTCTCGCTCCTTCATATTTTATCATTTGCAAGCTCTGTAAGTTTGGAATTACACGGCTTGTAAATGAACCATCAAATGAACACGGTAACGACGGACTTACGATTGCCAGTGGAGATACCACTTAACACTACCATAGACATTTATGGCAACGGTTCATAGACTCGTGGATAGCCTAGTAGTTACGGAGGATCGTTGTCATTATTAGTTCGCCTGACCGACGTCAGTTCATCCCACCCTTCAGTTCGCCTAACGTCAGTTGACACAAACGTAAGTTCGCCTGCCAAATCTATCAGTACATTTTTTGTCATTGAAGTAACAGAATTGATTATTTGGCTGGCGTTAGGAATTTTAATTTTTTATTATTTGATCTAGTACGATGTTCAGAAATCTACGGCCGTCATCACAACGCAAAATTCTACTATGAAGCGGAAAATTCGGATCTTAATAGAACTACGGCTGTGACGGGCAGGGGCGTCACTAGGTGGGGGGGGGGGGGGGCTTCCTGCTAACATTTGTCGGGAAAACACACAGAAGAAATCGAATTCTGCATGCTTTTGTCGGATCTCGGTATTGTCGTCGGCACATTGGGTTCTTTTTATAAACAAGGAATACAGAAGAAATCAAATTGCTTTTGTCGGTATTCCTTCGTTATCTTTCCACACGTAATAAATCAAATTATGCAAACCGCAATTCTGTAAGCGCAAATTTCGCCTGCGGAGCCTACTTTAATTTGTTCCAGGTACAGTCGTTGGAGCTTCGCTTCTTAGCAAAAGTTGAAATGAAAAGCCGAATATGTGAACTTCAGTTAGTTATAGACCGGTCCTATTCTATACTGGTGGTACGCTGTTGACGCAGAATTTTTAGTCCGTCGGCACAAACCGCCCCCCCCCCCCCAAACGTAAAAGGCTAGTGACGCCCCTGGACACGAGTCTCTGTTCTACTATTCTACATATGAAAGTACTTTAACAACTCCATCTAAATAAAATTGAAGCGGAAAATATAAAGATTAGTTATAATGTAACACAAAATGATTTACCTGCAGCTAGAGGAAGTCCAATTGCCTGTGGTGTACTGGTGTATGGTACCACAGAGGTGATGGCTCTCTGTCTCATTGGTTCAATAAGTCCAGCACATCTCACCATGGTCGTGTTGGTTGCAGCAATGCTCCTAGGTGTTAGGGTCTGATGTCTGACTGAAACTGGACTGAGGATGATGATATTACTGCTTCGCTTTTTCAGATCCTGATCCTTCCCTGAAATTAAAATAATAAGAACAATATGAAAAATGCTAAAAACGACACAGCATTTGATAAATTTCTATGCAATCAAGATTCAACGAACAACTGAAAAGCTAAATAATAGGAATGGAAAGAAATGAATAAACAAAAAACATAGGTACGGTAACATTGAACATGAACAATGCTACTTAATAAAACAAGAGCTGGAAGCTCATATGGCACTCGCAAGGCTGGGTGAGATGGAAGTGAGGGTCAAAAGTTTCATCCTGATCGCTCCACTCTATGCATGTCACAAGATGTCCGGTTCTCCCCTCCGATCCCCCCCCCTTCCAGTTCATCGGATCCGGTCCGGACTTGAAGCGGGACATGCTGAGACATGAGGTCTTTTAAGATATCAAGTTTCTTTAAGATCTGATAACCCATTCGAAAGTTATGCATGCTACTAATTTCCTGATTCTGCCGTCTCCCCCTCCCCCCACGATAGTCAGATCGGGCAAATGACTGTTTCCAAGTTAATCTTGTCGGGTCCCTGAGATGTCAGCTAAGTTTTATCGTCCTAGCCCTCCTGGAAGTATATTAACTACGGATCGCCGGAATTCCGGAACCCCCTCCACCTCCCCCCACAGTGTCCGAATCCGGTCCAGTCCTGTCAGTGATGTATCTAGAGCATGTGCTTGTTCTTCGCGCCAAGTTTCTCCCGATCGTTCCACTCTGAGAGTTTCAGACGATTTCCGGTTCTGCCCTCCAACTCCCCCCCCCCCCAGATTCGTCGGATCCGGCCCGGACTTGAAATGAGACATCTAAGACACAAGATCTTTCCAGACATCAAGTTTCATTAAGATCCAATCACCCGTTCGAAAGTTATGCATATCCCTATTTTCCGGATTCCGCCATCTCCCCCTCCCCCCACGATGCTCGGATAGGGCTAGGGACTATTTCCAAGTTAGTTTGATCGGATCTCTAGTATGCCTGCCAAGTTTTATCGTCCTAGCCGACCTGGAAGTACATTAACTACAGATCGCCGGAATTCCGGACCCCCCCCCCCTCCAACTCCCCCCAGAGTGTCCGAATCCTCTCCAGTTCTGTCAGTGATGTATCTAGAGCTCGTGCTTGTTCTCACCACCAAGTTTCATCCCGATCACCCCACTCTAAGAGTTTCACACGATTTACGGTTCCCCCCTCCTACTACCCCCCAGATTCATCGGATCCGGTCCGGACTCGAAATGAGAAATCTGAGACACGAGATCTCTCCAGATATTAAGTTTCAAGATGATCCGATTACCCGTTCGAAAGTTATGAATGTCCCCATTTTCCGGATTCCACCACCTCCACCTCCCCCCACGATGGTCCGATCAGGCAAGTGACTATTTCCAAGTTAGTTTGGTCGGGTCCCTGCTATGCCTGCCAAGTTTCATCGTCCTAGCATATCTGGAAGTACCCTAACTCGCAAACACCAGACTAACCGACCGACCGACGGAAATGTGATCGGTATATGGCCCTTGGCCGGAAGGCAAGTGCCATAAAAATGTATAAATGAAACAAGGAACCGAATGGGCCTGAGCTTAACATATGACATTTTTTTGACTGAATTCAAACTATGCATAAAACGGATACGTCAGCTACAATGCTTTGGCAGCGACATTTCGTTTCCAAGTCCACTTGGGCTCAACAAGTATTTATTTATCTACAGCTGAGGTAATTTGTAGCAATGGATGAGAACAACCCACTGAAAATTTCTATCAAAATAGAAGTATGGAGTTGTACAAAAAAGTATCATGCAGTACGAGCTGATGATACTACATGCCTCCAGGTAAAGGCTACCATGTTACTGCATGCTACTATTAGCAAGACTGGATGCTACAATAGCAGGACAGGATGCTACTGGATACTACTGCTTAATATTCACACAGTCTGAGGCATATTAAATGATAGTACTCTTTCCTTTTACATACCAATACATGCAACTTTTTCGTACAAATATCATATAAGTACAGTAGGCTCGAGGTATGTTTATGTGAGCATTTAATTCAATGTCGACGGTGCAGTTCTGGGCCAAATGGTAAAATGAAGATCCAAAATACCTATTCAGGTGTTTTCAGATGCCTTTAGACACAGCAAGTGCATGAAAATTACAAAGTCCCATGTCAACAAACATGCAAATAAGCATAACTCTAACTGTATGCAGGATACAAATTTGTCATTAGGAAGTGGAGGTTACATGCTGTAATTAATGCTGGAATGCCTATGTTTGGGTATTTTAGCATTTAAGGTGAAATATGGGTAAGAATTTCAGTTCAGCTTGTTTATAACTGATGCAAACTTGTGAATGTATGCCTGGCTGTATTACAGGGTGGGTACACTACATTACCTCGACTGTTGCCACAAAAATATTCAAATGAAACATACATGCTATCCTGACAGTCAAGAGTCAAAATGTGTCCAAAAATATTCAATTCTGTGCATTTTCTTTGTTTTGAAGCTGCTCTAAAAGGGATTTTCCGGCTTTTACCTGGATTTTGTGCCTTTTCTCCGTAGGTTGATAACCTACCTATTTGCCACTATTGACCATTTTTTGTCTCGCTGATCGGTTCGACTGAGCTCTAAAAAATTAGCATAGGTCGGTTGGATGGAGCTCCCGCCTCAGTCAACAGGTTGGTTAATCAACCGTCGAACAGAGCAAAAACAAACAGCTTGTAAAAATTTATGTATGTTAACTGAAGGAAGGAAATGACTTATAGTGGGAAACCTTGCAGGTTGGTTAACTGGATGATGGCAAAAAATGCAACTATTGACTTTGATAACTCTACCTTTTCCATCATTTTTTTCCAAATCGAGGTAAGGTTAGACTTGGAGTGAAGTGATCTTTTTTGCAAAGAAAAATATGTTTATCTAGAAATATTGAAGCAATGTTTACTTATCCAATATGTAAACCATTCAATTAGCTTCAATCTAGTATATTTGTCATATTTGTTTGTTCCTTTTTAAGCCAGATAGATTATTCTGAAGGAAAGACTTCTCTGGAAATATGAAATCTTGTCCGATGTTGGTTATCCATCCTGTAGGACAGTTAGGATTGAGCCCAAATTTCGCATTAGTATTTTGGTGGCTGGCTAGAATCCCCTCCTGTGATGTCACAACTCAATTTTGTAAAATAGCCTAGAAAAATAATAAGGGTTAGGCTACCTGTTCCTGAGAATTTTCTTGGATTTCCAGAACCATCCATTATCTGCAAGTGTGCTAAACAGACTGAACTCAAATGAACTGACAGAACAGTTCTTAATTGAATTTATAGCTTACAGCAGCTCAAACAATCAAGTCCCATGAGACAGTTATTGCAGGGATTAATGAAGATGCCTTAAACAAAGAACAATAGAATGGGTCACAACACTGATTTCATTATTCCTTTTATAAGCTGCTAGCACCAGTTTTCAGAAGCAGAAGATCCACAACAAAGATTCTTGAGCAAAAGATGGTCTGACTTTTTGAAGCAAGTTTCTGAGGTCAACTTGCTGCCACAAGTTCACTGTCACAAACGGCTCTTGGACCCAACACAAACATTGAGCTAATGGAGCTAAAGATGGTCTGCTACTATCTTTACAAAAAGTTACTTCGAAGTAGCGATCCTCCTTGTGCTCCCCGTAACTTTTTGACAAGCTGGAACGACGAAAGTTACGAAAAAGTAACTATTTAGTAACTTTCGGGCCGAGCTGGAACGAACCCTTGGTTTTCCCAAAAGGTTCGCTTTCCCACAAGGTTGGTTTTCCCATAAGGTTGGTTTTCCCGCAGGGTTGCTTTCCCCATAAGGTTGGTATTCCCACAAGGTTTGTTTTCTCACAAGGTTTGTTTTCCCACTAGGTTGTTTTTCCCACTAGGTTGGTTTTCCCACAAGGTTTGTTTTCCCACAAGCTTTGTTTTCCCCCAAGGTTGGTTTTCCCGCAAGGTTGGTTTTCCCACAAGGTTTGTTTTCCCACTGTGTTGGTTTTCCCAAAAGGTTCGCTTTCCCGCAAGGTTGGTTTTCCCACAAGGTTTGTTTCCCCACAAGGTTTGTTTTCCCACAAGGTTTGTTTTCCCACAAGGTTTGTTTTCCCACAAGGTTGGTATTCCCGAAAGGTTTGTTTCCCCACAAGGTTTTTTTCCCACTAGGTTTGTTTTCCCATAAGGTTGGTTTTCCCACAAGGTTTGTTTTCTCACAAGGTTTGTTTTCCCACTAGGTTTGTTTCCCCACAAGGTTTGTTTTCTCACAAGGTTTGTTTTCCCACAAGGTTTGTTTTCCCACAAGGTTGGTTTTCCCGAAAGGTTTGTTTCCCCACAAGGTCGGTTTTCCCACAAGGTTGGTTTTCCCGCAGGGTCTGTTTTCCCACAAGGTTGGTTTTCCCGAAAGGTTTGTTTCCCACAAGGTCGGTTTTCCCACAAGGTTGGTTTTCCCGCAGGGTTTGTTTTCACATAAGGTTAGTTTTCCCGCAAGGTTTGTTTTCCCACTAGGTTTGTTTCCCCACAAGGTTTGTTTTCTCACAAGGTTTGTTTTCCCACAAGGTTTGTTTTCCCACAAGGTTTGTTTTTCCACAAGGTTGGTTTTCCCGAAAGGTTTGTTTCCCCACAAGGTTGGTTTTCCCACAAGGTTGGTTTTCCAGCAGGGTTTGTTTTCCCACAAGGTTAGTTTTCCCGCAAGGTTTGTTTCCCCACAAGGTTTGTTTTCCCACAAGGATTGTTTTCTCACAAGGTTTGTTTTTCCACTAGGTTTGTTTCCCCACAAGGTTTGTTTTCCCACAAGGTTTGTTTTCCCCCAAGGTTGGTTTTCCCGCAAGGTTGGTTTTCCCACAAGGTTTGTAATCTCACTGTGTTGGTTTTCCCAAAGGGTTCGCTTTCCCACAAGGTTGGTTTTTCCCACAAGGTTGGTTTTCCCGCAGGGTTGCTTTCCCCATAAGGTTGGTTTTCCCACAAGGTTTGTTTTCTCACAAGGTTTGTTTTCCCACTAGGTTGTTTTCCCACTAGGTTGGTTTTCCCACAAGGTTTGTTTTCCCACAAGCTTTGTTTTCCCCCAAGGTTGGTTTTCCCGCAAGGTTTGTTTTCCCACAAGGTTGGTTTTCCCGAAAGGTTTGTTTCCCCACAAGGTTGGTTTTCCCACAAGGTTGGTTTTCCCGCAGGGTTTGTTTTCCCACAAGGTTAGTTTTCCCGCAAGGTTTGTTTCCCCACAAGGTTTGTTTTCCCACAAGGATTGTTTTCTCACAAGGTTTGTTTTCCCACTAGGTTTGTTTCCCCACAAGGTTTGTTTTCCCACAAGGTTTGTTTTCCCCCAAGGTTGGTTTTCCCGCAAGGTTGGTTTTCCCACAAGGTTTGTTTTCCCACTGTGTTGGTTTTCCCAAAAGGATCGCTTTCCCACAAGGTTGGTTTTCCCACAAGGTTGGTTTTCCCGCAGGGTTGCTTTCCCCATAAGGTTGGTTTTCCCACAAGGTTTGTTTTCTCACAAGGTTTGTTTTCCCACTAGGTTGTTTTCCCACTAGGTTGGTTTTCCCACAAGGTTTGTTTTCCCACAAGCTTTGTTTTCCCCCAAGGTTGGTTTTCCCGCAAGGTTGGTTTTCCCACATTGTTTGTTTTCCCACTGTGTTGGTTTTCCCAAAAGGTTCGCTTTCCCGCAAGGTTGGTTTTCCCACAAGGTTTGTTTCCCCACAAGGTTTGTTTTCCCATAAGGTTTGTTTTCCCACAAGGTTTGTTTTCCCACAAGGTTGGTTTTCCCGCAAGGTTGGTTTTCCCACAAGGTTTGTTTTCCCACTGTGTTGGTTTTCCCAAAAGGTTCGCTTTCCCACAAGGTTGGTTTTCCCACAAGGTTGGTTTTCCCGCAGGGTTGCTTTCCCCATAAGGTTTGTTTTCCCACAAGGTTTGTTTTCCCACAAGGTTGGTTTTCCCGAAAGGTTTGTTTCCCCACAAGGTTGGTTTTCCCACAAGGTTGGTTTTCCCGCAGGGTTTGTTTTCCCACAAGGTTAGTTTTCCCGCAAGGTTTGTTTTCCCACAAGGTTAGTTTTCCCACAAGGTTTGTTTCCCCACAAGGTTTGTTTCCCCACAAGGTTTGTTTTCCCACAAGGTTGGTTTTCCCGAAAGGTTTGTTTCCCCACAAGGTTGGTTTTCCCACAAGGTTGGTTTTCCCGCAGGGTTTGTTTTCCCACAAGGTTAGTTTTCCCGCAAGGTTTGTTTCCCCACAAGGTTTGTTTTCCACAAGGATTGTTTTCTCACAAGGTTTGTTTTCCCACTAGGTTTGTTTCCCCACAAGGTTTGTTTTCCCACAAGGTTTGTTTTCCCCCAAGGTTGGTTTTCCCGCAAGGTTGGTTTTCCCACAAGGTTTGTTTTCCCACTGTGTTGGTTTTCCCAAAAGGATCGCTTTCCCACAAGGTTGGTTTTCCCACAAGGTTGGTTTTCCCGCAGGGTTGCTTTCCCCATAAGGTTGGTTTTCCCACAAGGTTTGTTTTCTCACAAGGTTTGTTTTCCCACTAGGTTGTTTTCCCACTAGGTTGGTTTTCCCACAAGGTTTGTTTTCCCACAAGCTTTGTTTTCCCCCAAGGTTGGTTTTCCCGCAAGGTTGGTTTTCCCACATTGTTTGTTTTCCCACTGTGTTGGTTTTCCCAAAAGGTTCGCTTTCCCGCAAGGTTGGTTTTCCCACAAGGTTGGTTTTCCCGCAGGGTTTGTTTCCCCATAAGGTTGGTTATCCCACAAGCTTTGTTTTCCCCCAAGGTTGGTTTTCCCAAAAGGTTCGCTTTCCCGCAAGGTTGGTTTTCCCACAAGGTTTGTTTCCCCACAAGGTTTGTTTTCTCACAAGGTTTGTTTTCCCACAAGGTTGGTTTTCCCGAAAGGTTTGTTTCCCCAAAAGGTTGGTTTTCCCACAAGGTTGGTTTTCCCACAGGGTTTGTTTTCTCACAAGGTTTGTTTTCCCACTAGGTTGTTTTTCCCACTAGGTTGATTTTCCCACAAGGTTTGTTTTCCCACAAGCTTTGTTTTCCCCCATGGTTGGTTTTCCCGCAAGGTTGGTTTTCCCACAAGGTTTGTTTTCTCACTGTGTTGGTTTTCCCAAAAGGTTCGCTTTCCCGCAAGGTTGGTTTTCCCACAAGGTTTGTTTTCCCACTGTGTTGGTTTTCCCAAAAGGTTCGCTTTCCCACAAGGTTGGTTTTCTCACAAGGTTTGTTTTCCCACAAGGTAGTTTTCCCACAAGGTTTGTTTCCCCACAAGGTTTGTTTCCCCACAAGGTTTGTTTTCCCACAAGGATTGTTTTCTCACTGTGTTGGTTTTCCCAAAAGGTTCGCTTTCCCGCAAGGTTGGTTTTCCCACAAGGTTTGTTTTCCCACTGTGTTGGTTTTCCCAAAAGGTTCGCTTTCCCCATAAGGTTGGTTTTCCCGCAAGGTTTGTTTTCCCACAAGGTAGTTTTCCCACAAGGTTTGTTTCCCCACAAGGTTTGTTTCCCCACAAGGTTTGTTTTCCCACAAGGATTGTTTTCTCACAAGGTTTGTTTTCCCACTGTGTTGGTTTTCCCAAAAGGTTCGCTTTCCCGCAAGGTTGGTTTTCCCACAAGGTTTGTTTCCCCACAAGGTTTGTTTTCCCACAAGGTTTGTTTTCCCACAAGGTTTGTTTTCCCACTGTGTTGGTTTTCCCAAAAGGTTCGCTTTCCCACAAGGTTGGTTTTCCCATAAGGTTGGTTTTCCCGCAGGGTTGCTTTCCCCATAAGGTTGGTTTTCCCACAAGGTTTGTTTTCTCACAAGGTTTGTTTTCCCACTAGGTTGTTTTTCCCACTAGGTTGGTTTTTCCACAAGGTTTGTTTTCCCACAAGCTTTGTTTTCCCCCAAGGTTGGTTTTCCCGCAAGGTTGGTTTTCCCACAAGGTGTGTTTTCCCACTGTGTTGGTTTTCCCAAAAGGTTCGCTTTCCCGCAAGGTTGGTTTTCCCACAAGGTTTGTTTCCCCACAAGGTTTGTTTTCCCACAAGGTTTGTTTTCCCACAAGGTTTGTTTTCCCACAAGGTTGGTTTTCCCGAAAGGTTTGTTTCCCCACAAGGTTTGTTTTCCCACTAGGTTTGTTTTCCCATAAGGTTGGTTTTCCCGCAGGGTTTGTTTTCCCACAAGGTTGGTTTTCCCGAAAGGTTTGTTTCCCCACAAGGTCGGTTTTCCCACAAGGTTGGTTTTCCCGCAGGGTTTGTTTTCACACAAGGTTAGTTTTCCCACTAGGTTGTTTTCCCACTGTGTTGGTTTTCCCAAAAGGTTCGCTTTCCCGCAGGGTTGCTTTCCCCATAAGGTTGGTTTTCCCACAAGGTTTGTTTTCTCACAAGGTTTGTTTTCCCACTAGGTTGTTTTCCCACTAGGTTGGTTTTCCCACAAGGTTTGTTTTCCCACAAGGTTTGTTTTCCCACAAGGGTGGTTTTCCCGAAAGGTTTGTTTCCCCACAAGGTTGGTTTTCCCACAAGGTTGGTTTTCCCGCAGGGTTTGTTTTCCCACAAGGTTAGTTTTCCCGCAAGGTTTGTTTCCCCACAAGGTTTGTTTTCCCACAAGGATTGTTTTCTCACAAGGTTTGTTTTCCCACTAGGTTTGTTTCCCCACAAGGTTTGTTTTCCCACAAGGTTTGTTTTCCCCCAAGGTTGGTTTTCCCGCAAGGTTGGTTTTCCCACAAGGTTTGTTTTCCCACTGTGTTGGTTTTCCCAAAAGGATCGCTTTCCCACAAGGTTGGTTTTCCCACAAGGTTGGTTTTCCCGCAGGGTTGCTTTCCCCATAAGGTTGGTTTTCCCACAAGGTTTGTTTTCTCACAAGGTTTGTTTTCCCACTAGGTCGTTTTCCCACTAGGTTGGTTTTCCCACAAGGTTTGTTTTCCCACAAGCTTTGTTTTCCCCCAAGGTTGGTTTTCCCGCAAGGTTGGTTTTCCCACATTGTTTGTTTTCCCACTGTGTTGGTTTTCCCAAAAGGTTCACTTTCCCGCAAGGTTGGTTTTCCCACAAGGTTTGTTTCCCCACAAGGTTTGTTTTCCCATAAGGTTTGTTTTCCCACAAGGTTTGTTTTCCCACAAGGTTTGTTTTCCCACAAGGTTTGTTTTCCCACAAGGTTGGTTTTCCCGCAAGGTTGGTTTTCCCACAAGGTTTGTTTTCCCACTGTGTTGGTTTTCCCACAAGGTTGGTTTTCCCACAAGGTTGGTTTTCCCGCAGGGTTGCTTTCCCCATAAGGTTTGTTTTCCCACAAGGTTTGTTTTCCCACAAGCTTGGTTTTCCCGAAAGGTTTGTTTCCCCACAAGGTTGGTTTTCCCACAAGGTTGGTTTTCCCGCAGGGTTTGTTTTCACACAAGGTTAGTTTTCCCGCAAGGTTTGTTTTCCCACAAGGTTAGTTTTCCCACAAGGTTTGTTTCCCCACAAGGTTTGTTTCCCCACAAGGTTTGTTTTCCCACAAGGATTGTTTTCTCACAAGGTTTGTTTTCCCACTGTGTTGGTTTTCCCAAAAGGTTCGCTTTCCCGCAAGGTTGGTTTTCCCACAAGGTTGGTTTTCCCGCAGGGTTTGTTTCCCCATAAGGTTGGTTTTCCCATAAGGTTGGTTTTCCCGCAGGGTTCCTTTCCCCATAAGGTTGGTTTTCCCACAAGGTTTGTTTTCTCACAAGGTTTGTTTTCCCACTAGGTTGTTTTTCCCACTAGGTTTGTTTTCCCACAAGGTTTGTTTTCCCACAAGCTTTGTTTTCCCCCAAGGTTCGTTTTCCCGCAAGGTTGGTTTTCCCACAAGGTTTGTTTCCCCACAAGGTTTGTTTTCTCACAAGGTTTGTTTTCCCACAAGGTTGGTTTTCCCGAAAGGTTTGTTTCCCCACAAGGTTGGTTTTCCCACAAGGTTGGTTTTCCCACAGGGTTTGTTTTCTCACAAGGTTTGTTTTCCCACTAGGTTGTTTTTCCCACTAGGTTGATTTTCCCACAAGGTTTGTTTTCCCACAAGCTTTGTTTTCCCCCATGGTTGGTTTTCCCGCAAGGTTGGTTTTCCCACAAGGTTTGTTTTCCCACTGTGTTGGTTTTCCCAAAAGGTTCGCTTTCCCGCAAGGATGGTTTTCCCACAAGGTTTGTTTCCCCACAAGGTTTGTTTTCCCACTAGGTTGTTTGCCCACTAGGTTGATTTTCCCACAAGGTTTGTTTTCCCACAAGCTTTGTTTTCCCCCATGGTTGGTTTTCCCGCAAGGTTGGTTTTCCCACAAGGTTTGTTTTCCCACTGTGTTGGTTTTCCCAAAAGGTTCGCTTTCCCGCAAGGTTGGTTTTCCCACAAGGTTTGTTTTCCCACTGTGTTGGTTTTCCCAAAAGGTTCGCTTTCCCACAAGGTTGGTTTTCCCATAAGGTTGGTTTTCCCGCAGGGTTGCTTTCCCCATAAGGTTGGTTTTCCCACAAGGTTTGTTTTCTCACAAGGTTTGTTTTCCCACTAGGTTGTTTTTCCCACTAGGTTGGTTTTCCCACAAGGTTTGTTTTCCCACAAGCTTTGTTTTCCCGCAAGGTTGGTTTTCCCGCAAGGTTGGTTTTCCCACAAGGTTTGTTTTCCGACTGTGTTGGTTTTCCCAAAAGGTTCGCTTTCCCGCAAGGATGGTTTTCCCACAAGGTTTGTTTCCCCACAAGGTTTGTTTTCCCACAAGGTTTGTTTTCCCACAAGGTTTGTTTTCCCACAAGGTTGGTTTTCCCGAAAGGTTTGTTTCCCCACAAGGTTTGTTTTCCCACTAGGTTTGTTTTCCCATAAGGTTGGTTTTCCCACAAGGTTTGTTTTCTCACAAGGTTTGTTTTCCCACTAGGTTTGTTTCCCCACAAGGTTTGTTTTCTCACAAGGTTTGTTTTCCCACAAGGTTTGTTTTCCCACAAGGTTGGTTTTCCCGAAAGGTTTGATTCCCCACAAGGTCGGTTTTCCCACAAGGTTGGTTTTCCCGCAGGGTTTGTTTTCCCACAAGGTTGGTTTTCCCGAAAGGTTTGTTTCCCCACAAGGTCGGTTTTCCCACAAGGTTGGTTTTCCCGCAGGGTTTGTTTTCCCACAAGGTTAGTTTTCCCGCAAGGTTTGTTTTCCCACTAGGTTTGTTTTACCACAAGGTTTGTTTTCCCACAAGGTTTGTTTTCCCACAAGGTTGTTTTTCCCGAAAGGTTTGTTTCCCCACAAGGTTGTTTTTCCCGAAAGGTTTGTTTCCCCACAAGGTTGGTTTTCCCACAAGGTTGGTTTTCCCGCAGGGTTTGTTTTCCCACAAGGTTAGTTTTCCCGCAAGGTTTGTTTCCCCACAAGGTTTGTTTTCCCACAAGGATTGTTTTCTCACTAGGTTTGTTTTCCCACTAGGTTTGTTTCCCCACAAGGTTTGTTTTCCCACAAGGTTTGTTTTCCCCCAAGGTTGGTTTTCCCGCAAGGTTGGTTTTCCCACAAGGTTTGTTTTCCCACTGTGTTGGTTTTCCCAAAAGGTTCGCTTTCCCACAAGGTTGGTTTTCCCACAAGGTTGGTTTTCCCGCAGGGTTGCTTTCCCCATAAGGTTGGTTTTCCCACAAGGTTTGTTTTCTCACAAGGTTTGTTTTCCCACTAGGTTGTTTTCCCACTAGGTTGGTTTTCCCACAAGGTTTGTTTTCCCACAAGCTTTGTTTTCCCCCAAGATTGGTTTTCCCGCAAGGTTGGTTTTCCCACATTGTTTGTTTTCCCACTGTGTTGGTTTTCCCAAAAGGTTCGCTTTCCCGCAAGGTTTGTTTTCCCACAAGGTTTGTTTCCCCACAAGGTTTGTTTTCCCATAAGGTTTGTTTTCCCACAAGGTTTGTTTTCCCACAAGGTTTGTTTTCCCACAAGGTTTGTTTTCCCACAAGGTTGGTTTTCCCGCAAGGTTGGTTTTCCCACAGGGTTTGTTTTCCCGCAGGGTTTGTTTTCCCACAAGGTTAGTTTTCCCGCAAGGTTTGTTTTCCCACAAGGTTAGTTTTCCCACTAGGTTTGTTTCCCCACAAGGTTTGTTTCCCCACAAGGTTTGTTTTCCCACAAGGATTGTTTTCTCACAAGGTTTGTTTTCCCACTGTGTTGGTTTTCCCAAAAGGTTCGCTTTCCCGCAAGGTTGGTTTTCCCACAAGGTTGGTTTTCCCGCAGGGTTTGTTTCCCCATAAGGTTGGTTTTCCCACAAGCTTTGTTTTCCCCCAAGGTTGGTTTTCCCAAAAGGTTCGCTTTCCCGCAAGGTTGGTTTTACCACAAGGTTTGTTTCCCCACAAGGTTTGTTTTCTCACAAGGTTTGTTTTCCCACAAGATTGGTTTTCCCGAAAGGTTTGTTTCCCCACAAGGTTGGTTTTCCCACAAGGTTGGTTTTCCCACAGGGTTTGTTTTCTCACAAGGTTTGTTTTCCCACTAGGTTGTTTTTCCCACTAGGTTGATTTTCCCACAAGGTTTGTTTTCCCACAAGCTTTGTTTTCCCCCATGGTTGGTTTTCCCGCAAGGTTGGTTTTCCCACAAGGTTTGTTTTCCCACTGTGTTGGTTTTTCCAAAAGGTTCGCTTTCCCGCAAGGTTGGTTTTCCCACAAGGTTTGTTTCCCCACAAGGTTTGTTTTCCCACAAGGTTTGTTTTCCCACAAGGTTTGTTTTCCCACAAGGTTGGTTTTCCCGAGAGGTTTTTTTTCCCACAAGGTTTGTTTTCCCACTAGGTTTGTTTTCCCATAAGGTTGGTTTTCCCACAAGGTTTGTTTTCTCACAAGGTTTGTTTTCTCACAAGGTTTGTTTTCCCACTAGGTTTGTTTCCCCACAAGGTTTGTTTTCTCACAAGGTTTGTTTTCCCACAAGGTTTGTTTTCCCACAAGGTTGGTTTTCCCGAAAGGTTTGTTTTCCCACAAGGTTTGTTTTCCCACAAGGTTGGTTTTCCCGAAAGGTTTGTTTCCCCACAAGGTCGGTTTTCCCACAAGGTTGGTTTTCCCGCAGGGTTTGTTTTCCCACAAGGTTAGTTTTCCCGCAAGGTTTGTTTCCCCACAAGGTTTGTTTTCCCACAAGGATTGTTTTCTCACAAGGTTTGTTTTCCCACTAGGTTTGTTTCCCCACAAGGTTTGTTTTCCCACAAGGTTTGTTTTCCCCCGAGGTTGGTTTTCCCGCAAGGTTGGTTTTCCCACAAGGTTTGTTTTCTCACAAGGTTTGTTTTCCCACTAGGTCTGTTTCCCCACAAGGTTTGTTTTCTCACAAGGTTTGTTTTCCCACAAGGTTTGTTTTCCCACAAGGTTTGTTTTCCCACAAGGTTTGTTTTCCCACAAGGTTGGTTTTCCCGAAAGATTTGTTTCCCCACAAGGTTGGTTTTCCCACAAGTTTGGTATTCCCGCAGGGTTTGTTTTCCCACAAGGTTAGTTTTCCCGCAAGGTTTGTTTCCCCACAAGGTTTGTTTTCCCACAAGGATTGTTTTCCCACTAGGTTTGTTTCCCCACAAGGTTTGTTTTCCCACAAGGTTTGTTTTCCCCCAAGGTTGGTTTTCCCGCAAGGTTGGTTTTCCCCCAAGGTTTGTTTTCCCACTGTGTTGGTTTTCCCAAAAGGTTCGCTTTCCTACAAGGTTGGTTTTCCCACAAGGTTGGTTTTCCCGCAGGGTTGCTTTCCCCATAAGGTTGGTTTTCCCACAAGGTTTGTTTTCTCACAAGGTTTGTTTTCCCACTAGGTTGTTTTTCCCACTAGGTTGGTTTTCCCACAAGGTTTGTTTTCCCACAAGCTTTATTTTCCCCCAAGGTTGGTTTTCCCGCAAGGTTGGTTTTCCCACGAGGTTTGTTTTCCCACTGTGTTGGTTTCCCCACTAGGTTGGTTTTCCCACAAGGTTTGTTTTCCCACAAGCTTTGTTTTCCCCCAAGGTTGGTTTTCCCGCAAGGTTGGTTTTCCCACAATGTTTGTTTTCCCACTGTGTTGGTTTTCCCAAAAGGTTCGCTTTCCCGCAAGGTTGGTTTTCCCACAAGGTTTGTTTCCCCACAAGGTTTGTTTTCCCATAAGGTTTTTTTCCCACAAGCTTTGTTTTCCCACAAGGTTTGTTTTCCCACAAGGTTGGTTTTCCCACAAGGTTGGTTTTAACGCAAGGTTGGTTTTCCCACAAGGTTTGTTTTCCCACCGTGTTGGTTTTCCCAAAAGGTTCGCTTTCCCACAAGGTTGGTTTTCCCACAAGGTTAGTTTTCCCGCAAGGTTTGTTTCCCCACAAGGTTTGTTTTCCCACAAGGATTGTTTTCCCACTAGGTTTGTTTCCCCACAAGGTTTGTTTTCCCACAAGGTTTGTTTTCCCCCAAGGTTGGTTTTCCCGCAAGGTTGGTTTTCCCCCAAGGTTTGTTTTCCCACTGTGTTGGTTTTCCCAAAAGGTTCGCTTTCCTACAAGGTTGGTTTTCCCACAAGGTTGGTTTTCCCGCAGGGTTGCTTTCCCCATAAGGTTGGTTTTCCCACAAGGTTTGTTTTCTCACAAGGTTTGTTTTCCCACTAGGTTGTTTTTCCCACTAGGTTGGTTTTCCCACAAGGTTTGTTTTCCCACAAGCTTTATTTTCCCCCAAGGTTGGTTTTCCCGCAAGGTTGGTTTTCCCACGAGGTTTGTTTTCCCACTGTGTTGGTTTCCCCACTAGGTTGGTTTTCCCACAAGGTTTGTTTTCCCACAAGCTTTGTTTTCCCCCAAGGTTGGTTTTCCCGCAAGGTTGGTTTTCCCACAATGTTTGTTTTCCCACTGTGTTGGTTTTCCCAAAAGGTTCGCTTTCCCGCAAGGTTGGTTTTCCCACAAGGTTTGTTTCCCCACAAGGTTTGTTTTCCCATAAGGTTTTTTTCCCACAAGCTTTGTTTTCCCACAAGGTTTGTTTTCCCACAAGGTTTGTTTTCCCACAAGGTTGGTTTTAACGCAAGGTTGGTTTTCCCACAAGGTTTGTTTTCCCACCGTGTTGGTTTTCCCAAAAGGTTCGCTTTCCCACAAGGTTGGTTTTCCCACAAGGTTGGTTTTTCCGCAGGGTTGCTTCTCAGGGAAGCAACCGCAGGGTTGCTTCCTTGCGGGAAAGCGAACCTTGCGGAAAAGCGAACCTTTTGGGAAAACCAACACAGTGGGAAAACAAACCTTGTGAGAAAACAATCCTTGTGGGAAAACAAACCTTGTGGGGAAAGAAACCTTGTGGGGAAACAAACCTTGTGGGAAAACTAACCTTGTGGGAAAACATACCTTGCGGGAAAACTAACCTTGTGGGAAAACAAACCCTGCGGGAAAACCAAGCTTTTGGGAAAACAAACATTGTGTTAAATCAGACCTTGTGGGAAAACTAGCCTTGCGGGAAAACCAACCTTGTGGGAAAACCAACCTTGTGGGGAGACAAACCTTTCGGGAAAACCAACCTTGTGGGAAAACAAACCTTGTGAGAAAACAAACCTTGTGGGGAAACAAACCTTGTGGGAAAACCAACCTTGCGGGAAAGCGAACCTTTTGGGAAAACCAACCTTGGGGGAAAACAAAGCTTGTGGGAAAACCAACCTTATGGGGAAACAAACCCTGCGGGAAAACCAACCTTGTGGGAAAACCAACCTTGCGGGAAAGCGAACCTTTTGGGAAAACCAACACAGTGGGAAAACAAACCTTTTGAGAAAACAATCCTTGTGGGAAAACAAACCTTGTGGGGAAACAAACCTTGTGGGGAAACAAACCTTGTGGGAAAACTAACCTTGTGGGAAAACAAACCTTGCGGGAAAACTAACCTTGTGGGAAAACAAACCCTGCGGGAAAACCAACCTTGTGGGAAAACCAACCTTGTGAGGAAACAAACCTTTCGGGAAAACCAACCTTGTGGGAAAACAAACCTTGTGGGAAAATAAACCTTGTGGGCAAACAAACCTTATGGGGAAAGCAACCCTGCGGGAAAACCAACCTTGTGGGAAAACCAACCTTGTGGGAAAGCGAACCTTTTGGGAAAACCAACACAGTGGGAAAACAAACCTTGTGGGAAAACCAACCTTGCGGGAAAACCAACCTTGTGGGAAAACAAACCTTGTGGGAAAAAAAACCTTGTGGGAAAACAAACCTTGTGGGAAAACAAACCTTATGGGAAAACAAAAGGTTCGCTTTCCCACAAGGTTGGTTTTCCCACAAGGTTGGTATTCCCGCAGGGTTTGTTTCCCCATAAGGTTGGTTTTCCCACAAGGTTATTTTTCTCACAAGGTTTGTTTTCCCACTAGTTTGGTTTTATTACAAGGTTTGTTTTCCCACAAGGTTTGTTTTCCCACTAGGTTTGTTTTCCCCCAAGGTTTGTTTTCCCGCAAGGTTGGTTTACCCACAAGGTTGGTTTTCCCACAAGGTTGGTTTTCCCGCAAGGTTAGTTTTCCCACAAGGTCTGATTTAACACAATGTTTGTTTTCCCACAAGGTTTTTTTCCCCACAAGGTTTGTTTTCCCACAAGGTTTGTTTTCTCACAAGGTTTGTTTTCCCACTGTTTTGGTTTTACCATAAGGTTGTCTTTCCCACAAGGTTTGTTTTCCCACAAGGTTTGTTTTCCCTCAAGATTTGTTTTTCCGCTAGGTTGGTTTTCCCACAAGGTTGGTTTTCCCACTGTTTTGGTTTTACCATAAGGTTGTCTTTCCCACAAGCTTTGTTTTCCCACAAGGTTTGTTTTCCCTCAAGATTTGTTTTTCCGCTAGGTTGGTTTCCCCGCAAGGTTGGTTTTCCCACAAGGTTTGTTTTCCCACTGTGTTGGTTTTCCCACAAGGTTTGTTTTCCCACAAGGTTGGTTTTCCCACTAGGTTGTTTTTCCCACTAGGTTGGTTTTCCCACAAGGTTTGTTTTCCCACAAGCTTTGTTTTCCCCCAAGGTTTGTTTTCCCGCAAGGTTGGTTTTCCCACAAGGTTGGTTTTCCCACAAGGTTTGTTTTCCCACAAGCTTTGTTTTCCCCCAAGGTTGGTTTTCCCGCAAGGTTGGTTTTCCCACAAGGTTTGTTTTCCCACTGTGTTGGTTTTCCCACAAGGTTTGTTTCCCCACAAGGTTTGTTTTCCCATAAGGTTTGTTTTCCAACAAGGTTTGTTTTCCCACAAGGTTTGTTTTCCCACAAGGTTTGTTTTCCCACAAGGTTGGTTTTCCCGAAAGGTTTGTTTCCCCACAAGGTTTCTTTCCCCATAAGGTTGGTTTTCCCACAAGGTTTGTTTTCTCACAAGGTTTGTTTTCCCACAAGGTTTGTTTTCCCACAAGGTTTGTTTTCCCAAAAGGTTTGTTTTCCCACAAGCTTTGTTTTCCCCCAAGGTTGGTTTTCCCGCAAGGTTGGTTTTCCCACAAGGTTTGTTTTCCCACTGTATTGGTTTTCACAAAAGGGTCGCTTTCCCGCAAGGTTGGTTTTCCCACAAGGTTTGTTTTCCCACTGTGTTGGTTTTCCCAAAAGGTTCGCTTTCCCACAAGGTTGGTTTTCCCGCAGGGTTGCTGTCCCCATAAGGTTGGTTTTCCCACAAGGTTTGTTTTCTCACAAGGTTTGTTTTCCCACTAGGTTGTTTTTCCCACTAGGTTGGTTTTCCCA
Organism: Branchinecta lynchi; assembly: GCA_023053575.1. Lineage (NCBI taxonomy): Eukaryota > Metazoa > Arthropoda > Branchiopoda > Anostraca > Branchinectidae > Branchinecta > Branchinecta lynchi. The sequence continues at coordinate 125,362 of JAKZAP010000059.1, forward strand.
CAAGGTTTGTTTTCCCACAAGCTTTGTTTTCCCCCAAGGTTGGTTTTCCCGCAAGGTTGGTTTTCCCACAAGGTTTGTTTTCCCACTGTGTTGGTTTTCCCAAAAGGTTGGTTTTCCCGCAGGGTTTGTTTTCCCACAAGGTTACTTTTCCCGCAAGGTTTGTTTCCCCACAAGGTTTGTTTTCCCACTGTGTTGGTTTTCCCAAAAGGTTCGCTTTCCCGCAAGGTTGGTTTTCCCACAAGGTTTGTTTCCCCATAAGGTTGGTTTTCCCACAAGGTTTGTTTTCTCACAAGGTTTGTTTTCCCACAAGGTTTGTTTTCCCACAAGGTTTGTTTTCCCAAAAGGTTTGTTTTCCCACAAGCTTTGTTTTCCCCCAAGGTTGGTTTTCCCGCAAGGTTGGTTTTCCCACAAGGTTTGTTTTCCCACTGTGTTGGTTTTCCCAAAAGGGTCGCTTTCCCGCAAGGTTGGTTTTCCCACAAGGTTTGTTTTCCCACTGTGTTGGTTTTCCCAAAAGGTTCGCTTTCCCACAAGGTTGGTTTTCCCGCAGGGTTGCTGTCCCCATAAGGTTGGTTTTCCCACAAGGTTTGTTTTCTCACAAGGTTTGTTTTCCCACTAGGTTGTTTTTCCCACTAGGTTGGTTTTCCCACAAGGTTTGTTTTCCCACAAGCTTTGTTTTCCCCCAAGGTTGGTTTTCCCACAAGGTTTGTTTTCCCACAAGGTTGGTTTTCCCACAAGGTTGGTTTTCCCGCAGGGTTTGTTTTCCCACAAGGTTACTTTTCCCGCAAGGTTTGTTTCCCCACAAGGTTTGTTTTCCCACTGTGTTGGTTTTCCCAAAAGGTTCGCTTTCCCGCAAGGTTGGTTTTCCCACAAGGTTTGTTTCCCCACAAGTTTTGTTTTCCCACAAGGTTTGTTTTCCCACAAGGTTGGTTTTCCCGACAGGTTTGTTTCCCCACAAGGTTGGTTTTCCCACAAGGTTGGTTTTCCCGCAGGGTTTGTTTTCCCACAAGGTTAGTTTTCCCGCAAGGTTTGTTTTCCCACAAGGTTAGTTTTTCGACAAGGTTTGTTTCCCCACAAGGTTTGTTATCCCACAAGGATTGTTTTCTCACAAGGTTTGTTTTCCCACTGTGTTGGTTTTCCCAAAAGGTTCGCTTTCCCGCAAGGTTGGTTTTCCCACAAGGTTGGTTTTCTCGCAGGGTTTGTTTCCCCATAAGGTTGGTTTTCCCACAAGGTTTTTTTTCTCACAAGGTTTGTTTTCCCACTAGGTTGGTTTTCCCACAAGGTTTGTTTTCCCACAAGGTTTGTTTTCCCACTAGGTTTGTTTTCCCCCAAGGTTTGTTTTCCCGCAAGGTTGGTTTTCCCACAAGGTTGGTTTTCCCACAAGGTTGGTTTTCCCGCAAGGTTAGTTTTCCCACAAGGTCTGATTTAACACAATGTTTGTTTTCCCACAAGGTTTGTTTCCCCACAAGGTTTGTTTTCCCACAAGGTTTGTTTTCTCACAAGGTTTGTTTTACCAACTGTTTCGGTTTTACCATAAGGTTGTCTTTCCCACAAGGTTTGTTTTCCCACAAGGTTTGTTTTCCCTCAAGATTTGTTTTTCCGCTAGGTTGGTTTTCCCACAAGGTTGGTTTTCCCACAAGGTTTGTTTCCCCATAAGGTTTGTTTTCCCACAAGGTTTGTTTTCCCACAAGGTTGGTTTTCCCGCAGGGTTTGTTTTCCCCCAAGGTTATTTTTCCCGAAAGGTTTGTTTCCCCATAAGATTGGTTTTCCCACAAGGTTGGTTTTCCAGCAGGGTTTGTTTTCCCACAAGGTTAGTTTTCCCGCAAGGTTTGTTTCCCCACAAGGTTTGTTTTCCCACAAGGATTGTTTTCTCACAAGGTTTATTTTCCCACTAGGTTTGTTTCCCCACAAGGTTTGTTTTGTTTGTTTTCCCGCAGGGTTGCTTTCCCCATAAGGTTGGTTTTCTCACAAGGTTTGTTTTCTCACAAGGTTTGTTTTCCCACAAGTTTCGTTTTCCCCCAAGGTTGGTTTTCCCGCAAGGTTGGTTTTCCCATAAGGTTTGTTTTCCCACTGTGTCGGTTTTCCCAAAAGGTTCGCTTTCCCGCAAGGTTGGTTTTCCCACAAGGTTTGTTTCCCCACAAGGTTTGTTTTCCCATAAGGATTGTTTTCTCACAAGGTTTGTTTTCCTACTAGGTTTGTTTCCCCACAAGGTTTGTTTTCCCACAAGGTTTGTTTTCCCCCAAGGTTGATTTTCCCGCAAGGTTGGTTTTCCCACAAGGTTTGTTTTCCCACTGTGTTGGTTTTCCCAAAAGGTTCGCTTTCCCACAAGGTTGGTTTTCCCACAAGGTTGGTTTTCCCGCAGGGTTGCTTTCCCCATAAGGTTGGTTTTTCCACAAGGTTTGTTTTCTCACAAGGCTTGTTTTCCCACAAGCTTTGTTTTCCCCCAAGGTTGGTTTTCCCGCAAAGTTGGTTTTAACACAAGGTTTGTTTTCCCACTGTGTTGGTTTTCCCAAAAGGTTCACTTTCCCGCAAAGTTGGTTTTCCCACAAGGTTTGTTTCCCCACAAGGTTTGTTTTCCCACAAGGTTTGTTTTCCCGCAAGGTTTGTTTTCCCACAAGGTTTGTTTTCCCACAAGGTTGGTTTTCCCGAAAGGTTTGTTTTCCCACAAGGTTTGTTTTCCCACAAGGTTTGTTTTCCCCCAAGGTTTGTTTTCCCACAAGGTTGGTTTTCCCACAAGAATTGTTTTCCCACAAGGTTAGTTTTCCCGCAAGGTTTGTTTTCCCACAAGGTTAGTTTTCCCACAAGGTTTGTTTTCCCACTAGGTTTGTTTCCCCACAAGGTTTGTTTTCCCACAAGGTTTGTTTTCCCCCAAGGTTGGTTTTCCCGCAAGGTTGGTTTTCCCACAAGAATTGTTTTCCCACTGTGTTGGTTTTCCCAAAAGGTTCGCTTTCCCATAAGGTTGGTTTTCCCACAAGATTGGTTTTCCCGCAGGGTTGCTTTCCCCGTAAGGTTGGTTTTCCCACAAGGTTTGTTTTCTCACAAGGTTTGTTTTCCCACTAGGTTGTTTTCCCACAAGGTTGGTTTTCCCGAAAGGTTTGTTTCCCCACAAGGTTGGTTTTCCCACAAGGTTGGTATTCCCGCAGGGTTTGTTTTCCCACAAGGTTAGTTTTCCCGCAAGGTTTGTTTCCCCACAAGATTTGTTTTCCCACAAGGATTGTTTTCCCACTAGGTTTCTTTCCCCACAAGGTTTGTTTTCCCACAAGGTTGGTTTTCCCGAAAGGTTTGTTTCCCCACAAGGTTGGTTTTCCCTCAAGGTTGGTATTCCCGCAGGGTTTGTTTTCCCACAAGGTTAGTTTTCCCGCAAGGTTTGTTTCCCCACAAGGTTTGTTTTCCCACAAGGATTGTTTTCCCACTAGGTTTGTTTCCCCACAAGGTTTGTTTTCCCACAAGGTTTGTTTTCCCCCAAGGTTGGTTTTCCCGCAAGGTTGGTTTTCCCACAAGGTTTGCTTTCCCACTGTGTTGGTTTTCCCAAAAGGTTCGCTTTCCCACAAGGTTGGTTTTCCCACAAGGTTGGTTTTCCCGCAGGGTTGCTTTCCCCATAAGGCTGGTTTTCCCACAAGGTTTGTTTTCTCACAAGGTTTGTTTTCCCACTATGTTGTTTTTCCCACTAGGTTGGTTTTCCCACAAGGTTTGTTTTCCCACAAGCTTTGTTTTCCCCTAAGGTTGGTTTTCCCGCAAGGTTGGTTTTCCACAAGGTTTGTTTTCCCACTGTGTTGGTTTTCCCAAAAGGTTCGCTTTCCCGCAAGGTTGGTTTTCCCACAAGGTTTGTTTCCCCACAAGGTTTGTTTTCCCACAAGGTTTGTTTTCCCACAAGGTTTGTTTTCCCACAAGGTTTGTTTTCCCACAAGGTTTGTTTTCCCACAAGGTTGGTTTTCCCGCAAGGTTGGTTTTCCCACAAGGTTTGTTTTCCCACTGTGTTGGTTTTCCCAAAAGGTTCGCTTTCCCACAAGGTTGGTTTTCCCACAAGGTTGGTTTTCCCGCAGGGTTGCTTTCCCCATAAGGTTTGTTTTCCCACAAGGTTTGTTTTCCCACAAGGTTTGTTTTCCCGAAAGGTTTGTTTCCCCAAAAGGTTGGTTTTCCCACAAGGTTGGTTTTCCCGCAGGGTTTGTTTTCCCACAAGGTTAGTTTTCCCGCAAGGTTTGTTTTCCCACAAGGATTGTTTTCCCACTAGGTTTGTTTCCCCACAAGGTTTGTTTTCCCACAAGGTTTGTTTTCCCCCAAGGTTGGTTTTCCCGCAAGGTTGGTTTTCCCACAAGGTTTGCTTTCCCACTGTGTTGGTTTTCCCAAAAGGTTCACTTTCCCGCAAGGTTGGTTTTCCCACAAGGTTTGTTTCCCCACAAGGTTTGTTTTCCCATAAGGTTTGTTTTCCCACAAGGTTTGTTTTCCCACAAGGTTTGTTTTCCCACAAGGTTTGTTTTCCCACAAGGTTGGTTTTCCCGCAAGGTTGGTTTTCCCACAAGGTTTGTTTTCCCACTGTGTTGGTTTTCCCAAAAGGTTCGCTTTCCCACAAGGTTGGTTTTCCCACAAGGTTGGCTTTCCCGCAGGGTTGCTTTCCCCATAAGGTTTGTTTTCCCACAAGGTTTGTTTTCCCACAAGGTTTGTTTTCCCACAAGGTTTGTTTTCCCTAAAGGTTTGTTTCCCCACAAGGTTGGTTTTCCCACAAGGTTGGTTTTCCCGCAGGGTTTGTTTTCCCACAAGGTTAGTTTTCCCGCAAGGTTTGTTTTCCCACAAGGTTAGTTTTCCCACAAGGTTTGTTTTCCCACTAGGTTTGTTTCCCCACAAGGTTTGTTTTCCCACAAGGTTTGTTTTCCCCCAAGGTTGGTTTTCCCGCAAGGTTGGTTTTCCCACAAGAATTGTTTTCCCACTGTGTTGGTTTTCCCAAAAGGTTCGCTTTCCCATATGGTTGGTTTTCCCACAAGATTGGTTTTCCCACAGGGCTGCTTTCCCCGTAAGGTTGGTTTTTCCACAAGGTTTGTTTTCTCACAAGGTTTGTTTTCCCACTAGGTTGTTTTCCCACAAGGTTGGTTTTCCCGAAAGGTTTGTTTCCCCACAAGGTTGGTATTCCCGCAGGGTTTGTTTTCCCACAAGGTTAGTTTTCCCGCAAGGTTTGTTTCCCCACAAGATTTGTTTTCCCACAAGGATTGTTTTCCCACTAGGTTTCTTTCCCCACAAGGTTTGTTTTCCCACAAGGTTGGTTTTCCCGAAAGGTTTGTTTCCCCACAAGGTTGGTTTTCCCTCAAGGTTGGTATTCCCGCAGGGTTTGTTTTCCCACAAGGTTAGTTTTCCCGCAAGGTTTGTTTCCCCACAAGGTTTGTTTTCCCACAAGGATTGTTTTCCCACTAGGTTTGTTTCCCCACAAGGTTTGTTTTCCCACAAGGTTTGTTTTCCCCCAAGGTTGGTTTTCCCGCAAGGTTGGTTTTCCCACAAGGTTTGCTTTCCCACTGTGTTGGTTTTCCCAAAAGGTTCGCTTTCCCACAAGGTTGGTTTTCCCACAAGGTTGGTTTTCCCGCAGGGTTGCTTTCCCCATAAGGCTGGTTTTCCCACAAGGTTTGTTTTCTCACAAGGTTTGTTTTCCCACTATGTTGTTTTTCCCACTAGGTTGGTTTTCCCACAAGGTTTGTTTTCCCACAAGCTTTGTTTTCCCCTAAGGTTGGTTTTCCCGCAAGGTTGGTTTTCCCACAAGGTTTGTTTTCCCACTGTGTTGGTTTTCCCAAAAGGTTCGCTTTCCCGCAAGGTTGGTTTTCCCACAAGGTTTGTTTCCCCACAAGGTTTGTTTTTTCACAAGGTTTGTTTTCCCACAAGGTTTGTTTTCCCACAAGGTTTGTTTTCCCACAAGGTTGGTTTTCCCGCAAGGTTGGTTTTCCCACAAGGTTTGTTTTCCCACTGTGTTGGTTTTCCCAAAAGGTTCGCTTTCCCGCAAGGTTGGTTTTCCCACAAGGTTGGTTTTCCCGCAGGGTTTGTTTCCCCATAAGGTTGGTTTTCCCACAAGGTTTGTTTTCTCACAAGGTTTGTTTTCCCACAAGGTTTGTTTTCCCACAAGGTTTGTTTTCCCACAAGGTTCGTTTTCCCGCAGGGTTTGTTTTCCCACAAGGTTAGTTTTCCCGAAAGGTTTGTTTCCCCACAAGGTTGGTTTTCCCACAAGGTTGGTTTTCCCGCAGGGTTTGTTTTCCCACAAGGTTAGTTTTCCCGCAAGGTTTGTTTCCCCACAAGGTTTGTTTTCCCACAAGGATTGTTTTCTCACATGGTTTGTTTTCCCATAAGGTTTGTTTTCCCACAAGGTTTGTTTCTGCAAGGTTTGTTTTCCCACAAGGTTTGTTTTCCCACAAGGTTGGTTTTCCCGAAAGGTTTGTTTTCCCACAAGGTTTGTTTTCCCACAAGGATTGTTTTCCAACTAGGTTTGTTTCCCCACAAGGTTTGTTTTCCCACAAGGTTTGTTTTCCCCGAAGGTTGGTTTTCCCGCAAGGTTGGTTTTCCCACAAGAATTGTTTTCCCACTGTGTTGGTTTTCCCAAAAGGTTCGCTCTCCCACAAGGTTGGTTTTCCCACAAGTTGGTTTTCCCGCAGGGTTGCTTTCCCCATAAGGTTGGTTTTCCCACAAGGTTTGTTTTCTCACAAGGTTTGTTTTCCCAGTAGGTTGTTTTCCCACAAAGTTGGTTTTCCCGAAAGATTTGTTTCCCCACAAGGTTGGTTTTCCCACAAGGTTGGTATTCCCGCAGGGTTTGTTTTCCCACAAGGTTAGTTTTCCCGCAAGGTTTGTTTCCCCACAAGGTTTGTTTTCCCACAAGGATTGTTTTCCCACTAGGTTTGTTTCCCCACAAGGTTTGTTTTCCCACAAGGTTGGTTTTCCCGAAAGGTTTGTTTCCCCACAAGGTTGGTTTTCCCTCAAGGTTGGTATTCCCGCAGGGTTTGTTTTCCCACAAGGTTAGTTTTCCCGCAAGGTTTGTTTCCCCACAAGGTTTGTTTTCCCACTGTGTTGGTTTTCCCAAAAGGTTCGCTTTCCCGCAAGGTTGGTTTTCCCACAAGGTTTTTTTCCCCACAAGGTTTGTTTTCCCATAAGATTTGTTTTCCCACAAGGTTTTTTTTCCCACAAGGTTTGTTTCCCCACAAGGTTTGATTTCCCACTAGGTTTGTTTTCCCATAAGGTTGGTTTTCCCACAAGGTTTGTTTTCTCACAAGGTTTGTTTTCCCACTAGGTTTGTTTCTCCACAAGTTTGTTTTCTCACAAGGTTTGTTTTCCCACAAGGTTTGTTTTCCCACAAGGTTGGTTTTCCCGAAAGGTTTGTTTCCCCACAAGGTTTCTTTTCCCACAAGGTTTGTTTTCCCCCAAGGTTGGTTTTCCCGCAAGGTTGGTTTTCCCACAAGGTTTGTTTTCCCACTGTGTTGGTTTTCCCAAAAGGTTCGCTTTCCCACAAGGTTGGTTTTCTCATAAGGTTGGTTTTCCCGCAGGGTTGCTTTCCCCATAAGGTTGGTTTTCCCACAAGGTTTGTTTTCTCACAAGGTTTGTTTTCCCACTAGGTTGTTTTCCCACTAGGTTGGTTTTCCCACAAGGTTTGTTTTCCCACAAGCTTTGTTTTCCCCCAAGGTTGGTTTTCCCGCAAGGTTGGTATTCCCACAATGTTTGTTTTCCCACTGTGTTGGTTTTCCCAAAAGGTTCGCTTTCCCGCAAGGTTGGTTTTCCCACAAGGTTTGTTTCCCCACAAGGTTTGTTTTCCCATAAGGTTAGTTTTCCCACAAGGTTTGTTTTCCCACAAGGTTGGTTTTCCCGCAAGGTTTGTTTTCCCACAAGGTTGGTTTTCCCGAAAGGTTTGTTTCCCCACAAGGTTCGATTTCCCACTAGGTTTGTTTTCCCATAAGGTTGGTTTTCCCACAAGGTTTGTTTTCTCACAAGGTTTGTTTTCCCACTAGGTTGGTTTCCCCACAAGGTTTGTTTTCTCACAAGGTTTGTTTTCCCACAAGGTTTGTTTTCCCACAAGGTTGGTTTTCCCACAAGGTTGGTTTTCCCGCAGGGTTGCTTTCCCCATAAGGTTTGTTTTCCCACAAGGTTTGTTTTCCCACAAGGTTTGTTTTCCCACAAGGTTTGTTTTCCCACAAGGTTGGTTTTCCCACAAGGTTTGTTTTCCCACTGTGTTGGTTTTCCCAAAAGGTTCGCTTTCCCACATGGTTGGTTTTCCCACAAGGTTGGTTTTCCCGCAGGGTTGCTTTCCCCATAAGGTTTGTTTTCCCACAAGGTTTGTTTTCCCACAAGGTTTGTTTTCCCACAAGGTTTGTTTTCCCACAAGGTTGGTTTTCCCGAAAGGTTTGTTTCCCCACAAGGTTTGATTTCCCACTAGGTTTGTTTTCCCATAAGGTTGGTTTTCCCACAAGGTTTGTTTTCTCACAAGGTTTGTTTTCCCACTAGGTTGGTTTCCCCACAAGGTTTGTTTTCTCACAAGGTTTGTTTTCCCACAAGGTTTGTTTTCCCACAAGGTTTGTTTTCCCACAAGGTTTGTTTTCCCACAAGGTTGGTTTTCCCGAAAGGTTTGTTTCCCCACAAGGTTTCTTTTCCCACAAGGTTTATTTTCCCCCAAGGTTGGTTTTCCCGCAAGGTTGGTTTTCCCACAAGGTTTGTTTTCCCACTGTGTTGGTTTTCCCAAAAGGTTCGCTTTCCCACAAGCTTGGTTTTCCCATAAGGTTGGTTTTCCCGCAGGGTTGCTTTCCCCATAAGGTTGGTTTTCCCACAAGGTTTGTTTTCTCACAAGGTTTGTTTTCCCACTAGGTTGTTTTCCCACTAGGTTGGTTTTCCCACAAGGTTTGTTTTCCCACAAGCTTTGTTTTCCCCCAAGGTTGGTTTTCCCGCAAGGTTGGTATTCCCACAATGTTTGTTTTCCCACTGTGTTGGTTTTCCCAAAAGGTTCGCTTTCCCGCAAGGTTGGTTTTCCCACAAGGTTTGTTTCCCCACAAGGTTTGTTTTCCCAAAAGGTTCGCTTTCCCGCAAGGTTGGTTTTCCCACAAGGTTTGTTTCCCCACAAGGTTTGTTTTCCCATAAGGTTAGTTTTCCCACAAGGTTTGTTTTCCCACAAGGTTTGTTTTCCCACAAGGTTTGTTTTCCCACAAGGTTGGTTTTCCCGCAGGGTTGCTTTCCCCATAAGGTTTGTTTTCCCACAAGGTTTGTTTTCCCACAAGGTTGATTTTCCCGAAAGGTTTGTTTCCCCGCAAGGTTGGTTTTCCCACAAGGTTGGTCTTCCCGCAGGGTTTGTTTTCCCACAAGGTTAGTTTTCCCGCAAGGTTTGTTTTCCCACAAGGTTAGTTTTCCCACAAGGTTTGTTTCCCCACAAGGTTTGTTTCCCCACAAGGTTTGTTTTCCCACAAGGACTGTTTTCTCACAAGGTTTGTTTTCCCACTGTGTTGGTTTTCCCAAAAGGTTCGCTTTCCCGCAAGGTTGGTTTTCCCACAAGGTTGGTTCACTCGCAGGGTTTGTTTCCCCATAAGGTTGGTTTTTACCACAAGGTTCGTTTTCCCGCAGGGTTTGTTTTCCCACAAGGTTAGTTTTCCCGAAATGTTTGTTTCCCCACAAGGTTGGTTTTCCCACAAGGTTGGTTTTCCCGCAGGGTTTGTTTTCCCACAAGGTTAGTTTTCCCGCAAGGTTTGTTTCCCCACAAGGTTTGTTTTCCCACAAGGATTGTTTTATCACAAGGTTTGTTTTCCCATAAGGTTTGTTTTCCCACAAGGTTTGTTTTCCCGCAAGGTTTGTTTTCCCACAAGGTTTGTTTTCCCACAAGGTTGATTTTCCCGAAAGGTTTGTTTTCCCACAAGTTTTGTTTTCCCACAAGGATTGTTTTCCCACTAGGTTTGTTTCCCCACAAGGTTTGTTTTCCCACAAGGTTTGTTTTCCCCCAAGATTGGTTTTCCCGCAAGGTTGGTTTTCCCACAAGGTTGGTTTTCCCGAAAGGTTTATTTCCCCACAAGGCTGGTTTTCCCACAAGGTTGGTATTCCCGCAGGGTTTGTTTCCCCACAAGGTTTGTTTTCCCATAAGGTTAGTTTTCCCACAAGGTTTGTTTTCCCACAAGGTTTGTTTTCCCACAAGGTTTGTTTTCCCACAAGGTTGGTTTTCCCGCAGGGTTGCTTTCCCCATAAGGTTTGTTTTCCCACAAGGTTTGTTTTCCCACAAGGTTGATTTTCCCGAAAGGTTTGTTTCCCCGCAAGGTTGGTTTTCCCACAAGGTTGGTCTTCCCGCAGGGTTTGTTTTCCCACAAGGTTAGTTTTCCCGCAAGGTTTGTTTTCCCACAAGGTTAGTTTTCCCACAAGGTTTGTTTCCCCACAAGGTTTGTTTCCCCACAAGGTTTGTTTTCCCACAAGGACTGTTTTCTCACAAGGTTTGTTTTCCCACTGTGTTGGTTTTCCCAAAAGGTTCGCTTTCCCGCAAGGTTGGTTTTCCCACAAGGTTTGTTCACTCGCAGGGTTTGTTTCCCCATAAGGTTGGTTTTTACCACAAGGTTCGTTTTCCCGCAGGGTTTGTTTTCCCACAAGGTTAGTTTTCCCGAAAGGTTTGTTTCCCCACAAGGTTGGTTTTCCCACAAGGTTGGTTTTCCCGCAGGGTTTGTTTTCCCACAAGGTTAGTTTTCCCGCAAGGTTTGTTTCCCCACAAGGTTTGTTTTCCCACAAGGATTGTTTTATCACAAGGTTTGTTTTCCCATAAGGTTTGTTTTCCCACAAGGTTTGTTTTCCCGCAAGGTTTGTTTTCCCACAAGGTTTGTTTTCCCACAAGGTTGGTTTTCCCGAAAGGTTTGTTTTCCCACAAGTTTTGTTTTCCCACAAGGATTGTTTTCCCACTAGGTTTGTTTCCCCACAAGGTTTGTTTTCCCACAAGGTTTGTTTTCCCCCAAGATTGGTTTTCCCGCAAGGTTGGTTTTCCCACAAGGTTGGTTTTCCCGAAAGGTTTATTTCCCCACAAGGCTGGTTTTCCCACAAGGTTGGTATTCCCGCAGGGTTTGTTTTCCCACAAGGTTAGTTTTCCCGCAAGGTTTGTTTCCCCACAAGGTTAGTTTTCCCGCAAGGTTTGTTTCCCCACAAGGTTTGTTTTCCCACAAGGATTGTTTTCCCACTAAGTTTGTTTCCCCACAAGGTTTGTTTTCCCACAAGGTTGGTTTTCCCGAAAGGTTTGTTTCCCCACAAGGTTGGTTTTCCCTCAAGGTTGGTATTCCCGCAGGGTTTGTTTTCCCACAAGGTTGGTATTCCCACAATGTTTATTTCCCCACTGTGTTGGTTTTCCCAAAAGGTTCGCTTTCCCGCAAGGTTGGTTTTCCCACAAGGTTTGTTTCCCCACAAGGTTTGTTTTCCCATAAGGTTAGTTTTCCCACAAGGTTTGTTTTCCCACAAGGTTTGTTTTCCCACAAGGTTTGTTTTCCCACAAGGTTGGTTTTCCCGCAAGGTTGGTTTTCCCACAAGGTTTCTTTTCCCACTGTGTTGGTTTTCCCAAAAGGTTCGCTTTCCCACATGGTTGGTTTTCCCGCAGGGTTGCTTTCCACATAAGGTTTGTTTTCCCACAAGGTTTGTTTTCCCACAAGGTTTGTTTTCCCACAAGGTTGGTTTTCCCGAAAGGTTTGTTTCCCCACAAGGTTGGTTTTCCCACAAGGTTGGTCTTCCCGCAGGGTTTGTTTTCCCACAAGGTTAGTTTTCCCGCAAGGTTTGTTTTCCCACAAGGTTAGTTTTCCCACAAGGTTTGTTTCCCCCCATGTTTGTTTCCCCACAAGGTTTGTTTTCCCACAAGGACTGTTTTCTCACAAGGTTTGTTTTCCCACTGTGTTGGTTTTCCCAAAAAGTTCGCTTTCCCGCAAGGTTGGTTTTCCCACAAGGTTGGTTTTCCCGCAGGGTTTGTTTCCCCATAAGGTTAGTTTTCCCACAAGGTTTGTTTTCTCACAAGGTTTGTTTTCCCACAAGGTTTGTTTTCCCACAAGGTTTGTTTTCCCACAAGGTTGGTTTTCCCGGAGGGTTTGTTTTCCCACAAGGTTAGTTTTCCCGAAAGGTTTGTTTCCCCACAAGGTGGGTTTTCCCACAAGGTTGGTTTTCCCGCACGGTTTGTTTTCCCACAAGGTTAGTTTTCCCGCAAGGTTTGTTTCCCCACAAGGTTTGTTTTCCCACAAGGATTGTTTTCTCACAAGGTTTGTTTTCCTACTAGGTTTGTTTCCCCACAAGGTTTGTTTTCCCACAAGGTTTGTTTTCCCCCAAGGTTTGTTTTCCCGCAAGGTTGGTTTTCCCACAAGGTTTGTTTTCCCACTGTGTTGGTTTTCCCAAAAGGTTCGCTTTCCCACAAGGTTGGTTTTCCCACAAGGTTGGTTTTCCCGCAGGGTTGCTTACCCCATAAGGTTGGTTTTCCCACAAGGTTTGTTTTCTCACAAGGTTTGTTTTCCCACTAGGTTGTTTTTCCCACTAGGTTGGTTTTCCCACAAGGTTTGTTTTCCCACAAGCTTTGTTTTCCCCCAAGGTTGGTTTTCTCGCAAGGTTGGTTTTAACACAAGGTTTGTTTTCCCACAAGGTTTGTTTTCCCATAAGGTTTGTTTTCCCACAAGGTTTGTTTTCCCACAAGGTTTGTTTTCCCACAAGGTTTGTTTTCCCACAAGGTTGGTTTTCCCGAAAGGTTTCTTTCCCCACAAGGTTTCTTTTCCCACTAGGTTTGTTTTCCCATAAGGTTGGTTTTCCCACAAGGTTTGTTTTCTCACAAGGTTTGTTTTCCCACTAGGTTTGTTTCCCCACAAGGTTTGTTTTCTCACAAGGTTTGTTTTCCCACAAGGTTTGTTTTCCCACAAGGTTTGTTTTCCCACAAGGTTTGTTTTCCCACAAGGTTGGTTTTTCCCGAAAGGTTTGTTTCCCCACAAGGTTGGTTTTCCCACAAGGTTGGTATTCCCGCAGGGTTTGTTTTCCCACAAGGTTAGTTTTCCCGCAAGGTTTGTTTCCCCACAAGGTTTGTTTTCCCACAAGGATTGTTTTCCCACTAGGTTTGTTTCCCCACAAGGTTTGTTTTCCCACAAGGTTTGTTTTCCCCCAAGGTTGGTTTTCCCGCAAGGTTGGTTTTCCCACAAGGTTTGTTTTCCCACTGTGTTGGTTTTCCCAAAAGGTTCGCTTTCCCACAAGGTTGGTTTTCCCACAAGGTTGGTTTTCCCGCAGGGTTGCTTTCCCCATAAGGTTGGTTTTCCCACAAGGTTTGTTTTCTCACAAGGTTTGTTTTCCCACTAGGTTGTTTTTCCCACTAGGTTGGTTTTCCCACAAGGTTTGTTTTCCCACAAGCTTTTTTTTTCCCCAAGGTTGGTTTTCCCGCAAGGTTGGTTTTCCCACAAGGTTTGTTTTCCCACTGTGTTGGTTTTCCCAAAAGGTTCGCTTTCCCGCAAGGTTGGTTTTCCCACAAGGTTTGTTTCCCCACAAGGTTTGTTTTCCCATAAGGTTTGTTTTCCCACAAGGTTTGTTTTCCCACAAGGTTTGTTTTCCCACAAGGTTTGTTTTCCCACAAGGTTGGTTTTCCCGCAAGGTTGGTTTTCCCACAAGGTTTGTTTTCCCACTGTGTTGGTTTTCCCAAAAGGGTCGCTTTCCCACAAGGTTGGTTTTCCCACAAGGTTGGTTTTCCCGCAGGGTTGCTTTCAGCATAAGGTTTGTTTTCCCACAAGGTTTGTTCTCCCACAAGGTTTGTTTTCCCACAAGGTTGGTTTTCCCGCAAGGTTGGTTTTCCCACAAGGTTTGTTTTCCCACTGTGTTGGTTTTCCCAAAAGGTTCGCTTTCCCACAAGATTGGTTTTCCCACAAGGTTGGTTTTCCCGCAGGGTTGCTTTCCCCATAAGGTTTGTTTTCCCACAAGGTTTGTTTTCCCACAAGGTTTGTTTTCCCACAAGGTTGGTTTTCCCGAAAGGTTTTGTTTTCCCACAAGGTTAGTTTTCCCGCAAGGTTTGTTTTCCCACAAGGTTAGTTTTCCCGCAAGGTTTGTTTCCCCACAAGGTTTGTTTCCCCACAAGGTTTGTTTTCCCACAAGGATTGTTTTCTCACAAGGTTTGTTTTCCCACTGTGTTGGTTTTCCCAAAAGGTTCGCTTTCCCGCAAGGTTGGTTTTCCCACAAGGTTGGTTTTCCCGCAGGGTTTGTTTCCCCATAAGGTTGGTTTTCCCGCAGGGTTTGTTTTCTCACAAGGTTTGTTTTCCCACAAGGTTTGTTTTCCCACAAGGTTTGTTTTCCCACAAGGTTGGTTTTCCCGCAGGGTTTGTTTTCCCACAAGGTTAGTTTTCCCGAAAGGTTTGTTTCCCCACAAGGTGGGTTTTCCCACAAGGTTGGTTTTCCCGCAGGGTTTGTTTTCCCACAAGGTTAGTTTTCCCGCAAGGTTTGTTTCCCCACAAGGTTTGTTTTCCCATAAGGATTGTTTTCCCACAAGCTTTGTTTTCCCCCAAGGTTGGTTTTCCCGCAAGGTTGGTTTTAACACAAGGTTTGTTTTCCCACTAGGTTGTTTTTCCCACTAGGTTGGTTTTCCCACAAGGTTTGTTTTCCCACAAGCTTTGTTTTCCCCCAAGGTTGGTTTTCCCGCAAGGTTGGTTTTAACACAAGGTTTGTTTTCCCACTGTGTTGGTTTTCCCAAAAGGTTCGCTTTCCCACAAGGTTGGTTTTCCCACAAGGTTGGTTTTCCCGCAGGGTTGCTTTCCCCATAAGGTTTGTTTTCCCACAAGGTTTGTTTTCCCACAAGGTTTGTTTTCCCACAACGTTTGTTTTCCCGAAAGGTTTGTTTCCCCACAAGGTTGGTTTTCCCACAAGGTTGGTTTTCCCGCAGGGTTTGTTTTCCCACAAGGTTAGTTTTCCCGCAAGGTTTGTAATCCCACAAGGTTTGTTTTCCCACAAGGTTTGTTTTCCCACAAGGTTTGTTTTCCCACAAGGTTGGTTTTCCCGCAAGGTTGGTTTTCCCACAAGGTTTGCGTTCCCACTGTGTTGGTTTTCCCAAAAGGTTCGCTTTCCCACAAGGTTTGTTTTCCCACAAGGTTTGTTTTCCCACAAGGTTTGTTTTCCCACAAGGTTTGTTTTCCCACAAGGTTCGTTTTCCCGCAGGGTTTGTTTCCCACAAGGTTAGTTTTCCCGAAAGGTTTGTTTCCCCAGAAGGTTGGTTTTCCCACAAGGTTGGTTTTCCCACAGGGTTTGTTTTCCCACAAGGTTAGTTTCCCCGCAAGGTTTGTTTCCCCCCAAGGTTTGTTTTCCCACAAGGATTGTTTTCTCACAAGGTTTGTTTTTCCACTAGGTTTGTTTCCCCACAAGGTTTGTTTTCCCACAAGGTTTGTTTTCCCCCAAGGTTGGTTTTCCCGCAAGGTTGGTTTTCCCACAAGGTTTTTTTCCCACTGTGTTGGTTTTCCCAAAAGGTTCGCTTTCCCACAAGGTTGGTTTTCCCACAAGGTTGGTTTTCCCGCAGGGTTGCTTTCCCCATAAGGTTGGTTTTCCCACAAGGTTTGGTTTCCCACAAGGTTAGTTTTCCCACAAGGTTTGTTTCCCCACAAGGTTTGTCTACCACAAGGTTTGTTTTCCCACAAGGATTGTTTTCTTACAAGGTTTGTTTTCCCACTGTGTTGGTTTTCCCAAAAGGTTCGCTTTCCCGCAAGGTTTGTTTTCCCACAAGGTTAGTTTTCCCACAAGGTTTGTTTCCCCACAAGGTTTGTTTCCCCACAAGGTTTGTTTTCCCACAAGGATTGTTTTCTCACAAGGTTTATTTTCCCACTGTGTTGGTTTTCCCAGAAGGTTCGCTTTCCCGCAAGGTTGGTTTTCCCAAAAGGTTCGCTTTCCCGCAAGGTTTGTTTTCCCACAAGGTTTGTTTTCCCACAAGGTTTGTTTTCCCACAAGGTTTGTTTTCCCACAACGTTTGTTTTCCCGAAAGGTTTGTTTCCCCACAAGGTTGGTTTTCCCACAAGGTTGGTTTTCCCGCAGGGTTTGTTTTCCCACAAGATTAGTTTTCCCGCAAGGTTTGTTTTCCCACAAGGTTTGTTTTCCCACAAGGTTTGTTTTCCCACAAGGTTTGTTTTCCCACAAGGTTGGTTTTCCCGCAAGGTTGGTTTTCCCACAAGGTTTGTGTTCCCACTGTGTTGGTTTTCCCAAAAGGTTCGCTTTCCCACAAGGTTTGTTTTCCCACAAGGTTTGTTTTCCCACAAGGTTTGTTTTCCCACAAGGTTTGTTTTCCCACAAGGTTCGTTTTCCCTCAGGGTTTGTTTCCCACAAGGTTAGTTTTCCCGAAAGGTTTGTTTCCCCAGAAGGATGGTTTTCCCACAAGGTTGGTTTTCCCGCAGGGTTTGTTTTCCCACAAGGTTAGTTTCCCCGCAAGGTTTGTTTCCCCCCAAGGTTTGTTTTCCCACAAGGATTGTTTTCTCACAAGGTTTGTTTTCCCACTAGGTTTGTTTCCCCACAAGGTTTGTTTTCCCACAAGGTTTGTTTTCCCCCAAGGTTGGTTTTCCCGCAAGGTTGGTTTTCCCACAAGGTTTTTTTCCCACTGTGTTGGTTTTCCCAAAAGGTTCGCTTTCCCACAAGGTTGGTTTTCCCACAAGGTTGGTTTTCCCACAGGGTTGCTTTCCCCATAAGGTTGGTTTTCCCACAAGGTTTGGTTTCCCACAAGGTTAGTTTTCCCACAAGGTTTGTTTCCCCACAAGGTTTGTTTCACCACAAGGTTTGTTTTCCCACAAGGATTGTTTTCTCACAAGGTTTATTTTCCCACTGTGTTGGTTTTCCCAGAAGGTTCGCTTTCCCGCAAGGTTGGTTTTCCCAAAAGGTTCGCTTTCCCGCAAGGTTTGTTTTCCCACAAGGTTTGTTTTCCCACAAGGTTTGTTTTCCCACAAGGTTTGTTTTCCCACAAGGTTTGTTTTCCCACAAGGTTGGTTTTCCCGAAAGGTTTCTTTCCCCACAAGGTTTGTTTTCCCACTAGGTTTGTTTTCCCATAAGGTTGGTTTTCACACAAGGTTTGTTTTCTCACAAGGTTTGTTTTCCCACTAGGTTTGTTTCCCCACAAGGTTTGTTTTCTCACAAGGTTTGTTTTCCCACAAGGTTTGTTTTCCCACAAGGTTTGTTTTCCCACAAGGTTTGTTTTCCCACAAGGTTGGTTTTCCCGAAAGGTTTGTTTCCCCACAAGGTTGGTTTTCCCACAAGGTTGGTATTCCCGCAGGGTTTGTTTTCCCACAAGGTTAGTTTTCCCGCAAGGTTTGTTTCCCCACAAGGTTTGTTTTCCCACAAGGATTGTTTTCCCACTAGGTTTGTTTCCCCACAAGGTTTGTTTTCCCACAAGGTTTGTTTTCCCCCAAGGTTGGTTTTCCCGCAAGGTTGGTTTTCCCACAAGGTTTGTTTTCCCACTGTGTTGGTTTTCCCAAAAGGTTCGCTTTCCCACAAGGTTGGTTTTCCCACAAGGTTGGTTTTCCCGCAGGGTTGCTTTCCCCATAAGGTTGGTTTTCCCACAAGGTTTGTTTTCTCACAAGGTTTGTTTTCCCACTAGGTTGTTTTTCCCACTAGGTTGGTTTTCCCACAAGGTTTGTTTTCCCACAAGCTTTTTTTTCCCCTAAGGTTGGTTTTCTCGCAAGGTTGGTTTTCCCACAAGGTTTGTTTTCCCACTGTGTTGGTTTTCCCAAAAGGTTCGCTTTCCCGCAAGGTTGGTTTTCCCACAAGGTTTGTTTCCCCACAAGGTTTGTTTTCCCATAAGGTTTGTTTTCCCACAAGGTTTGTTTTCCCACAAGGTTTGTTTTCCCACAAGGTTTGTTTTCCCACAAGGTTGGTTTTCCCGCAAGGTTGGTTTTCCCACAAGGTTTGTTTTCCCACTGTGTTGGTTTTCCCAAAAGGTTCGCTTTCCCACAAGGTTGGTTTTCCCACAAGGTTGGTTTTCCCGCAGGGTTGCTTTCAGCATAAGGTTTGTTTTCCCACAAGGTTTGTTCTCCCACAAGGTTTGTTTTCCCACAAGGTTGGTTTTCCCGCAAGGTTGGTTTTCCCACAAGGTTTGTTTTCCCACTGTGTTGGTTTTCCCAAAAGGTTCGCTTTCCCACAAGGTTGGTTTTCCCACAAGGTTGGTTTTCCCGCAGGGTTGCTTTCCCCATAAGGTTTGTTTTCCCACAAGGTTTGTTTTCCCACAAGGTTTGTTTTCCCACAAGGTTGGTTTTCCCGAAAGGTTTGTTTCCCCACAAGGTTGGTTTTCCCACAAGGTTGGTTTTCCCGCAGGTTTTGTTTTCCCACAAGGTTAGTTTTCCCGCAAGGTTTGTTTTCCCACAAGGTTAGTTTTCCCACAAGGTTTGTTTCCCCACAAGGTTTGTTTCCCCACAAGGTTTGTTTTCCCACAAGGATTGTTTTCTCACAAGGTTTGTTTTCCCACTGTGTTGGTTTTCCCAAAAGGTTCGCTTACCCGCAAGGTTGGTTTTCCCACAAGGTTGGTTTTCCCGCAGGGTTTGTTTCCCCATAAGGTTGGTTTTCCCGCAGGGTTTGTTTTCTCACAAGGTTTGTTTTTCCACAAGGTTTGTTTTCCCACAAGGTTTGTTTTCCCACAAGGTTGGTTTTCCCGCAGGGTTTGTTTTCCCACAAGGTTAGTTTTCCCGAAAGGTTTGTTTCCCCACAAGGTGGGTTTTCCCACAAGGTTGGTTTTCCCGCAGGGTTTTGTTTTCCCACAAGGTTAGTTTTCCCGCAAGGTTTGTTTCCCCACAAGGTTTGTTTTCCCACAAGGATTGTTTTCTCACAAGGTTTGATTTCCTACTAGGTTTGTTTCCCCACAAGGTTTGTTTTCCCACAAGGTTTACTTTCCCCCAAGGTTGGTTTTCCCGCAAGGTTGGTTTTCCCACAAGGTTTGTTTTCCCACTGTGTTGGTTTTCCCAAAAGGTTCGCTTTCCCACAAGGTTGGTTTTCCCACAAGGTTGGTTTTCCCGCAGGGTTGCTTTACCCTTAAGGTTGGTTTTCCCACAAGGTTTGTTTTCTCACAAGGTTTGTTTTCCCACTAGGTTGTTTTTCCCACTAGGTTGGTTTTCCCACAAGGTTTGTTTTCCCACAAGCTTTGTTTTCCCCCAAGGTTGGTTTTCCCGCAAGGTTGGTTTTAACACAAGGTTTGTTTTCCCACTGTGTTGGTTTTCCCAAAAGGTTCGCTTTCCCGCAAGGTTGGTTTTCCCACAAGGTTTGTTTCCCAACAAGGTTTGTTTTCCCACAAGGTTTGTTTTCCCACTAGGTTTGTTTTCCCATAAGGTTGGTTTTCCCACAAGGTTTTTTTTCCCACAAGGTTTGTTTCCCCAAAAGGTTTGTTTTCCCATAAGGTTTGTTTTCCCACAAGGTTTGTTTTCCCACAAGGTTTGTTTTCCCACAAGGTTTGTTTTCCCACAAGGTTGGTTTTCCCGCAAGGTTGGTTTTCCCACAAGGTTTGTGTTCCCACTGTGTTGGTTTTCCCAAAAGGTTCGCTTTCCCACAAGGTTGGTTTTCCCACAAGGTTGGTTTTCCCGCAGGGTTGCTTTCCCCATAAGGTTTGTTTTCCCAAAAGGTTTGTTTTCCCACAAGGTTTGTTTTCCCACAACGTTTGTTTTCCCGAAAGGTTTGTTTTCCCACAAGGTTGGTTTTCCCGCAGGGTTTGTTTTCCCACAAGGTTAGTTTTCCCGAAAGGTTTGTTTCCCCACAAGGTGGGTTTTCCCACAAGGTTGGTTTTCCCGCAGGGTTTTGTTTTCCCACAAGGTTAGTTTTCCCGCAAGGTTTGTTTCCCCACAAGGTTTGTTTTCCCACAAGGATTGTTTTCTCACAAGGTTTGATTTCCTACTAGGTTTGTTTCCCCACAAGGTTTGTTTTCCCACAAGGTTTACTTTCCCCCAAGGTTGGTTTTCCCGCAAGGTTGGTTTTCCCACAAGGTTTGTTTTCCCACTGTGTTGGTTTTCCCAAAAGGTTCGCTTTCCCACAAGGTTGGTTTTCCCGCAGGGTTTGTTTTCCCACAAGGTTAGTTTTCCCGCAAGGTTTGTTTTCCCACAAGGTTTGTTTTCCCACAAGGTTTGTTTTCCCACAAGGTTTGTTTTCCCACAAGGTTGGTTTTCCCGCAAGGTTGGTTTTCCCACAAGGTTTGTGTTCCCACTGTGTTGGTTTTCCCAAAAGGTTCGCTTTCCCACAAGGTTGGTTTTCCCACAAGGTTGGTTTTCCCGCAGGGTTGCTTTCCCCATAAGGTTTGTTTTCCCACAAGGTTTGTTTTCCCACAAGGTTTGTTTTCCCACAAGGTTTGTTTTCCCGAAAGGTTTGTTTCCCCACAAGGTTGGTTTTCCCACAAGGTTGGTTTTCCCGCAGGGTTTGTTTTCTCACAAGGTTAGTTTTCCCGCAAGGTTTGTTTTCCTACAAGGTTAGTTTTCCCGCAGGGTTTGTTTCCCCATAAGGTTGGTTTTCCCACAAGGTTTGTTTTCTCACAAGGTTTGTTTTCCCACAAGGTTTGTTTTCCCACAAGGTTTGTTTTCCCACAAGGTTCGTTTTCCCGCAGGGTTTGTTTCCCACAAGGTTAGTTTTCCCGAAAGGTTTGTTTCCCCAGAAGGTTGGTTTTCCCACAAGGTTGGTTTTCCCGCAGGGTTTGTTTTCCCACAAGGTTAGTTTCCCCGCAAGGTTTGTTTCCCCCCAAGGTTTGTTTTCCCACAAGGATTGTTTTCTCACAAGGTTTGTTTTCCCACTAGGTTTGTTTCCCCACAAGGTTTGTTTTCCCACAAGGTTTGTTTTCCCCCAAGGTTGGTTTTCCCGCAAGGTTGGTTTTCCCACAAGGTTTTTTTCCCACTGTGTTGGTTTTCCCAAAAGGTTCGCTTTCCCACAAGGTTGGTTTTCCCACAAGGTTGGTTTTCCCGCAGGGTTGCTTTCCCCATAAGGTTGGTTTTCCCACAAGGTTTGGTTTCCCACAAGGTTAGTTTTCCTACAAGGTTTGTTTCCCCACAAGGTTTGTTTCACTACAAGGTTTGTTTTCCCACAAGGATTGTTTTATTACAAGGTTTGTTTTCCCACTGTGTTGGTTTTCCCAAAAGGTTCGCTTCTCCGCAAGGTTTGTTTTCCCACAAGGTTAGTTTTCCCACAAGGTTTGTTTCCCCACAAGGTTTGTTTCCCCACAAGGTTTGTTTTCCCACAAGGATTGTTTTCTCACAAGGTTTATTTTCCCACTGTGTTGGTTTTCCCAAAAGGTTCGCTTTCCCGCAAGGTTGGTTTTCCCACAAGGTTGGTTTTCCCGCATGGTTTGTTTCCCCATAAGGTTGGTTTTCCCACAAGGTTTGTTTTCTCACAAGGTTTGTTTTCCCACAAGGTTTGTTTTCCCACAAGGTTTGTTTTCCCACAAGGTTCGTTTTAACGCAGGGTTTGTTTTCCCACAAGGTAGTTTTCTCGAAAGGTTTGTTTCCCCACAAGGTTGGTTTTCCCACAAGGTTGGTTTTCCCGCAGGGTTTGTTTTCCCACAAGGTTAGTTTCCCCGCAAGGTTTGTTTCCCCCCATGGTTTGTTTTCCCACAAGGATTGTTTTCTCACAAGGTTTGTTTTCCCACTAGGTTTGTTTCCCCACAAGGTTTGTTTTCCCACAAGGTTTGTTTTCCCCCAAGTTTGGTTTTCCCGCTAGGTTGGTTTTCCCACAAGGTTTTTTTCCCACTGTGTTGGTTTTCCCAAAAGGTTCGCTTTCCCACAAGGTTGGTTTTCCCACAAGGTTGGTTTTCCCGCAGGGTTGCTTTCCCCATAAGGTTGGTTTTCCCACAAGGTTTGTTTTCTCACAAGGTTTGTTTTCCCACTAGGTTGTTTTTCCCACTAGGTTGGTTTTCCCACAAGGTTTGTTTTCCCACAAGCTTTGTTTTCCCCCAAGGTTGGTTTTCCGGCAAGGTTGGTTTTCCCACAAGGTTTGTTTTCCCAATGTGTTGGTTTTCCCAAAAGGTTCGCTTTCCCGCAAGGTTGGTTTTCCCACAAGGTTTGTTTCCCCACAAGGTTTGTTTTCCCATAAGATTTGTTTTCCCACTAGGTTTGTTTTCCCATAAGGTTGGTTTTCCCGCAAGGTTGGTTTTCCCACAAGGTTTGTTTCCCCACAAGGTTTGTTTCCCCACAAGGTTTGTTTTCCCACTAGGTTTGTTTTCCCATAAGGTTGGTTTTCCCACAAGGTTTGTTTTCTCACAAGGTTTGTTTTCCCACTAGGTTTGTTTCCCCACAAGGTTTGTTTTCTCACAAGGTTTGTTTTCCCACAAGGTTTGTTTTCCCACAAGGTTTGTTTTCAAACAAGGTTTGTTTTCCCGAAAGGTTTGTTTCCCCACAAGGTTGGTTTTCCCACAAGGTTCGTATTCCCGCAGGGTTTGTTTTCCCACAAGTTTAGTTTTCCCGCAAGGTTTGTTTCCCCACAAGGTTTGTTTTCCCACAAGGATTGTTTTCCCACTAGGTTTGTTTCCCCACAAGGTTTGTTTTCCCACAAGGTTTGTTTTCCCCAAAGGTTGGTTTTCCCGCAAGGTTGGTTTTCCCACAAGGTTTGTTTTCCCACTGTGTTGGTTTTCCCAAAAGGTTCGCTTTCCCACAAGGTTGGTTTTCCCACAAGGTTGGTTTTCCCGCAGGGTTGCTTTCCCCATAAGGTTGGTTTTCCCACAAGGTTTGTTTTCTCACAAGGTTTGTTTTCCCACTAGGTTGTTTTTCCCATTAGGTTGGTTTTCCCACAAGGTTTGTTTTCCCACAAGCTTTGTTTTCCCCCAAGGTTGGTTTTCCCGCAAGGTTTGTTTTCCCACTGTGTTGGTTTTCCCAAAAGGTTCGCTTTCCCGCAAGGTTGGTTTTCCCACAAGGTTTATTTCCCCACAAGGTTTGTTTTCCCATAAGGCTTGTTTTCCCACAAGGTTTGTTTTCCCACAAGGTTTGTTTTCCCACAAGGTTTGTTTTCCCACAAGGTTGGTTTTCCCGCAAGGTTGGTTTTCCCACAAGGTTTCTGTTCCCACTGTGTTGGTTTTCCCAAAAGGTTCGCTTTCCCACAAGGTTTGTTTTCCCACAAGGTTGGTTTTCCCGCAGGGTTGCTTTCCCCATAAGGTTTGTTTTCCCACAAGGTTTGTTTTCCCACAAGGTTTGTTTTCCCACAAGGTTTGTTTTCCCGAAAGGTTTGTTTCCCCACAAGGTTGGTTTTCCCACAAGGTTGGTTTTCCCGCAGGGTTTGTTTTCCCACAAGGTTAGTTTTCCCGCAAGGTTTGTTTTCCCACAAGGTTAGTTTTCCCACAAGGTTTGTTTCCCCACAAGGTTTGTTTCCCCACAAGGTTTGTTTCCCCACAAGGTTTGCTTTCCCAAAAGGTTTGTTTTCTCACAAGGTTTGTTTTCCCACTGTGTTGGTTTTCCCAAAAGGTTCGCTTTCCCGCAAGGTTGGTTTTCCCACAAGGTTGGTTTTCCCATAAGGTTTGTTTTCTCACAAGGTTTGTTTTCCCACAAGGTTTGTTTTCCCACAAGGTTTGTTTTCCCACAAGGTTCGTTTTCCCGCAGGGTTTGTTATCCCACAAGGTTAGTTTTCCCGAAAGGTTTGTTCACAAGGTTGGTTTTCCCACAAGGTTGGTTTTCCCGCAGGGTTTGTTTTCCCACAAGGTTAGTTTCCCCGCAAGGTTTGTTTCCCCCCAAGGTTTGTTTTCCCACAAGGATTGTTTTCTCACAAGGTTTTTTTTCCCACTAGGTTTGTTTCCCCACAAGGTTTGTTTTCCCACAAGGTTTGTTTTCCCCCAAGGTTGGTTTTCCCGCAAGGTTGGTTTTCCCACAAGGTTTTTTTCCCACTGTGTTGGTTTTCCCAAAAGGTTCGCTTTCCCACAAGGTTGGTTTTCCCACAAGGTTGGTTTTCCCGCAGGGTTGCTTTCCCCATAAGGTTGGTTTTCCCACAAGGTTTGTTTTCCCACAAGGTTAGTTTTCCCACAAGGTTTGTTTCCCCACAAGGTGTTTTCCCACAAGGATTGTTTTCTCACAAGGTTTGTTTTCCCACTGTGTTGGTTTTCCCAAAAGGTTCGCTTTCCCGCAAGGTTTGTTTTCCCACAAGGTTAGTTTTCCCACAAGGTTTGTTTCCCCACAAGGTTTTTTTCCCCACAAGGTTTGTTTTCCCACAAGGATTGTTTTCTCACAAGTTTGTTTTCCCGCTGTGTTGGTTTTCCCAAAAGGTTCGCTTTCCCGCTGTGTTGGTTTTCCCACAAGGTTGGTTTTCCCGCAGGGTTTGTTTCCCCATAAGGTTGGTTTTCCCACAAGATTTGTTTTCTAACAAGGTTTGTTTTCCCACAAGGTTTGTTTTCCCACAAGGTTTGTTTTCCCACAAGGTTCGTTTTCCCGCAGGGTTTGTTTTCCCACAAGGTTAGTTTTCCCGAAAGGTTTGTTTCCCCACAAGGTTGGTTTTCCCACAAGGTTGGTTTTCCCGCAGGGTTTGTTTTCCCACAAGGTTAGTTTCCCCGCAAGGTTTGTTTCCCCCCAAGGTTTGTTTTCCCACAAGGATTGTTTTCTCACAAGGTTTGTTTTCCCACTAGGTTTGTTTCCCCACAAGGTTTGTTTTCCCACAAGGTTTGTTTTCCCCCAAGGTTGGTTTTCCCGCAAGGTTGGTTTTAACACAAGGTTTGTTTTCCCACTGTGTTGGTTTTCCCAAAAGGTTCGCTTTCCCGCAAGGTTGGTTTTCCCACAAGGTTTGTTTCCCAACAAGGTTTGTTTTCCCACAAGGTTTGTTTTCCCACTAGGTTTGTTTTCCCATAAGGTTGGTTTTCCCACAAGGTTTTTTTTCCCACAAGGTTTGTTTCCCCAAAAGGTTTGTTTTCCCATAAGGTTTGTTTTCCCACAAGGTTTGTTTTCCCACAAGGTTTGTTTTCCCACAAGGTTTGTTTTCCCACAAGGTTGGTTTTCCCGCAAGGTTGGTTTTCCCACAAGGTTTGTGTTCCCACTGTGTTGGTTTTCCCAAAAGGTTCGCTTTCCCACAAGGTTGGTTTTCCCACAAGGTTGGTTTTCCCGCAGGGCTGCTTTCCCCATAAGGTTTGTTTTCCCAAAAGGTTTGTTTTCCCACAAGGTTTGTTTTCCCACAACGTTTGTTTTCCCGAAAGGTTTGTTTCCCCACAAGGTTGGTTTTCCCACAAGGTTGGTTTTCCCGCAGGGTTTGTTTTCCCACAAGGTTAGTTTTCCCGCAAGGTTTGTTTTCCCACAAGGTTTGTTTTCCCACAAGGTTTGTTTTCCCACAAGGTTTGTTTTCCCACAAGGTTGGTTTTCCCGCAAGGTTGGTTTTCCCACAAGGTTTGTGTTCCCACTGTGTTGGTTTTCCCAAAAGGTTCGCTTTCCCACAAGGTTGGTTTTCCCACAAGGTTGGTTTTCCCGCAGGGTTGCTTTCCCCATAAGGTTTGTTTTCCCACAAGGTTTGTTTTCCCACAAGGTTTGTTTTCCCACAAGGTTTGTTTTCCCGAAAGGTTTGTTTCCCCACAAGGTTGGTTTTCCCACAAGGTTGGTTTTCCCGCAGGGTTTGTTTTCTCACAAGGTTAGTTTTCCCGCAAGGTTTGTTTTCCTACAAGGTTAGTTTTCCCGCAGGGTTTGTTTCCCCATAAGGTTGGTTTTCCCACAAGGTTTGTTTTCTCACAAGGTTTGTTTTCCCACAAGGTTTGTTTTCCCACAAGGTTTGTTTTCCCACAAGGTTCGTTTTCCCGCAGGGTTTGTTTCCCACAAGGTTAGTTTTCCCGAAAGGTTTGTTTCCCCAGAAGGTTGGTTTTCCCACAAGGTTGGTTTTCCCGCAGGGTTTGTTTTCCCACAAGGTTAGTTTCCCCGCAAGGTTTGTTTCCCCCCAAGGTTTGTTTTCCCACAAGGATTGTTTTCTCACAAGGTTTGTTTTCCCACTAGGTTTGTTTCCCCACAAGGTTTGTTTTCCCACAAGGTTTGTTTTCCCCCAAGGTTGGTTTTCCCGCAAGGTTGGTTTTCCCACAAGGTTTTTTTCCCACTGTGTTGGTTTTCCCAAAAGGTTCGCTTTCCCACAAGGTTGGTTTTCCCACAAGGTTGGTTTTCCCGCAGGGTTGCTTTCCCCATAAGGTTGGTTTTCCCACAAGGTTTGGTTTCCCACAAGGTTAGTTTTCCTACAAGGTTTGTTTCCCCACAAGGTTTGTTTCACTACAAGGTTTGTTTTCCCACAAGGATTGTTTTATTACAAGGTTTGTTTTCCCACTGTGTTGGTTTTCCCAAAAGGTTCGCTTCTCCGCAAGGTTTGTTTTCCCACAAGGTTAGTTTTCCCACAAGGTTTGTTTCCCCACAAGGTTTGTTTCCCCACAAGGTTTGTTTTCCCACAAGGATTGTTTTCTCACAAGGTTTATTTTCCCACTGTGTTGGTTTTCCCAAAAGGTTCGCTTTCCCGCAAGGTTGGTTTTCCCACAAGGTTGGTTTTCCCGCATGGTTTGTTTCCCCATAAGGTTGGTTTTCCCACAAGGTTTGTTTTCTCACAAGGTTTGTTTTCCCACAAGGTTTGTTTTCCCACAAGGTTTGTTTTCCCACAAGGTTCGTTTTAACGCAGGGTTTGTTTTCCCACAAGGTAGTTTTCTCGAAAGGTTTGTTTCCCCACAAGGTTGGTTTTCCCACAAGGTTGGTTTTCCCGCAGGGTTTGTTTTCCCACAAGGTTAGTTTCCCCGCAAGGTTTGTTTCCCCCCATGGTTTGTTTTCCCACAAGGATTGTTTTCTCACAAGGTTTGTTTTCCCACTAGGTTTGTTTCCCCACAAGGTTTGTTTTCCCACAAGGTTTGTTTTCCCCCAAGTTTGGTTTTCCCGCTAGGTTGGTTTTCCCACAAGGTTTTTTTCCCACTGTGTTGGTTTTCCCAAAAGGTTCGCTTTCCCACAAGGTTGGTTTTCCCACAAGGTTGGTTTTCCCGCAGGGTTGCTTTCCCCATAAGGTTGGTTTTCCCACAAGGTTTGTTTTCTCACAAGGTTTGTTTTCCCACTAGGTTGTTTTTCCCACTAGGTTGGTTTTCCCACAAGGTTTGTTTTCCCACAAGCTTTGTTTTCCCCCAAGGTTGGTTTTCCGGCAAGGTTGGTTTTCCCACAAGGTTTGTTTTCCCAATGTGTTGGTTTTCCCAAAAGGTTCGCTTTCCCGCAAGGTTGGTTTTCCCACAAGGTTTGTTTCCCCACAAGGTTTGTTTTCCCATAAGATTTGTTTTCCCACTAGGTTTGTTTTCCCATAAGGTTGGTTTTCCCGCAAGGTTGGTTTTCCCACAAGGTTTGTTTCCCCACAAGGTTTGTTTCCCCACAAGGTTTGTTTTCCCACTAGGTTTGTTTTCCCATAAGGTTGGTTTTCCCACAAGGTTTGTTTTCTCACAAGGTTTGTTTTCCCACTAGGTTTGTTTCCCCACAAGGTTTGTTTTCTCACAAGGTTTGTTTTCCCACAAGGTTTGTTTTCCCACAAGGTTTGTTTTCAAACAAGGTTTGTTTTCCCGAAAGGTTTGTTTCCCCACAAGGTTGGTTTTCCCACAAGGTTCGTATTCCCGCAGGGTTTGTTTTCCCACAAGTTTAGTTTTCCCGCAAGGTTTGTTTCCCCACAAGGTTTGTTTTCCCACAAGGATTGTTTTCCCACTAGGTTTGTTTCCCCACAAGGTTTGTTTTCCCACAAGGTTTGTTTTCCCCAAAGGTTGGTTTTCCCGCAAGGTTGGTTTTCCCACAAGGTTTGTTTTCCCACTGTGTTGGTTTTCCCAAAAGGTTCGCTTTCCCACAAGGTTGGTTTTCCCACAAGGTTGGTTTTCCCGCAGGGTTGCTTTCCCCATAAGGTTGGTTTTCCCACAAGGTTTGTTTTCTCACAAGGTTTGTTTTCCCACTAGGTTGTTTTTCCCATTAGGTTGGTTTTCCCACAAGGTTTGTTTTCCCACAAGCTTTGTTTTCCCCCAAGGTTGGTTTTCCCGCAAGGTTTGTTTTCCCACTGTGTTGGTTTTCCCAAAAGGTTCGCTTTCCCGCAAGGTTGGTTTTCCCACAAGGTTTATTTCCCCACAAGGTTTGTTTTCCCATAAGGCTTGTTTTCCCACAAGGTTTGTTTTCCCACAAGGTTTGTTTTCCCACAAGGTTTGTTTTCCCACAAGGTTGGTTTTCCCGCAAGGTTGGTTTTCCCACAAGGTTTCTGTTCCCACTGTGTTGGTTTTCCCAAAAGGTTCGCTTTCCCACAAGGTTTGTTTTCCCACAAGGTTGGTTTTCCCGCAGGGTTGCTTTCCCCATAAGGTTTGTTTTCCCACAAGGTTTGTTTTCCCACAAGGTTTGTTTTCCCACAAGGTTTGTTTTCCCGAAAGGTTTGTTTCCCCACAAGGTTGGTTTTCCCACAAGGTTGGTTTTCCCGCAGGGTTTGTTTTCCCACAAGGTTAGTTTTCCCGCAAGGTTTGTTTTCCCACAAGGTTAGTTTTCCCACAAGGTTTGTTTCCCCACAAGGTTTGTTTCCCCACAAGGTTTGTTTCCCCACAAGGTTTGCTTTCCCAAAAGGTTTGTTTTCTCACAAGGTTTGTTTTCCCACTGTGTTGGTTTTCCCAAAAGGTTCGCTTTCCCGCAAGGTTGGTTTTCCCACAAGGTTGGTTTTCCCATAAGGTTTGTTTTCTCACAAGGTTTGTTTTCCCACAAGGTTTGTTTTCCCACAAGGTTTGTTTTCCCACAAGGTTCGTTTTCCCGCAGGGTTTGTTATCCCACAAGGTTAGTTTTCCCGAAAGGTTTGTTCACAAGGTTGGTTTTCCCACAAGGTTGGTTTTCCCGCAGGGTTTGTTTTCCCACAAGGTTAGTTTCCCCGCAAGGTTTGTTTCCCCCCAAGGTTTGTTTTCCCACAAGGATTGTTTTCTCACAAGGTTTTTTTTCCCACTAGGTTTGTTTCCCCACAAGGTTTGTTTTCCCACAAGGTTTGTTTTCCCCCAAGGTTGGTTTTCCCGCAAGGTTGGTTTTCCCACAAGGTTTTTTTCCCACTGTGTTGGTTTTCCCAAAAGGTTCGCTTTCCCACAAGGTTGGTTTTCCCACAAGGTTGGTTTTCCCGCAGGGTTGCTTTCCCCATAAGGTTGGTTTTCCCACAAGGTTTGTTTTCCCACAAGGTTAGTTTTCCCACAAGGTTTGTTTCCCCACAAGGTGTTTTCCCACAAGTTTTTTTTTCTCACAAGGTTTGTTTTCCCACTGTGTTGGTTTTCCCAAAAGGTTCGCTTTCCCGCAAGGTTTGTTTTCCCACAAGGTTAGTTTTCCCACAAGGTTTGTTTCCCCACAAGGTTTTTTTCCCCACAAGGTTTGTTTTCCCACAAGGATTGTTTTCTCACAAGTTTGTTTTCCCGCTGTGTTGGTTTTCCCAAAAGGTTCGCTTTCCCGCTGTGTTGGTTTTCCCACAAGGTTGGTTTTCCCGCAGGGTTTGTTTCCCCATAAGGTTGGTTTTCCCACAAGATTTGTTTTCTAACAAGGTTTGTTTTCCCACAAGGTTTGTTTTCCCACAAGGTTTGTTTTCCCACAAGGTTCGTTTTCCCGCAGGGTTTGTTTTCCCACAAGGTTAGTTTTCCCGAAAGGTTTGTTTCCCCACAAGGTTGGTTTTCCCACAAGGTTGGTTTTCCCGCAGGGTTTGTTTTCCCACAAGGTTAGTTTCCCCGCAAGGTTTGTTTCCCCCCAAGGTTTGTTTTCCCACAAGGATTGTTTTCTCACAAGGTTTGTTTTCCCACTAGGTTTGTTTCCCCACAAGGTTTGTTTTCCCACAAGGTTTGTTTTCCCCCAAGGTTGGTTTTCCCGCAAAAAAACCAACCTTGGGGGAAAACAAACCTTGTGGGAAAACAAACCTTGTGGGGAAACAAACCTAGTGGGAAAACAATCCTTGTGGGAAAACTAACCTTGTGGGAAAACATACCCTGCGGGAAACTAACCTTGTGGGAAAACAAACCTAGTGGGAAAAAAAACCTTGTGAGAAAACAATCCTTGTGGGAAAACAAACCTTGCATTGTCTATCTGCATTGGCTGACTGTCTGTCTGTCTTGACTGACTATCTGTCTTTCTGGCTGTCTTGACTAACTGTCTTTCTATCTGGCTCTCTTGACTGACTGTCTGTATGTCTGTCTGTCTTGACTGACTGTCTGTCTGTAATGGTTGTCTGTCTGTCTGTTCTGGCTGACAGTCTGTCTGTCTTGAATGACGGTCTGTCTTTCTGGCTGTTTTAACTGACTGTCTTTATGTCTGTCTGTCTTGACTGACTGACTGTCTGTCTGTCTGTTTGTCTTGACTTTCTGACTTTCTGTCTGTCTGTCTGTCTGTCTGTCTGTCTGTCTGTCTGTCTGTCTGTCTGTCTGTATGTCTGTCTGTCTTGACTGACTGTCTGTCTGTAATGGTTGACTGTCTGTCTGTTCTGGCTGACTGTCTGTCTGTCTTGAATGACGGTCTGTCTTTCTGGCTGTTTTAACTGACTGTCTGTATGTCTGTCTGTCTTGACTGACTGACTGTCTGTCTGTCTGTTTGTCTTGACTTTCTGTCTGTCTGTCTGTCTGTCTGTCTGTCTTGACTGACTGACTATCTGTCTGTCTGTCATAACTGATATTATGATTTTGATGTAACTGACTGTCTGTCTGTCTGTCTTGACTGACTGTCTGTCTTGAAAGACTGTCAGTCTGACTGTCTGTCTGTCTGTCTGTCTTGACTAACTGTCTGTCTGTCTGTCTGTCTTGACTATCTCTGTCTTGTCTTGACTGACTCTCTGTCTTGTCTTGACTGATATTTTGTTTTTGATGTAACTGACTGTCTGTTTGTCTGTCTATCTTGACGACTGACTGTCTCTCTGTCTGCCTTGACTGACTGACTGACTGTCTCTCTGTCTTGTCTGTCTGACTGTCTGTCTGTCTGTCTGTCTGTCTGTCTGTCTGTCTGTCTGTCTGTCTGTCTGTCTGTCTGTCTGTCTGTCTGTCTGTCTGTCTGTCTGTCTGTCTGTCTGTCTGTCTGTCTGTCTGTCTGTCTGTCTGTCTGTCTGTCTGTCTGTCTTGACTGACTGTCTGTCTGTCTTGACTGACCGTCTGTCTCTCTTGACTGACTGTCTGTTTGTCTTAACTGAATGTCTGTCTGTCTTTACTGACTGTCTGTCTGACTGTCTGTCTGTCTGTCTATCTGTCTTGACTGACTGTATGTCTGTCTTGGCTGACTGTCTGTTTGTCTGTCTGTCTTGATGGACTGACTGTCTGTCTATATGTCTTGAAGACTGTCTGTCTGTCTTGGCTGACTGTCTGTCTGTCTTGACTGACTGACTGTCTGTCTGTCTGTCTGTCTTGACTGACTGACTGTCTGTCTGTCTGTCTGTCTTGACTGACTGTCTATTTGTCTGTCTATCTTGACTGACTGACTGTTTGTCTGACTGTCTGTCTGTCTTGACTCTCTCTGTCTTGTCTTGACTGATTCTCTGTCTTGTCTTGACTGATATTTTGTTTTTGATGTAACTGACTGTCTGTTTGTCAGTCTATCTTGACTGACTGACTGTCTCTCTGTCTGCCATGACTGACTGACTGACTGTCTCTCTGTCTGCCTTGACTGACTGACTGACTGTCTCTCTTTCTTGTCTGTCTGACTGACTGTCTGTCTGTCTGTCTGTCTGTCTGTCTGTCTTTTTGTCTGTCTGTCTGTCTGTCTGTCTGTCTGTCTGTTTGTCTGTCTGTCTGTCTGTCTGTCTGTCTTGACTGACTGTCTGTCTTGACTGACTGACTGTCTTGACTGACTGTCTGTCTTGACTGACTGTCTGTCTATCTTGACTGACTGTCTCTCTGTATTGGCTGACTGTCTGTCTGTCTTGACTGACTGTCTCTCTGTATTGGCTGACTGTCTGTCTGTCTTGACTGACTGTCTGTCTGTCTTGACTGACTGTCTGTCTGTCTTGACTGACTGTCTGTCTTGACTGACTGTCTGTCTTGACTGACTGACTGTCTTGACCGACTGTCTGTCTTGACTGACTGTCTGTCTATCTTGACTGACTGTCTCTCTGTATTGGCTGACTGTCTGTCTGTCTTGACTGACTGTCTGACTGTCTTGACTGACTGTCTGTCTGTACTGGCTGACTGTCTGTCTGTCTTTCTGGCTGTCTTGACTGACTGCCTGTCTGTCTTGACTGACTGTCTGGCTGTCTTGACTGACTGCCTGTCTGTCTGTTTTGACTGACTGTCTGTCTGTAAGTGTGTCGGTCTGTCTCGAGTGACTGTCTGTCTGTAAGTCTGTCGGTCTGTCTTGACTTACTGTCTGTCTGTCTGTCTTTCTTGATTGAATGACTATCTGTCTGTTTTGACTGACTGTCTAGACTGAAAGTCTGTCTGTATTGGCTGACTGTCTGTCTGTCTTGACTGACTGACTGTCTGTCTGTCTGCCTGTCTTGTCTGACCGTCTGTCTGTCTGTCTTGCTGTCTTAACTGATACAGACTCAGTCTGTCTGCATTGGCTGACTGTCTGTCTGTCTTGACTGACTATCTGTCTTTCTTGCTTTCTTGACTAACTGTCTTTCTATCTGGCTCTCTTGACTGACTGTCTGTATGTCTGTCTGTCTTGACTGACTGTCTGTCTGTAATGGTTGACTGTCTGTCTGTTCTGGCTGACTGTCTGTCTGTCTTGAATGACAGTCTGTCTTTCTGGCTGATTTAACTGACTGTCTGTATGTCTGTCTGTCTTGACTGACTGTGTGTCTGTCTTGGCTGACTGTCTGTTTGTCTGACTATCTTGACTGACTGACTGTCTGTCTTTCTGTCTTGACTGACTGACTGTCTGTCTGTCTGTCTTAACTGATATTATGATTTTGATGTATCTGACTGTCTGTCTGTCTTGACTGACTGTCTGTCTTGAAAGACTGTCAGTCTGTCTGTCTTGACTAACTGTCTGTCTGTCTGTCTGTCTGTCTGTCTGTCTGTTTGTCTTGACTCTCTCTGTCTTGTCTTGACTGACTCTCTGTCTTGTCTTGACTGATATTTTGTTTTTGATGTAACTGACTGTCTGTTTGTCTGTCTATCTTGACTGACTGACTGTCTCTCTGTCTGCCTTGACAGTCTGTCTGTCTGTCTGTCTGCCTTGACAGTCTGTCTGTCTGCCTGCCTGCCTGCCTGCCTGCCTGCCTGCCTGCCTGCCTGCCTGCCTGCCTGCCTGCCTGCCTGCCTGCCTGCCTGCCTGCCTGCCTGCCTGCCTGCCTGCCTGCCTGCCTGCCTGCCTGCCTGCCTGCCTGCCTGCCTGCCTGCCTGCCTGCCTGCCTGCCTGCCTGCCTGCCTGCCTGCCTGCCTGCCTGCCTGCCTGCCTGCCTGCCTGCCTGCCTGCCTGCCTGCCTGCCTGCCTGCCTGCCTGCCTGCCTGCCTGCCTGCCTGCCTGCCTGCCTGCCTGCCTGCCTGCCTGCCTGCCTGCCTGCCTGCCTGCCTGCCTGCCTGCCTGCCTGCCTGCCTGCCTGCCTGCCTGCCTGCCTGCCTGCCTGCCTGCCTGCCTGCCTGCCTGCCTGCCTGCCTGCCTGCCTGCCTGCCTGCCTGCCTGCCTGCCTGCCTGCCTGCCTGCCTGCCTGCCTGCCTGCCTGCCTGCCTGCCTGCCTGCCTGCCTGCCTGCCTGCCTGCCTGCCTGCCTGCCTGCCTGCCTGCCTGCCTGCCTGCCTGCCTGCCTGCCTGCCTGCCTGCCTGCCTGCCTGACAGTCTGTCTGTCTGTCTGTCTGTCTGTCTTGACTAACTGTCTGTCTGTCTGCCTGTCTGTCTGTCTGTTTGTCTTGACTCTCTCTGTCTTGTCTTGACTGAATCTCTGTCTTGTCTTGACTGATATTTTTTTTTTATGTAACTGACTGTCTGTTTGTCTGTCTATCTTGACTGACTGACTGTCTCTCTGTCTGTCTGCCTGTCTGTCTGTCTGCCTGCCTGCCTGCCTGCCTGTCTGCAGCAGACAGGCAGACGGGCAGACGGGCAGACGGGCAGACGGGCAGACGGGCAGACGGGCAGACGTGCAGACGGGCAGACGGGCAGACGGGCAGACGGGCAGACGGGCAGACGGGCAGACGGGCAGACGGGCAGACGGGCAGACGGGCAGACGGGCAGACGGGCAGACGGGCAGACGGGCAGACGGGCAGACGGGCAGACGGGCAGACGGGCAGACGGGCAGACGGGCAGACGGGCAGACGGGCAGACGGGCAGACGGGCAGACGGGCAGACGGGCAGACGGGCAGACGGGCAGACGGGCAGACGGGCAGACGGGCAGACGGGCAGACGGGCAGACGGGCAGACGGGCAGACGGGCAGACGGGCAGACGGGCAGACGGGCAGACGGGCAGACGGGCAGACGGGCAGACGGGCAGACGGGCAGACGGGCAGACGGGCAGACGGGCAGACGGGCAGACAGGCAGACAGGCAGACAGGCAGACAGACAGACAGGCGGGCAGACAGGCGGGCAGGCGGGCAGGCAGGCGGGCAGGCAGACGGGCAGGCGGGCAGGCAGACGGGCAGGCAGACGGGCAGACGGGCAGGCAGACGGGCAGGCGGGCAGGCAGACGGGCAGGCGGGCAGGCAGACGGGCAGGCGGGCAGGCAGACGGGCAGGCGGGCAGGCGGGCAGGCAGACGGGCAGGCGGGCAGGCGGGCAGGCAGACGGGCAGGCGGGCAGGCAGACGGGCAGGCGGGCAGGCAGACGGGCAGGCGGGCAGGCAGACGGGCAGGCGGGCAGGCAGACGGGCAGGCGGGCAGGCAGACGGGCAGGCGGGCAGGCAGACGGGCAGGCGGGCAGGCAGACGGGCAGACGGGCAGACGGGCAGACGGGCAGACGGGCAGGCAGGCGGGCAGGCGGGCAGGCAGACGGGCAGGCGGGCAGGCAGACGGGCAGGCGGGCAGGCAGGCTGGCAGGTGGGCAGGCAGGCGGGCAGGCGGGCAGACGGGCAGGCGGGCAGACGGGCAGGCGGGCAGACGGGCAGGCGGGCAGACGGGCAGACAGACAGACAGGCAGACAGACAGACTGTCAAGGCAGACAGACAGACTGTCAAGGCAGACAGACAGACAGACAGACTGTCAAGGCAGACAGAGAGACAGTCAGTCAGTCAAGATAGACAGACAAACAGACAGTCAGTCAGAATTGGTTTTTTTGCGGGAAAACCAACCTTGGGGGAAAACAAACCTTGTGGGAAAACAAACCTTGTGGGGAAACAAACCTAGTGGGAAAACAAACCTTGTGAGAAAACAATCCTTGTGGGAAAACAAACCTTGGGGGGAAACAAACCTTGCGGGAAAACTAACCTTGTGGGAAAACAAACCCTGCGGGAAAACCAACCTTGTGGGAAAACCAACCTTGTGGGGAAACAAACCTTTCGGGAAAACTAACCTTGTGGGAAAACAAACCCTGCGGGAAAACGAACCTTGTGGGAAAACAAACCTTGTGGGAAAACAAACCTTGTGGGAAAACAAACCTTGTTAGAAAACAAACCTTGTGGGAAAACCAACCTTATGGGGAAACAAACCCTGCGGGAAAACCAACCTTGTGGGAAAACCAACCATGCGGGAAAGCGAACCTTTTGGGAAAACCAACACAGCGGGAAAACAAACCTTGTGAGAAAACAATCCTTGTGGGAAAACAAACCTTGTGGGGAAACAAACCTTGTGGGGAAACAAACCTTGTGGGAAAACTAACCTTGTGGGAAAACAAACCTTGCGGGAAAGCGAACCTTTTGGGAAAACCAACACAGTGGGAAAACAAACCTTGTGAGAAAACAATCCTTGTGGGAAAACAAATCTTGTGGGGAAACAAACCTTGTGGGGAAACAAACCTTGTGGGAAAACTAACCTTGTGGGAAAACAAACCTTGTGGGAAAACCAACCTTATGGGGAAAGCAACCCTGCGGGAAAACCAACCTTGAGGGGAAAACCAACCTTGTGGGAAAGCGAACCTTTTGGGAAAACCAACACAGTGGGAAAAAAAACCTTGTGGGAAAACCAACCTTGCGGGAAAACCAACCTTGGGGGAAAACAAACCCTGCGGGAAAACCAACCTTAGTAGTATAAGATCGCCGCTCCCACTCCACCCTCCCCCCAATTTCAAAACCCCATTTTAACATCAATTTCTTAAATTTTAACATCCTTTTTACCAAATTATCCCCCTTTTTAAGAACATTTTTATTTTCTTACTTCCAAAATAAAGGATACAAGAAATGAGAAATATTACCCTTTACTACATATAAAATACTACAATATACACTACTTCTTTTTTTTTACATTTTTCATTTTTTATTCAAATATTAATGAGTAAACAGTTCTAAATCCACATATGTTTCTTTGTTCTTGTTTTCGCGTACAATCGGTTGCAAAACTAGATTTTTCTTTAAAAGTAATTCGTTAGCAATGGCATTATATTTCTGTGTTATAAACAAATCACAGAGTTTGTCATTATGATTAATAACTACAACCAACTTATCACCATATTTTGTCTTAGCAATTCTCATTTTAACGATAGTATATTTCAATCCTAACACTAGTTCTTCTTTCCTGATTGTCTCAATGTATTTATTCATTCTGATTGTATTCAAGACTTCCTTTGTGGACTCCATTTATTAGGGGATGATTTTATTAAATAAAAATCCCAATCGCTTTGAAACATCTGGTAATAGAAACCAACCACGTTTATCACATAAATGCGATAGATACAAACGCAGTACTGAGTTTGCATGATGATATGATGATTACCGATTTTGAACTTTATAAAATATTTTTGCAAAACCCCACACCCCCAGACTTTGAAAATTAAGAGGTGTGATGTTGGTACACCCCGATTGGTGTAATGTTTGTGGTGATGTGGCCTTAGTCTGGGGGGCCCTGAACGGGGAACCCGCAAGTTTTTATTACCATCCCACTATCGACAAACAGAAACTGCGGTCAGTGGGATTCGAAGGTCTGAATGGTGATGAGTCAACGTTCGGCCGAGCGTTGAGCCATTACACCAAGGGTCCTTGTTCAATTCGCAAAAGTTTCCGAGTTAAGATGAGATTGTGTTAGTCACGCCGGAGACTGTAATTACATCCCAAATTGACGGCGAGACCTTTGAATGACGCAGCTCATTAATGCGCGTATGAAATAAAGATCTGTTTGACAGTTAGGAAACAATATTCAGTATAGCAATAGACTATATGTTTGGTAATTTCTCTTGACTTTTTATAGATTTATTACAATATTTATAGCCATTCAGACGGACTTGTTTCATGTATTTTTCGCGAGGAAAAAATCGAAAGGTTTTACGCATCTCTGTTTCTCTCTGAATTACCTCCTCAATTGTTAATTGTCCGCATTTTAGCATTGACAACAACTCAGTATAAAAATCATAAATAGTCCTAAATTCTGCTTTTCTATCAGCAATGCTTAACTGCTTTTCAATTATTTCGATGATAACAGCACCCAAACTTAAAGAAGCTAAAGGTAGCACTAGAAACGCAGACATTCCTGCTGCCGAAAAGAGGAATTTGGATACAAGTAAGCTATTACTTATACGATTGTAGTACTTGTAACTGCGACGGTAAACATACATTTTCTTTTCTAATTCTTCCATTTATTATGTAATAAAATTGTTTCAGAAATTATTTGATTGAATGAAAGGTTCGCGATTCGGAACACATCCGCCACCTGCTAAACTGTACGGAATCTTTCTTGACTGATTGGAGAGAATATAGACAGCGCTTGCTCTGTGAAACGCATACTGAAACCAGTGCTTTTCTTTACGGCTGACAAAACTCAGACGGGAGAAATTTATTAATAAAAATGTTCCCCTATTAAATGATGAATACTACAGAGGTTATTCAGCTTTGTAAAAAGGTTATATCAAACAACAAAGCGGTTATACAAAGATTATCGCTATACACATATAATGAACTGCGGACTTATGCGAAAATTAATAAAATCAAAACAAATGGAGCTAAGAAACATGAAATAACAAATAATATAATAAACCATCTTAATAAGTATATTTTGATAGCTGAAGATAAAATTAAAATTGAACGCAGAAACGAAAGAACTCATAATAAGAACAGACCATCCGACTACAAACCAGAACCGAGATTACGAACCATTCTGGAAGATGAGATAAAAGAAAAGAATATCACCATTACAAAACTAAAACAAGAATACAATGATAACAAAGAAAAAGGGACAAGCGAATTAAAGAAATTTCTGAAAAACAAGAACCTATCAACTCGCGGAAACCGAGAAGAAGTACTAAAAAGAGTTGGAGAATACTATAATAATATTATTACCAAACATAAAGATTCCGTACAGAAAAATAGAGATATCATAAGAGATCAAACAGAAAGACGTGATAACAGTAGACAGAAACCAATTGGTTTATCAACTCTCTTCATAAATAAGAAAAAAATCCAAGTAGAAAAATTAATTCCTGATCATTTATTTAGAACTGAAGAAGAAGAACAACCTACTATCTCTAGGGAAAATGAGAATTTGTACACTGTAAACGTATCAGTTGAAAGCAATGGAAGAGATGAACATACTCTTATTGCTTTTACTTTCGCCGATTTACAGCGGCGGATGAATGAACTTTATCAGTATAGAGTTCAGTTTGTAACTCGTGTTATTTTCCATCGACAGGAGAATGATGAAGAAGTAGTAGTGTATTACAACAGTACTTCTTGGATTTTAAATAAAAATAGCATTCTTACTCATAATCATTTGAATGATAATAACAAGAGACTTAGTTCTTTAAGTAATACCCCTCGATCTGGGCTACAATTTAGTCGGTATGAAGGAATTGATTATAGGATGACACGAATAGAATCTTACATGGGAGGAACGTTTAAAATACTGCCAGATTTCGTAAAAAATAAAAGAGCTTGCTTGAATATTGAAAATAACGACCAGAAATGTTTCCTTTGGTCTATCTTAGCAAATCTACATCCAGCTAAGGATCATCCGGAAAGAATTTCGAAATATAAACAATATGAGAACGAATTTGATTTCGAAGGGGTTACCAACTTCCCAATGGATACTAAAGATATACACAAATTTGAAAATAGATACAA
Organism: Branchinecta lynchi; assembly: GCA_023053575.1. NCBI lineage: Eukaryota > Metazoa > Arthropoda > Branchiopoda > Anostraca > Branchinectidae > Branchinecta > Branchinecta lynchi. The sequence goes on from JAKZAP010000059.1 coordinate 164,276, forward strand.
CATTAAGATTTGTTTATTTCAAATTGAAAAAGAGAAAATTATCAGAAGTCATATACTAAAAAGTACAATCAATGGCAAAACAGCTAAACATGTTATTAATTTATTGTATTTCGATAATCATTATGTACTGGTAAAGGATCTGAGCAGATTAGTTGGTCCTCAAATATCTACAAGACAAAAAAAGACATACCTCTGCACTTTTTGCGGAAGGCATTTTACAAAAGAAGAACAATATGAAAAACATGAGAGTAAAAATAATTGCGAAGATCCTGATATTATAATGCCTCCTGAAGGTTCAAGTATACAATATAAAAATATTGCAAAACAAATGAAAGTACCTTATTGCATAATAGCAGACTTTGAGTCTTATAACGAAGAATACAATCAGGTAAACGGGAAGAAAACAATAAAAGTGGCCAAACAGAGACCATTTGCTTACGGATTTCAGGTATGCTGTTCCTTTGATACAAACCAGAACAAATACTATGACTATTTCGGTGAAGACGCTGCAGAACATTTTGTTAAAACCGTTACAAAAGTATCCACAGAAATTGCAAACAAATATGAAAGCAGACAAAGAAACCATACTTATACCAATGGAGAAATTACCGAAAAATGGAAAAATCTAATGAATAAGACTTGTCACATCTGTACAACTGAAATCACTGAAAATCCTCACTTTGATCACGACCACATGACAGGAGAAGATAGGGGATTTGCTCATGCTGAATGCAATATGAAATACAGGATTCCTAGGCATATCCCGGTAGTAATGCATAATTTATCAAAATATGACTCTCATTTATTTGTTACAGAAGTGATACCTGATAACGGAATTTTTGAAAGTGCAGAAAGTTTCATCTCATTCTCGAAATCAATAAGTATTACAAAAGCGGATACGAAAATAAAATATGAGATGCGGTTTATAGATTCAATTAGATTTATGGCTTCATCTTTAGACAAACTATCAGCAAATTTAGCAAAATGTGATTGCAAAGTACCTTGTAATCATCTAAGACAGAATTTCAAATTCACATCTAACAGCTTCAAAAATGACGATGAATTCAAAGAAATAATTAAAAAAGGGGTATATCCCTATGAATTCGTAGACAGTTTCGATAAAATGAAATGTACAAAGTTACCACCAATAGAAAGCTTTTATTCTAGGTTGACGGGGAAAGGTATTGACAAAAGTGATTATAAAAGAGCGGTATCTATATGGAAGCAATTTAACTGTGAAACATTACTTGGTTATACCAAATTATATCTAAAAAGTGATGTTTTAATATTGTCGGATGTTGTAGAGAATTTCAGGAACGTTTGTATACATAATTATGATCTGGATCCACTTCATTACTTCTCAGCTCCAGGACTAACATGGGATGCTTTCCTAAAGCATTCGAAAGTAGACTTGCCGTTATTCTCAAAGGAAGACATGTATACATTCATTGAAAAGGGAATAAGAGGTGGTGTATCCCAATGTATAAAAAGATACGCAAAAGCAAATAATAAATATACAAGTGATTATAATAAGAATAAGCCATCTAATTATTTAGTGTATTTGGATAAAAATAATTTATATGGGTGGGCAATGTCGCAGAATTTACCAGCGAATGATTTCCAATTCATATCCATACCGGATGATTTGAAAGAAAGGAATGAATACGAATCAATCGAGTATTACAACCATCTGAAAAGTCATATCAATTCGGTGATTACGATTAAGTCGGTGAGACAAGATGTGGGTGCTATATATGAGGTAGATTTAGAATATCCAAAAGAACTACACGAATTACACAAGGATTTACCATTAGCACCCGAACACTTTAACGGTAAGCTATGTACCACAGTATTAGATAAAACCAACTATGTAGTTCACCACAGGAATCTAGAATTTTATTTACAAAAAGGCTTGATATTGAAAAGAGTACACAGAATACTAGGATTCACTGAAAGTGCTTACTTAAAAGGATATATAGACCACAACACAGCACTTAGAACTAAAGGTACAAATGATTTTGAAAAGGATTTCTTTAAGCTTATGAATAATGCTTGCTTTGGAAAAACTATGGAAAACGTAAGGAAGCGAGCGGATATGGAAATAATAACGGATGATGCAACAAGAGAAAAAATAATAAAGAAACCCAACTTTAAATCTGAAATAATATTCAGTGAAAACTTTTCAGTAGCAAGAATGTCAAAGGAAAAGATAAAATTAGACAAACCAATGTATATCGGCTTTGCTGTATTGGAACTATCCAAGTTATTGATGTATGAATTCCATTATGATTATATGAAGCCTAAATATGGAGATAAAATTGATTTGTGTTATATGGACACTTATTCTTTCATATATGATATTAGAACTGAAGATTTTTATCAAGATATCAAACAGGATTTGAATGAGAGGTTCGATACATCTGATTATGCGAAAGATAATCCATATAGGTTTCCTAATGTAAATAAGAAAGTGATAGGAATGATGAAAGATGAATTAGGTGGACAGGTTATGACAGAGTTTGTTGGATTACGATCAAAAGTATATGCTTATTTAAAGGACAACCAAGACCCTTCAAAAGCTAGCAAAAAACTGAAAGGAATAAAAACCAATATAGTTAAAGATAAAATTACGATTCAAAACTATAAGGATGTACTGTTTGGTAAAACGGAAAACCTTTCTATAGCCCAGTATAACTTAAGATCATACAAGCACAATATGTTTCTAGAAGAACAGAATAAAAAAGCGTTAGATCCTAAGGATGATAAAAGGATAGTAACAAGCGATAAAATACACACTTTACCTTTAGGTTATAAACATTAAATTCAAGTACCTACTTAAAAAATTCAAGTACCTACTTCAAAACTTCAAGTACCTACTTAAAAACTTCAAGTACCTACTTAAAAAATTCAAGTACCTACTTAAAAAATTCAAGTACCTACTTAAAAAATTCAAGTACCTACTTAAAAAATTCAAGTACCTACTTAAAAAATTCAAGTACCTACTTAAAAACTTCAAGTACCTACTTAAAAAATTCAAGTACCTACTTAAAAAATTCAAGTACCTACTTAAAAAATTCAAGTACCTACTTAAAAAATTCAAGCACCTACTTAAACAATTCAAGTATCTACTTAAACAATTCAAGTATATACTTAAAATACTCAAGTAAATCTTATAATGAAAAATTCTTCCTAAATAAATGAATGAAAAGGCTCCAATCAAAGTCTATGACTTTAGTGAAAAGAACACTTATCAGAATAAGCACGACCTTGCACCTCAGTGGCCATTTAGACTCTTAATTTGTGGTAGTTCTGGAACAGGGAAAACTAACCTTCTTTTGAATTTAATTTATGAATATCTTTGTTTCAACCGAATATACTTGTATGCTAAAGATCTTGAAGAAGATAAATATCAAGACCTTATAACCAATTTAACCACTTTGGAGTCACAATGCAAATCGAAAGTCTTAACAGTAAGTAACAATCTTGATGATATTGTCGATGTTGACGACTTAGACCCTGAGTACCAAAACTTGATTATCTTTGACGATTTTGTCACTGAAAACGACCAGAAGAAAATAGAAGATTTATTCATAAGAGGAAGAAAGAAAAATGCCTCAATTATTTACTTGTCTCAAAGCTATCATAAAACGCCAAAGGTGGTAAGGCTCCAGTGCAATTATTTTGCATTCTTTCAGTGTTCTAATCCAAAAGAAGTAAAATTAATAAGACAAAGCCATGTATCCAGTATAGACAATGAAAAATTTCTCAAACAATTCGAGACTGCAACCAAGGGCTACGGTTTTTTCTTCATAGATTTAAAAACAAAAGATAAAACCCTTAAGTACAGGAAAAACTTTGAAAAATTTACCGGATAATTTATTTCTATAATAAATGAATAAATTTGGTAGTGTTGGAAAAAAGGTTAGTAACGAATCGAATGAAAAGAGAGTTACTGATGACAACGGTAATATTAACCTACAAGATAAGAGAATTATTATGCTAGGGGATGCGAAAGCTGACCAGGACGCTATTAGTTTCAGATCTATGACTATTATTTTGAATCAATTTAAAGAAGAAATTACCGCACAACAAGTGGGGGCAAATCAGTATTTTAGCGAAGATATCAACAGATTAACTGCGGTACATGATTCTCCTGATAATTTATTTGTAAGGAATAAAGATAAAGGGTTATTTGTAAAAGAAATAGTTCGAGTTAATGATAAAGAGATTAACGCTGAAAACAAGTTGATAACAAATGTTCAAAACCCTAGAAACAAAAATGATGCTGTTAATTTAGCAACGTTAACTATGAATCTTTTAGATTATGACAAAAAGCTTCTTGGGCAACACACCCATAACGGTATAATTGAAGGAAAGATTGCTGGTCAAAAAACTCGTATCGATAATATTGAAAGAGCAGTAGTAAATATTTTAAAAAGGCTTCTAGAGCTAGAGCTAAAACCTGTTGACAAACCATTCGTTACCAGAATAGAAAAAATGATGGCTGGTAAATAAATTTTATAAGATAAATTAATTCCCTAATAAATGGTTGAAACAATGGAGTATACAGTTTATTTGTCAAAGCTTCAGAAAGGAAAGCTGAAGAAATGCTTTGGTGCTAAACAAAAATGTCAGATACGTGTTAGTCATAGTAGACAAAATAAACGAGAACCAGTTAAGTTACTTCTAAGTAAACGACAAATTGATAAAATTGAAACATGTAAAATGAATAATAAGGGCTGTGATATTGATGTATCATACAAACAGATGAAAGAAGCGATTCAAAAGGGTGGATTACTTCCATTTTTAATACCGCTAGCAATTACCCTTGGTAAGGCAGCTTTAACAAGTGGTGCTGCTGCTTTGGGTACATTCGCTGGTAAGAAAATTATGGATAAAATGACCAACACAGGTGGAGCGCTTAAACTTCCTGGAACACAAAAAGTTGTGGGTAATGGGGAACGTGGGAAGGAAACCGATGATGTCAACATAGGTGGAGCGCTTAAACTTCCTGGAACACAAAAAGTTGTTGGTAATGGGGTACGTGGAAGGCCTAGGAAGGAAAAAACGATGATGTCAACATAGGTGAAGCGCTTACACTCCCTGGAACAAAAAAATTTGTGGGTAATGGGGTACGTGGAAGGCCTAGGAAGTCAAAAAACGGGGATATAAAAAAAGAAGCAAAAGTAAAGTAGGACCTCTAACCAATTTTGGGATATACCACAGTTTAGAGGTGTGTTCTCTATAGATACGCTACCCAAACATATAAATAGTATAGAATGTGGTGTAATCAACTATGACAAACGTGGAATGCCTGGAACACCTATTGTAATCTACCTGAATCCCCCTATGTCGAATTTTTCGATTCTTTCGGTATTCCTCCAGGAAAAGAAATAGTTAAATATCTAAAAACTTCAAAGAAAAAAATAGCTTATGAAAATCTTGCTGTTCAAAATATAGATGAATTAAACTGTGGTTTTCACTGCATTTCCTACATCCAGCAGAAAATGAAGAGTTGGTAGCTTTTCGTTTAAGAAAATTGTTTTCTAATAAATGGAGATTTATTGTATGAAATGTAAAAAGAGCACTGACACTGAATCAATGTTTAAGGCAGTGTCACAAAAAAATAATGTTCCAATGCTGAAAGGGAATTGTGTTATTTGCGGATCGAGGAAAAATCGCTTTTTAAAAAAAACCTCAACGCAGAAACAGATATTTTAAAGACGTATTATTCTAATTATTCAGGTGTGGATGATATTTACAGAAAATTAAAAGAAAATGGTGTTAAGGTTTCCAAGGATAAAATAAAAAATGTGTTGCAAAATGAGAATGTGTATACGTTACACAAACCTTCCTATCATAACTTTGAAAGGAGGCGAGTGTATGTTCACTATGTTGATGAGCAATGGCAAGCTGATTTAGTTGACATGCAGAAATATAAAAAAGAAAATAATAAAACAAATTACATTTTAACTGTTATTCATTGCTTTAGTAAATATGCTTGGTGTATCCCTCTGAAAGACAAAACGGGTGCCGAAATAATAAAAGCATTCAGTGTTATATTTAAAGAAAGAATTCCTAAGAAACTACAAACTGATAAAGGTAAAGAATTTGTGATGAGAAATGTTCAAACTTTTTTGAAAAATAACGGCATACACTGGTTTGCATCTGAAAGCGAATTGAAAGCGCAAATTGTAGAACGATTCAACAGAAGGCTAAAAGAAAAGTTATGGAAATATTTCACTCACAATAACTCTACTAATTGGATTGATATTTTACCTTTATTTGTGAGTAATTATAATAACTCGTACCACCGTTCAATACAAATGAAACCAGTTGATGCTAGTAAAAAGGTTAATCAGAAAAAGGTTTTTAGTGCTCTGTTTCCTCCAGTAGATGACTACAAAATCACAGGAAACGTCAAAGTAGGGGATTTAGTCAGAATTAAAAAAGAAAAAAGTATTTTCGATAAAGGATATTTACCTAATTATACGGATGAAGTATTTCAGATAGCAACCATCAGACCTACCATTCCCATTACTTATGAAATATCTGACAAAAGTGGGGAATTAATTCAAGGAGGGTTTTATGAAAAAGAACTTTCAAAATTTATTATGAAATAAAATTAGTTGTATATAAATGGATTCAAGACGCTTGAGTGATATTTTATCGGATATAGTGAAGAACAGAGAAATTCAGAGAAGAAAGGTTCAACAAAATGAGATGGAGAAGGCAGGATTTCGGGAATATGCTTCAGAATTAAACGCTCCAGTTATTATAGCACACAAAGAAAACACTAAAGATACCATCAAAAAATTACAAGAGAACGCTGAAACGATAATTAATAAACTACAGGAAGGTGATAATAATTCAAGAAGACGGTTTGTCAGATTAGGTGATACATTTAAAACAGCTTTACAGACCACTACTTCAGAGGAATCGAGTCGAGCTCCCACTCATGCTATAGAACCCAATCTAGAACAACCATATGACGTAAATCTAAACTTAAATATTGATGTGGAATGATTAAATCAAATTAATTTAAAATATAAAGATGACTGGAATGATATCGATAATTATTTTAAAATGCCTCATTATTACCTTAAGCATCCTAACGAAATAGATGGGGCTCTGAATTATTTAACATCTATAAGTCAAAGTTATGGTGGTCTGAAAAGTAAAAGTTATAGTTCGAATAAGTATGATACAATTATTTTATTTATACAAGACTATAAGGATAGATTAAAAAAAATTCAATCTAGTATACCCTTTATCAGACAACAAGGAACTGGAATATTTATGAATTGTGATGAAATGATTTCAAAATTATACACTTTGATAGGTAGCAGAGTAAACGGAAATACATCTGATGAGGTGAGAAATGAAGCTATTGATATTTTGGATTCGTTAATGCGAAATAAATTTCTTACGAAGAGAAATTACAATTCAATATATAAAAAATATTTCTAATAAATGGTGTTGTTAAACATTGAAGGTAATGAAAGTATCATTGATATAACATTTAGTCAACCAATCGAATTGAATCGTATTTGGGATTATGAAATAGGTCTGAATCAGTGTACTTTGTGGTATTCATGGCATAATATAAGTGATAAATTTGGAAATAATACATTTCAATACAGGAAAGACGAAGAGGGGGGATGGATGAATGTTATTATTCCTAATGGGATGTATAACGATGATTGTTTGAATTATTTTTTGTGTCAGTATTTTGATACCCCAAAAGATAAATGTCGTATTGTAATTTCATCCAATCCAGCATCTATGAGATTTGTCATACTATTACAAGAAAAATATGTGTTTAGATTTAATAGTGACTTGTGTCAGATTTTAGGATTTGAGAAGGATAGTGAGATATCTAAGAAAATCAATGAAGGTACAAAGCTTCCGAATATAACAAGAAGCGTTGATAAAATTCAAATTCACTGCTCTCTTGTAAACAGTTCTATCGTAAACAAAAGTAAATCAGATGTCATTTGGACATTTGTTCCGAATACAGAAGCGGGCTGTCAAATTGTTGAGAATCCCAGACAATTAATCTACCTTCCTATTAATACAAAAGACTTTAAATATTCTTTGAGCCCAAGCTGACTTTGAAACATTTATTCAAACAATGTTTACACGGATACGTCAGCTCTGATTTTTCATCAGCGATATTTCGGCCCTTCTTGGCAAGGGTCCTCGTCAGGCTGACCCTTGACGAGGACCCTTGCCAAGAAGGGCCGAAATATCGCTGATGAAAAATCAGAGCTGACGTATCCGTGTAAACATTGTTTGAATAAACAAAAGACTTTATTTACTCCTTGAGAATGACAATTACTGATCAGTTGGGAAGACCTATCAATTTGAATGGTGATAACGTTGGATACGTGCTGCATTAAAGAAAAGCTAATTGATTAGTGAAATAAAATTATTTACCTATAAATGTTGATTAATAATAAGCGATTACTTTATAAAAAGCAGTATGGAAGTGGAATCGGTAGTGTATTCAAAAACATTGTTAATTCCCAGTTATTTCAAACGTCAGCAAAACAAATAAAAGATGGGGCTATGTCAATGTATAATAATATAATTAAACCGAGATTTGAGTTGTTGAAAAACAGAGCAATAGAATATGGGAAAGATCTGATCGATGTAAACAAGAAGGAACTCATTGATGTAATTGGAAACAAAAAATCGATGAAGGATCTTATCGGTACAAATAAAAGGATTTTAAATCAAAGAAGTCAGGACTTGATCAAAACGTTAATGACTGGAAATGGATTAAAGATTCTGAAATAAGTTTTATTTAATAATTTCTTTCTTATATAAATGGCAGTAAATAAAGTTATCAGTCCGCAATGGAACATTTTTGATGAACCGCTTGTGGATGAAACAGTGGTTAAATATGAATTGAAAGAAATTCGAGAAACAGATGTGAATGTATCTAATAAATCAGAGTTTGAATTCGTAACAAAGAAATTAGATTCTTGGTTTTATCCAAGTGAAAGTTATCTTGATGTCAGTGTCAGAATAGTAAACGAAGATGGGAACCCTATAGCTGCAACCGATGTTGCTACTATAACGAATAATGGATTTAATTTATTCAGTACCGCTGAGTATGTAATAAACGATGAATCGGTTGAAAAAATTAATCATGTTGGTATTACAACCACCGTTACAAAGTTGATTGAATACTCTGATGATTATTCTAGAAGTGCAGCAAGAAATCATTTCTGGTATAAAGATTATAATCAAGGGAAAGAACTCAATCCTGTAGTTGCTTCTTTTACTGCAGGGGCTGCAGCAGGGGCTGGAACAGTCAGGTTGACAAATAATGATAATTATAATAAAGGATTTGAAAAAAGATACAACAGAACAAAGAGCAGTAAATTAGTAAATATGTATTTACCATTATCAGAATTGTTTGGATTTTTGAAAGGAAACAAACGATTCTTCAGAGGTGCATCGCATAAAATATTTCTAAGAAGAAATGATGATAACAACATGATTATAAGAAATGGAAATACTAATTTCAAAGTAGTCATCGAGTATTTATCCTGGAAGATCCCTATTGTAGCTCCTAGTATTGAAATGATGAGTAACTTAGAAAAGGGTCTTGCTAAGGATAAAAAGCATAATCTGATGTGGGAAGCATGTAATACTTATAAAAGCGATGTTAGTCAGAATAAGGAACACACTTGGAAAGTTATATCTGAGAGAAACAATCCAACAAAAGTAGTTGTGATGCTACAGAAAAATGAAAAGCATAACAATCAATTAATGAATAATATGGTGTTTGATCATATGAATTTAACAGACATAGAACTTAGAATTAATGGGGATAAATATCCTGAAGAACCACTTAAATGTGATTTTAGCGATGATAAATGTAAATACTCAAATCTTTACAATAGGTTCATACATTTGGGTTATAAACAATTAGCATTTGATACTGGTAGTGTTGTTAGTATAGAAGAATTTAAAGAAGTATATCCACTATTCTGTTTCGATGTTTCCAAACACGAGTCAAATATTTATAATGGAACAACTGCTGATATTGAAATAAGTTTAACGTTGAAAGATAATCAACCCGTACCATATAATGTTTACTGTGTTATATATTATGAAAGAAAAGCTACATTAGATATTATCAATAAAAATATGTATGTGAGTTTGTGAGCCTGGATTTTTATTTAATAAAATCATCCCCTAATAAATGGAGTCCACAAAGGAAGTCTTGAATACAATCAGAATGAATAAATACAATGAGACAATCAGGAAAGAAGAACTAGTGTTAGGATTGAAATATACTATCGTTAAAATGAGAATTGCTAAGACAAAATATGGTGATAAGTTGGTTGTAGTTATTAATCATAATGACAAACTCTGTGATTTGTTTATAACACAGAAATATAATGCCATTGCTAACGAATTACTTTTAAAGAAAAATCTAGTTTTGCAACCGATTGTACGCGAAAACAAGAACAAAGAAACATATGTGGATTTAGAACTGTTTACTCAGTAATATTTGAATAAAAAATGAAAAATGTAAAAAAAAAGAAGTAGTGTATATTGTAGTATTTTATATGTAGTAAAGGGTAATATTTCTCATTTCTTGTATCCTTTATTTTGGAAGTAAGAAAATAAAAATGTTCTTAAAAAGGGGGATAATTTGGTAAAAAGGATGTTAAAATTTAAGAAATTGATGTTAAACTAGGGTTTTGAAATTGGGGGTAGGGTGGAGTGGGAGCGGCGATCTTATACTACTAACCTTGTGGGAAAACCAACCTTGTGGGGAAACAAACCTTTCGGGAAAACTAACCTTGTGGGATAACAAACCCTGCGGGAAAACGAACCTTGTGGGAAAACAAACCTTGTGGGAAAACAAACCTTGTGGGAAAACAAACCTTGTGAGAAAACAAACCTTGTGGGAAAACCAACCTTGTGGGAAAACCAACCTTGCGGGAAAGCGAACCTTTTGGGAAAACCAACACAGTGGGAAAACAAACCTTGTGAGAAAACAAACCTTTTGGGAAAACAAACCTTGTGGGGAAACAAACCTTGTGGGGAAACAAACCTTGTGGGAAAACTAACCTTGTGGGAAAACAAACCTTGCGGGAAAACTAACCTTGTGGAAAAACAAACCCTGCGGGAAAACCAACCTTGTGGGAAAACCAACCTTGTGGGGAAACAAACCTTTCGGGAAAACAAATCTTGTGGGAAAACAAACCTTGCGGGAAAACGAACCTTGTGGGAAAACAAACCTTGTGGGAAAACAAACCTTGTGGGAAAACAAACCTTGTGGGAAAACAAACCTTGTGGGAAAACCAACCTTGTGGGAAAACCAACCTTGCGGGAAAGCGAACCTTTTGGGAAAACCAACACAGTGGGAAAACAAACCTTGTGAGAAAACAAACCTTTTGGGAAAACAAACCTTGTGGGGAAACAAACCTTGTGGGGAAACAAACCTTGTGGGAAAACTAACCTTGTGGGAAAACAAACCTTGCGGGAAAACTAACCTTGTGGAAAAACAAACCCTGCGGGAAAACCAACCTTGTGGGAAAACCAACACAGTGGGAAAACAAACCTTGTGGGAAAACCAACCTTGCGGGAAAACCAACCTTGGGGGAAAACAAACCTTGTGGGAAAACAAACCTTGTGGGGAAACAAACCTAGTGGGAAAACAATCCTTGTGGGAAAACAAACCTTGTGGGGAAACAAACCTTGCGGGAAAACTAAACTTGTGGGAAAACAAACCCTGCGGGAATACCAACCTTGTGGGAAAACCAACCTTGTTCAAGGTTGTTGGTTTTGGGGAAAACAAACCTTGTGGGAAAACCAACCTAGTGGGAAAACAAACCTTGTGAGAAAACAAACCTTGTGGGAATTCCAACCTTATGGGGAAACAAACCCTGCGGGAAAACCAACCTTGTGGGAAAACCAACCTTGTGGGAAAACCAACCTTTTGGGAAAGCAAACCTTTTGGGAAAACCAGCACAGTGGGAAAACAAACCTTGTGGGAAAACAAACCATGTGGGAAAACCAACCTTGCGGGAAAGCGAACCTTTTCGGAAAACCAACACAGTGGGAAAACAAACCTTGTGGGTAAACCAACCTTGCGGGAAAACCAACCTTGGGGGAAAACAAAGCTTGTGGGAAAACAAACCTTGTGGGAAAACCAACCTAGTGGGAAAAACAACCTTGGGGGAAAACAAAGCTTGTGGGAAAACAAACCTTGTGGGAAAACCAACCTAGTGGGAAAAACAACCTAGTGGGAAAACAAACCTTGTGAGAAAACAAACCTTGTGGGAAAACCAACATTATGGGGAAAGCAACCCTGCGGGAAAACCAACCTTGTGGGAAAACCAACCTTGTGGGAAAGCGAACCTTTTGGGAAAACCAACACAGTGGGAAAACAAACCTTGTGGGAAAACAAACCTTGTGGGGAAACAAACCTTGTGGGAAAACCAACATTATGGGGAAAGCAACCCTGCGGGAAAACCAACCTTGTGGGAAAACCAACCTTGTGGGAAAACCAACCTTTTGAGAAAGCGAACCTTTTGGGAAAACCAGCACAGTGGGAAAACAAACCTTGTGGGAAAACAAACCATGTGGGAAAACCAACCTTGCGGGAAAGCGAACCTTTTCGGAAAACCAACACAGTGGGAAAACAAACCTTGTGGGTAAACCAACCTTGCGGGAAAACCAACCTTGGGGGAAAACAAAGCTTGTGGGAAAACAAACCTTGTGGGAAAACCAACCTAGTGGGAAAAACAACCTTGGGGGAAAACAAAGCTTGTGGGAAAACAAACCTTGTGGGAAAACCAACCTTGTGGGAAAGCGAACCTTTTGGGAAAACCAACACAGTGGGAAAACAAACCTTGTGGGGAAACAAACCTTGTGGGAAAACCAACATTATGGGGAAAGCAACCCTGCGGGAAAACCAACCTTTTGGGAAAACCAACACAGTGGGAAAACAAACCTTGTGGGAAAACAAACCTTGTGGGGAAACAAACCTTGCGGGAAAACTAACCTTGTGGGAAAACAAACCCTGCGGGAAAACAAACCTTGTGGGAAAACCAACATTGTGGGAAAACCAACCTTGCGGGAAAGCGAACCTTTTGGGAAAACCAACACAGTGGGAAAACAAACCTTGTGAGAAAACAAACCTTTTGGGAAAACAAACCTTGTGGGGAAACAAACCTTGTGGGGAAACAAACCTTGTGGGAAAACTAACCTTGTGGGAAAACAAACCTTGCGGGAAAACTAACCTTGTGGAAAAACAAACCCTGCGGGAAAACCAACCTTGTGGGAAAACCAACCTTGTGGGGAAACAAACCTTTCGGGAAAACAAACCTTGTGGGAAAACAAACCTTGTGGGAAAACAAACCTTGTGGGAAAACAAACCTTATGGGGAAAGCAACCCTGCGGGAAAACCAACCTTGTGGGAAAACCAACCTTGTGGGAAAGCGAACCTTTTGGGAAAACCAACACAGTGGGAACACAAACCTTGTGGGAAAACCAACCTTGCGGGAAAACCAACCTTGTGGGAAAACAAACCCTATGGGAAAACAAACCTTGTGGGAAAACAAACCTTGTGGGAAAACAAACCTTATGGGAAAACAAACCTTGTGGGGAAATAAACCTTGTGGGAAAACCAACCTTGCGGGAAAGCGAACCTTTTGGGAAAACCAACACAGTGGGAAAACAAACCTTGCGGGAAAACCAACCTTCGGGGAAAACAAAGCTTGTGGGAAAACAAACCTTGTGGGAAAACCAACCTAGTGGGAAAAAACAACCAAGTGGGAAAACAAACCTTGTGAGAAAACAAACCTTGTGGGAAAACCAACCTTATGGGGAAAGCAACCCTGCGGGAAAACCAACCTTGTGGGAAAACCAACCTTGTGGGAAAACGAACCTTTTGGGAAAACCAACACAGTGGGAAAACAAACCTTGTGGGAAAACCAACCTTGCGGGAAAACCAACCTTGGGGGAAAACAAACCTTGTGGGAAAACAAACCTTGTGGGGAAACAAACCTAGTGGGAAAACAATCCTTGTGGGAAAACAAACCTTGTGGGGAAACAAACCTTGCGGGAAAACTAAACTTGTGGGAAAACAAACCCTGCGGGAATACCAACCTTGTGGGAAAACCAACCTTGTTCAAGGTTGTTGGTTTTGGGGAAAACAAACCTTGTGGGAAAACCAACCTAGTGGGAAAACAAACCTTGTGAGAAAACAAACCTTGTGGGAATTCCAACCTTATGGGGAAACAAACCCTGCGGGAAAACCAACCTTGTGGGAAAACCAACCTTGTGGGAAAACCAACCTTTTGGGAAAGCGAACCTTTTGGGAAAACCAGCACAGTGGGAAAACAAACCTTGTGGGAAAACAAACCTTGTGGGGAAACAAACCTTGCGGGAAAACTAACCTTGTGGGAAAACAAACCCTGCGGGAAAACCAACCTTGTGGGAAAACCAACCTTTTGGGGAAACAAACCTTTCGGGAAAACCAACCTTGTGGGAAAACAAACCTTGTGGGAAAACAAACCTTGTGGGGAAACAATCCATGTGGGAAAACCAACCTTGCGGGAAAGCGAACCTTTTCGGAAAACCAACACAGTGGGAAAACAAACCTTGTGGGTAAACCAACCTTGCGGGAAAACCAACCTTGGGGGAAAACAAAGCTTGTGGGAAAACAAACCTTGTGGGAAAACCAACCTAGTGGGAAAAACAACCTTGGGGGAAAACAAAGCTTGTGGGAAAACAAACCTTGTGGGAAAACCAACCTAGTGGGAAAAACAACCTAGTGGGAAAACAAACCTTGTGAGAAAACAAACCTTGTGGGAAAACCAACATTATGGGGAAAGCAACCCTGCGGGAAAACCAACCTTGTGGGAAAACCAACCTTGTGGGAAAGCGAACCTTTTGGGAAAACCAACACAGTGGGAAAACAAACCTTGTGGGAAAACAAACCTTGTGGGGAAACAAACCTTGCGGGAAAACTAACCTTGTGGGAAAACAAACCCTGCGGGAAAACCAACCTTGGGGGAAAACAAAGCTTGTGGGAAAACAAACCTTGTGGGAAAACCAACCTAGTGTGAAAAACAACCTAGTGGGAAAACAAACCTTGTGAGAAAACAAACCTTGTGGGAAAACCAACCTTATAGGGAAAACAACCCTGCGGGAAAACCAACCTTGTGGGAAAACCAACCTTGTGGGAAAACCAACCTTGTGGGAAAGCGAACCTTTTGGGAAAACCAACACAGTGGGAAAACAAACCTTGTGGGAAAACAAACCTTGTGGGGAAACAAACCTTGCGGGAAAACTAACCTTGTGGGAAAACAAACCCTGCGGGAAAACCAACCTTGGGGGAAAACAAAGCTTGTGGGAAAACAAACCTTGTGGGAAAACCAACCTAGTGTGAAAAACAACCTAGTGGGAAAACAAACCTTGTGAGAAAACAAACCTTGTGGGAAAACCAACCTTATAGGGAAAACAACCCTGCGGGAAAACCAACCTTGTGGGAAAACCAACCTTGTGGGAAAACCAACCTTGTGGGAAAGCGGACCTTTTGGGAAAACCAGCACAGTGGGAAAACAAATCTTGTGGGAAAACAAACCTTGCGGGAAAACGAACCTTGTGGGAAAACAAACCTTGTGGGAAAACAAACCTTGTGGGAAAACAAACCTTGTGGGAAAACAAACCTTGTGGGAAAACCAACCTTGTGGGAAAACCAACCTTGCGGGAAAGCGAACCTTTTGGGAAAACCAACATAGTGGGAAAACAAACCTTGTGAGAAAACAAACCTTTTGGGAAAACAAACCTTGTGGGGAAACAAACCTTGTGGGGAAACAAACCTTGTGGGGAAACAAACCTTGCGGGAAAACTAACCTTGTGGGAAAACAAACCCTGCGGGAAAACCAACCTTGTGGGAAAACCAACCTTTTGGGGAAACAAACCTTTCGGGAAAACCAACCTTGTGGGAAAACAAACCTTGTGGGAAAACAAACCTTGTGGGGAAACAATCCATGTGGGAAAACCAACCTTGCGGGAAAGCGAACCTTTTCGGAAAACCAACACAGTGGGAAAACAAACCTTGTGGGTAAACCAACCTTGCGGGAAAACCAACCTTGGGGGAAAACAAAGCTTGTGGGAAAACAAACCTTGTGGGAAAACCAACCTAGTGGGAAAAACAACCTTGGGGGAAAACAAAGCTTGTGGGAAAACAAACCTTGTGGGAAAACCAACCTAGTGGGAAAAACAACCTAGTGGGAAAACAAACCTTGTGAGAAAACAAACCTTGTGGGAAAACCAACATTATGGGGAAAGCAACCCTGCGGGAAAACCAACCTTGTGGGAAAACCAACCTTGTGGGAAAGCGAACCTTTTGGGAAAACCAACACAGTGGGAAAACAAACCTTGTGGGAAAACAAACCTTGTGGGGAAACAAACCTTGCGGGAAAACTAACCTTGTGGGAAAACAAACCCTGCGGGAAAACCAACCTTGGGGGAAAACAAAGCTTGTGGGAAAACAAACCTTGTGGGAAAACCAACCTAGTGTGAAAAACAACCTAGTGGGAAAACAAACCTTGTGAGAAAACAAACCTTGTGGGAAAACCAACCTTATAGGGAAAACAACCCTGCGGGAAAACCAACCTTGTGGGAAAACCAACCTTGTGGGAAAACCAACCTTGTGGGAAAGCGAACCTTTTGGGAAAACCAACACAGTGGGAAAACAAACCTTGTGGGAAAACAAACCTTGTGGGGAAACAAACCTTGCGGGAAAACTAACCTTGTGGGAAAACAAACCCTGCGGGAAAACCAACCTTGGGGGAAAACAAAGCTTGTGGGAAAACAAACCTTGTGGGAAAACCAACCTAGTGTGAAAAACAACCTAGTGGGAAAACAAACCTTGTGAGAAAACAAACCTTGTGGGAAAACCAACCTTATAGGGAAAACAACCCTGCGGGAAAACCAACCTTGTGGGAAAACCAACCTTGTGGGAAAACCAACCTTGTGGGAAAGCGGACCTTTTGGGAAAACCAGCACAGTGGGAAAACAAATCTTGTGGGAAAACAAACCTTGCGGGAAAACGAACCTTGTGGGAAAACAAACCTTGTGGGAAAACAAACCTTGTGGGAAAACAAACCTTGTGGGAAAACAAACCTTGTGGGAAAACCAACCTTGTGGGAAAACCAACCTTGCGGGAAAGCGAACCTTTTGGGAAAACCAACATAGTGGGAAAACAAACCTTGTGAGAAAACAAACCTTTTGGGAAAACAAACCTTGTGGGGAAACAAACCTTGTGGGGAAACAAACCTTGTGGGAAAACTAACCTTGTGGGAAAACAAACCTTGCGGGAAAACTAACCTTGTGGAAAAACAAACCCTGCGGGAAAACCAACCTTGTGGGAAAACCAACACAGTGGGAAAACAAACCTTGTGGGAAAACCAACCTTGCGGGAAAACCAACCTTGGGGGAAAACAAACCTTGTGGGAAAACAAACCTTGTGGGGAAACAAACCTAGTGGGAAAACAATCCTTGTGGGAAAACAAACCTTGTGGGGAAACAAACCTTGCGGGAAAACTAAACTTGTGGGAAAACAAACCCTGCGGGAATACCAACCTTGTGGGAAAACCAACCTTGTTCAAGGTTGTTGGTTTTGGGGAAAACAAACCTTGTGGGAAAACCAACCTAGTGGGAAAACAAACCTTGTGAGAAAACAAACCTTGTGGGAATTCCAACCTTATGGGGAAACAAACCCTGCGGGAAAACCAACCTTGTGGGAAAACCAACCTTGTGGGAAAACCAACCTTTTGGGAAAGCGAACCTTTTGGGAAAACCAGCACAGTGGGAAAACAAACCTTGTGGGAAAACAAACCATGTGGGAAAACCAACCTTGCGGGAAAGCGAACCTTTTCGGAAAACCAACACAGTGGGAAAACAAACCTTGTGGGTAAACCAACCTTGCGGGAAAACCAACCTTGGGGGAAAACAAAGCTTGTGGGAAAACAAACCTTGTGGGAAAACCAACCTAGTGGGAAAAACAACCTTGGGGGAAAACAAAGCTTGTGGGAAAACAAACCTTGTGGGAAAACCAACCTTGTGGGAAAGCGAACCTTTTGGGAAAACCAACACAGTGGGAAAACAAACCTTGTGGGAAAACAAACCTTGTGGGGAAACAAACCTTGTGGGAAAACCAACATTATGGGGAAAGCAACCCTGCGGGAAAACCAACCTTTTGGGAAAACCAACACAGTGGGAAAACAAACCTTGTGGGAAAACAAACCTTGTGGGGAAACAAACCTTGCGGGAAAACTAACCTTGTGGGAAAACAAACCCTGCGGGAAAACAAACCTTGTGGGAAAACCAACATTGTGGGAAAACCAACCTTGCGGGAAAGCGAACCTTTTGGGAAAACCAACACAGTGGGAAAACAAACCTTGTGAGAAAACAAACCTTTTGGGAAAACAAACCTTGTGGGGAAACAAACCTTGTGGGGAAACAAACCTTGTGGGAAAACTAACCTTGTGGGAAAACAAACCTTGCGGGAAAACTAACCTTGTGGAAAAACAAACCCTGCGGGAAAACCAACCTTGTGGGAAAACCAACCTTGTGGGGAAACAAACCTTTCGGGAAAACAAACCTTGTGGGAAAACAAACCTTGTGGGAAAACAAACCTTGTGGGAAAACAAACCTTATGGGGAAAGCAACCCTGCGGGAAAACCAACCTTGTGGGAAAACCAACCTTGTGGGAAAGCGAACCTTTTGGGAAAACCAACACAGTGGGAACACAAACCTTGTGGGAAAACCAACCTTGCGGGAAAACCAACCTTGTGGGAAAACAAACCCTATGGGAAAACAAACCTTGTGGGAAAACAAACCTTGTGGGAAAACAAACCTTATGGGAAAACAAACCTTGTGGGGAAATAAACCTTGTGGGAAAACCAACCTTGCGGGAAAGCGAACCTTTTGGGAAAACCAACACAGTGGGAAAACAAACCTTGCGGGAAAACCAACCTTCGGGGAAAACAAAGCTTGTGGGAAAACAAACCTTGTGGGAAAACCAACCTAGTGGGAAAAAACAACCAAGTGGGAAAACAAACCTTGTGAGAAAACGAACCTTGTGGGAAAACCAACCTTATGGGGAAAGCAACCCTGCGGGAAAACCAACCTTGTGGGAAAACCAACCTTGTGGGAAAACGAACCTTTTGGGAAAACCAACACAGTGGGAAAACAAACCTTGTGGGAAAACCAACCTTGCGGGAAAACCAACCTTGGGGGAAAACAAACCTTGTGGGAAAACAAACCTTGTGGGGAAACAAACCTAGTGGGAAAACAATCCTTGTGGGAAAACAAACCTTGTGGGGAAACAAACCTTGCGGGAAAACTAAACTTGTGGGAAAACAAACCCTGCGGGAATACCAACCTTGTGGGAAAACCAACCTTGTTCAAGGTTGTTGGTTTTGGGGAAAACAAACCTTGTGGGAAAACCAACCTAGTGGGAAAACAAACCTTGTGAGAAAACAAACCTTGTGGGAATTCCAACCTTATGGGGAAACAAACCCTGCGGGAAAACCAACCTTGTGGGAAAACCAACCTTGTGGGAAAACCAACCTTTTGGGAAAGCGAACCTTTTGGGAAAACCAGCACAGTGGGAAAACAAACCTTGTGGGAAAACAAACCTTGTGGGGAAACAAACCTTGCGGGAAAACTAACCTTGTGGGAAAACAAACCCTGCGGGAAAACCAACCTTGTGGGAAAACCAACCTTTTGGGGAAACAAACCTTTCGGGAAAACCAACCTTGTGGGAAAACAAACCTTGTGGGAAAACAAACCTTGTGGGGAAACAATCCATGTGGGAAAACCAACCTTGCGGGAAAGCGAACCTTTTCGGAAAACCAACACAGTGGGAAAACAAACCTTGTGGGTAAACCAACCTTGCGGGAAAACCAACCTTGGGGGAAAACAAAGCTTGTGGGAAAACAAACCTTGTGGGAAAACCAACCTAGTGGGAAAAACAACCTTGGGGGAAAACAAAGCTTGTGGGAAAACAAACCTTGTGGGAAAACCAACCTAGTGGGAAAAACAACCTAGTGGGAAAACAAACCTTGTGAGAAAACAAACCTTGTGGGAAAACCAACATTATGGGGAAAGCAACCCTGCGGGAAAACCAACCTTGTGGGAAAACCAACCTTGTGGGAAAGCGAACCTTTTGGGAAAACCAACACAGTGGGAAAACAAACCTTGTGGGAAAACAAACCTTGTGGGGAAACAAACCTTGCGGGAAAACTAACCTTGTGGGAAAACAAACCCTGCGGGAAAACCAACCTTGGGGGAAAACAAAGCTTGTGGGAAAACAAACCTTGTGGGAAAACCAACCTAGTGTGAAAAACAACCTAGTGGGAAAACAAACCTTGTGAGAAAACAAACCTTGTGGGAAAACCAACCTTATAGGGAAAACAACCCTGCGGGAAAACCAACCTTGTGGGAAAACCAACCTTGTGGGAAAACCAACCTTGTGGGAAAGCGAACCTTTTGGGAAAACCAACACAGTGGGAAAACAAACCTTGTGGGAAAACAAACCTTGTGGGGAAACAAACCTTGCGGGAAAACTAACCTTGTGGGAAAACAAACCCTGCGGGAAAACCAACCTTGTGGGAAAACCAACCTTGTGGGGAAACAAACCTTGCGGGAAAACTAACCTTGTGGGAAAACAAACCCTGCGGGAAAACCAACCTTGTGGGAAAACCAACCTTGTGGGGAAACAAACCTTTCGGGAAAACCAACCTTGTGGGAAAACAAACATTGTGTTAAATCAGACCTTGTGGGAAAACTAACCTTGCGGGAAAACCAACCTTGCGGGAAAACCAACCTTGGGGGAAAACAAACCTTGTTGGTAAACAAACCTTGTGGGAAAACAAACCTTGTGGGAAAACCAACCTAGTGGGAAAACAAACCTTGTGAGAAAACAAACCTTGTGGGAAAACCAACCTTATGGGGAAACAAACCCTGCGGGAAAACCAACCTTGTGGGAAAACCAACCTTGCGGGAAAGCGAACCTTTTGGGAAAACCAACACAGTGGGAAAACAAACCTTGTGAGAAAACAATCCTTGTGGGAAAACAAACCTTGTGGGGAAACAAACCTTGTGGGGAAACAAACCTTGTGGGAAAACTAACCTTGTGGGAAAACAAACCTTGCGGGAAAACTAACCTTGTGGGAAAACAAACCATGCGGGAAAACAAACCTTGTGGGAAAACCAACCTTGTGGGGAAACAAACCTTTCTGGAAAACCAACCTTGTGGCAAAACAAACCTTGTGGGAAAACAAACCTTGTGGGAAAACAAACCTTGTGGGAAAACAAACCTTGTGAGAAAACAAACCTTGTGGGGAAACAAACCTAGTGGGAAAACAAACCTTGTGAGAAAAAAAACCTTGTGGGAAAACCAACCTTGCGGGAAAGCAAACCTTGCGGGAAAGCGAACCTCTTGGGAAAACCAACACAGTGGGAAAACAAACCTTGTGAGAAAACAATCCTTGTGGGAAAACAAACCTTGTGGGGAAACAAACCTTGTGGGAAAACAAACCTTGTGGGAAAACAAACCTTGTGAGAAAACAAACCTTGTGAGAAAACAAACCTTGTGGGAAAACCAACCTTGCGGGAAAGCGAACCTTGCGGGAAAGCGAACCTCTTGGGAAAACCAACACAGTGGGAAAACAAACCTTGTGAAAAAACAATCCTTGTGGGAAAACAAACCTTGTGGGGAAACAAACCTTGTGGGGAAACAAACCTTGTGGGAAAACTAACCTTGTGGGAAAACAAACCTTGTGGGGAAACAAACCTTGTGGGGAAACAAACCTTGTGGGAAAACAAACCTTGTGAGAAAACAATCCTTGTGGGAAAACAAACCTTGTGGGGAAACAAACCTTGTGGGGACACAAACCTTGTGGGGAAACAAACCTTGTGGGAAAACAAACCTTGTGGGAAAACCAACCTTATGGGGAAAGCAACCCTGCGGGAAAACCAACCTTGTGGGAAAACCAACCTTGTGGGAAAGCGAACCTTTTGGGAAAACCAACACAGTAGGAAAACAAACCTTATGGGAAAACAAACCTTGTGGGGAAACAAACCTTGCGGGAAAACTAACCTTGTGGGAAAACAAACCCTGCGGGAAAACCAACCTTGGGGGAAAACAAAGCTTGTGGGAAAACAAACCTTGTGGGAAAACCAACCTAGTGGAAAAAACAACCTAGTGGGAAAACAGACCTTGTGAGAAAACAAACCTTGTGGGAAAACCAACCTCATGGGGAAAGCAACCCTGCGGGAAAACCAACCTTGTGGGAAAACCAACCTTGTGGGAAAACCAACCTTGTGGGAAAGCGAACCTTTTGGGAAAACCAACACAGTGGGAAAACAAACCTTGTAGGAAAACAAACCTTGTGGGGAAACAAACCTTGCGGGAAAACTAACCTTGTGGGAAAACAAACCCTGCGGGAAAACCAACCTTGTGGAAAAACCAACCTTGTGGGGAAACAAACCTTTCGGGAAAACCAACCTTGTGGGAAAACAAACCTTGCGGGAAAACTAACCTTGTGGGAAAACAAACCCTGCGGGAAAACCAACCTTGTGGGAAAACCAACCTTGTGGGGAAACAAACCTTTCGGGAAAACCAACCTTGTGGGAAAACAAACATTGTGTTAAATCAGACCTTGTGGGAAAACTAACCTTGCGGGAAAACCAACCTTGTGGGAAAACCAACCTTATGGGAAAACCAACCCTGCGGGAAAACCAACCTTGGGGGAAAACAAACCTTGTGGGTAAACAAACCTTGTGGGAAAACAAACCTTGTGGGAAAACCAACCTAGTGGGAAAACAAGCCTTGTGAGAAAACAAACCTTTTGGGAAAACCAACCTTATGGGGAAACAAACCCTGCGGGAAAACCAACCTTGTGGGAAAACCAACCTTGCGGGAAAGCGAACCTTTTGGGAAAATCAACACAGTGGGAAAACAAACCTTGTGAGAAAACAATCCTTGTGGGAAAACAAACCTTGTGGGGAAACAAACCTTGTGGGGAAACAAACCTTGTGGGAAAACTAACCTTGTGGGAAAACAAACCCTGCGGGAAAACAAACCTTGTGGGAAAACCAACCTTGTGGGGAAACAAACCTTTCTGGAAAACCAACCTTGTGGCAAAACAAACCTTGTGGGAAAACAAACCTTGTGGGAAAACAAACCTTGTGAGAAAACAAACCTTGTGGGGAAACAAACCTAGTGGGAAAACAAACCTTGTGAGAAAACAAACCTTGTGGGAAAACCAACCTTGCGGGAAAGCGAACCTTGCTGGAAAGCGACACCCTCTTGGGAAAACCAACACAGTGGGAAAACAAACCTTGTGAGAAAACAATCCTTGTGGGAAAACAAACCTTGTGGGGAAACAAACCTTGTGGGGAAACAAACCTTGTGGGAAAACTAACCTTGTGGGAAAACAAACCTTGCGGGAAAACTAACCTTGTGGGAAAACAAACCCTGCGGGAAAACCAGCCTTGTGGGAAAACCAACCTTGTGGGGAAACAAACCTTTCGGGAAAACCAAACTTGTGGGAAAAACAACCTTGTGAGAAAACAAACATTGTGGGGAAACAAACCTTGTGGGAAAACCAGCCTTGCGGGAAAGCGAACCTTTGGGAAAACCAACCTTATGGGGAAAGCAACCCTGCGGGAAAACCAACCTTGTGGGAAAACCAACCTTGTGGGAAAACCAACCTTTTGGGAAGCGAACCTTTTGGGAAAACCAACACAGTGGGAAAACAAACCTTGTGGGAAAACAACCTTTGTGGGGAAACAAACCTTGCGGGAAAACTAACCTTGTGGGAAAACAAACCCTGCGGGAAAACCAACCTTGTGGGAAAACCAACCTTGTGGGGAAACAAACCTTTCGGGAAAACCAACCTTGTGGGAAAACAAACCTTGTGGGAAAACAAACCTTGTGGGGAAACAAACTTTGTGGGAAAACCAACCTTGCGGGAAAGCGAACCTTTTGGGAAAACCAACACAGTGGGAAAACAAACCTTGTGGGTAAACCAACCTTGCGGGAAAACAAACCTTGGGGGAAAACAAAGCTTGTGGGAAAACAAACCTTGTGGGAAAACCAACCTATTGGGAAAAACAACCTTGGGGGAAAACAAAGCTTGTGGGAAAACAAACCTTGTGGGAAAACCAACCTAGTGGGAAAAACAACCTAGTGGGAAAACAAACCTTGTGAGAAAACAAACCTTGTGGGAAAACCAACCTTATGAGGAAAGCAACCCTGCGGGAAAACCAACCTTGTGGGAAAACAAACCTTGTGGGGAAACAAACCTAGTGGGAAAACAAACCTTGTGAGAAAACAAACCTTGTGGGAAAACCAACCTTGCGGGAAAGCGAACCTTGCGGGAAAGCGAACCTCTTGGGAAAACCAACACAGTGGGAAAACAAACCTTGTGAGAAAACAATCCTTGTGGGAAAACAAACCTTGTGGGGAAACAAACCTTGTGGGGAAACAAACCTTGTGGGAAAACAAACCTTGTGAGAAAACAAACCTTGTGGGGAAACAAACCTAGTGGGAAAACAAACCTTGTGAGAAAACAAACCTTGTGGGAAAACCAACCTTGCGGGAAAGCGAACCTTGCGGGAAAGCGAACCTCTTGGGAAAACCAACACAGTGGGAGAACAAACCTTGTGAGAAAATAATCCTTGTGGGAAAACAAACCTTGTGGGGAAACAAACCTTGTGGGAAAACCAACCTCGTGCGGAAACAAACCTTTCTGGAAAACCAACCTTGTGGCAAAACAAACCTTGTGGGAAAACAAACCTTGTGGGAAAACAAACCTTGTGGGAAAACAAACCTTGTGAGAAAACAAACCTTGTGGGGAAACAAACCTAGTGGGAAAACAAACCTTGTGAGAAAACAAACCTTGTGGGAAAACCAACCTTGCGGGAAAGCGAACCTTGCGGGAAAGCGAACCTCTTGGGAAAACCAACACAGAGGGAAAACAAACCTTGTGAGAAAACAATCCTTGTGGGAAAACAAACCTTGTGGAGACAAACCTTGTGGGAAAACCAACCTTGTGGAGAAACAAACCTTTCTGGAAAACCAACCTTGTGGCAAAACAAACCTTGTGGCAAAACAAACCTTGTGGGAAAACAAACCTTGTGGGAAAACAAACCTTGTGAGAAAACAAACCTTGTGGGGAATCAAACCTAGTGGGAAAACAAACCTTGTGAGAAAACAAACCTTGTGGGAAAACCAACCTTGCGGGAGAGCGAACCTTGCGGGAAAGCGAACCTCTTGGGAAAACCAACACAGTGGGAAAACAAACCTTGTGAGAAAACAATCCTTGTGGGAAAACAAACCTTGTGGGGAAACAAACCTTGTGGGGAAACAAACCTTGTGGGAAAACAAACCTTGTGAGAAAACAAACCTTGTGGGGAAACAAACCTAGTGGGAAAACAAACCTTGTGAGAAAACAAACCTTGTGGGAAAACCAACCTTTCGGGAAAACCAACCTTGTGGGAAAACAAACCTTGTGGGAAAACCAACCTTATGGGGAAAGCAACCCTGCGGGAAAACCAACCTTGTGGGAAAACCAACCTTGTGGGAAAGCGAACCTTTTGGGAAAACCAACACAGTGGAAAAAAAACCTTGTGGGAAAAACAACCTTGCGGGAAAACCAACCTTGGGGGAAAACAAACCTTGTGGGAAAACAGACCTTGTGGGGAAACAAACCTAGTGGGAAAACAAACCTTGTGAGAAAAAAATCCTTGTGGGAAAACAAACCTTGGGGGGAAACAAACCTTGCGGGGAAACTAACCTTGTGGGAAAACAAACCTTGTGAGAAAACTAACCTTGTGGGAAAACAAACCCTGCGGGAAAACCAACCTTGTGGGGAAACAAACCTTGTGGGAAAACCAACCTTGTGAGAAAACTAACGCTGTGGGAAAACCAACCTTGTGGGAAAACCAACCTAGAGGAAAAACAAATCTTGAGGGAAAACAAACCTTGTGGGAAAACAAACCTTGTGGGAAAGACAACCTTATGGGAAAACCAAAACAGTGGGAAAACAATACTTGTGGGGAAACAAACCTTGTGGGAAAACAAACCTTGTGGGAAAACTAACCTTGTGGGGAAACAAACCTTGTGGGAAAACCAACCTTGTGGGGAAACAAACCTTTCTGGAAAACCAACCTTGTGGCAAAACAAACCTTGTGGGAAAACAAACCTTGTGGGAAAACAAACCTTGTGGGAAAACAAACCTTGTGAGAAAACAAACCTTGTGGGGAAACAAACCTAGTGGGAAAACAAACCTTGTGAGAAAACAAACCTTGTGGGAAAACCAACCTTGCGGGAAAGCGAACCTTGCGGGAAAGCGAACCTCTTGGGAAAACCAACACAGAGGGAAAACAAACCTTGTGAGAAAACAATCCTTGTGGGAAAACAAACCTTGTGGAGACAAACCTTGTGGGAAAACCAACCTTGTGGAGAAACAAACCTTTCTGGAAAACCAACCTTGTGGCAAAACAAACCTTGTGGCAAAACAAACCTTGTGGGAAAACAAACCTTGTGGGAAAACAAACCTTGTGAGAAAACAAACCTTGTGGGGAATCAAACCTAGTGGGAAAACAAACCTTGTGAGAAAACAAACCTTGTGGGAAAACCAACCTTGCGGGAGAGCGAACCTTGCGGGAAAGCGAACCTCTTGGGAAAACCAACACAGTGGGAAAACAAACCTTGTGAGAAAACAATCCTTGTGGGAAAACAAACCTTGTGGGGAAACAAACCTTGTGGGGAAACAAACCTTGTGGGAAAACAAACCTTGTGAGAAAACAAACCTTGTGGGGAAACAAACCTAGTGGGAAAACAAAACTTGTGAGAAAACAAACCTTGTGGGAAAACCAACCTTTCGGGAAAACCAACCTTGTGGGAAAACAAACCTTGTGGGAAAACCAACCTTATGGGGAAAGCAACCCTGCGGGAAAACCAACCTTGTGGGAAAACCAACCTTGTGGGAAAGCGAACCTTTTGGGAAAACCAACACAGTGGAAAAAAAACCTTGTGGGAAAAACAACCTTGCGGGAAAACCAACCTTGGGGGAAAACAAACCTTGTGGGAAAATAGACCTTGTGGGGAAACAAACCTAGTGGGAAAACAAACCTTGTGAGAAAAAAATCCTTGTGGGAAAACAAACCTTGGGGGGAAACAAACCTTGCGGGGAAACTAACCTTGTGGGAAAACAAACCTTGTGAGAAAACTAACCTTGTGGGAAAACAAACCCTGCGGGAAAACCAACCTTGTGGGGAAACAAACCTTGTGGGAAAACCAACCTTGTGAGAAAACTAACGCTGTGGGAAAGACAACCTTATGGGAAAACCAAAACAGTGGGAAAACAATACTTGTGGGGAAACAAACCTTGTGGGAAAACAAACCTTGTGGGAAAACTAACCTTGTGGAAAAACAAACCTTGCGGGAAAACTAACCTTGTGGGAAAACAAACCTTGCGGGAAAACGAACCTTTTGGGAAAACCAACACAGTGGGAAAACTTACCTTGTGAGAAAACAATCCTTGTGGGAAAACAAACCTTGTGGGAAAACCAACCTTATGGGGAAAGCAACCCTGCGGGAAAACCAACCTTGTGGGAAAACCAACCTTGTGGGAAAGCGAACCTTTTGGGAAAACCAACACAGTGGGAAAAAAACCTTGTGGGAAAACCAACCTTGCGGGAAAACCAACCTTGGGGGAAAACAAACCTTGTGGGAAAACAAACCTTGTGGGGAAACAAACCTAGTGGGAAAACAAACCTTGTGAGAAAACAATCCTTGTGGGGAAACAAACCTTGGGGGGAAATAAACCTTGCGGGAAAACTAACCTTTTGGGAAAACAAACCCTGCGGGAAAAAGAACCTTGTGGGAAAACAAACCTTGTGGGAAAACAAACCTTGTGGGAAAACCAACCTTATGGGGAAACAAACCCTGCGGGAAAACCAACCTTTTTGGAAAACCAACCTTGCGGGAAAGCGAACCTTTTGGGAAAACCAACACAGTGGGAAAACAAACCTTGTGAGAAAACAATCCTTGTGGGAAAACAAACCTTGTGGGGAAACAAACCTTGTGGGGAAACAAACCTTGTGGGAAAACTAACCTTGTGGGAAAACAAACCTTGCGGGAAAACTAACCTTGTGGGAAAACAAACCCCTGCGGGAAAACCAACCTTGTGGGAAAACCAACCTTGTGGGGAAACAAACCTTTCGGGAAAACAAACCTTGTGGGAAAGCGAACCTTTTGGGAAAACCAACACAGTGGGAAAACAAACCTTTTGGGAAATCAAACCTTGTGGGGAAACAAACCTTGCGGGAAAACTAACCTTGTGGGAAAACAAACCCTGCGGGAAAACCAACCTTGTGGGAAAACCAACCTTGTGGGGAAACAAACCTTTCGGGAAAACCAACCTTGTGGGAAAAAAAACCTTGTGGGAAAACAAACCTTGTGGGAAAACAAACCTTGTGGGAAAACAAACCTTGTGAGAAAACAAACCTTGTGGGGAAACAAACCTAGTGGGAAAACCAACCTTGGGGGAAAACAAACCTTGTGGGAAAAAAAACCTTGTGGGGAAACAAACCTAGCGGGAAAACCAACCTTATGGGAAAACCAACCTTGCGGGAAAACCAACCTTGGGGGAAAACAAACCTTGTGGGTAAACAAACCTTGTGAGAAAACAATCCTTGTGGGAAAACAAACCTTGTAGGGAAACAAACCTTGTGGGGAAACAAACCTTGTGGGAAAACTAACCTTGTGGGAAAACAAACCTTGCGGGAAAACTAACCTTGTGGGAAAACAAACCCTGCGGGAAAACAAACCTTGTGGGAAAACCAACCTAGTGGGGAAACAAACCTTTCTGGAAAACCAACCTTGTGGCAAAACAAACCTTGTGGGAAAACAAACCTTGTGGGAAAACAAACCTTGTGGGAAAACAAACCTTGTGAGAAAACAAACCTTGTGGGGAAACAAACCTAGTGGGAAAACAAACCTTGTGAGAAAACAAACCTTGTGGGAAAACCAACCTTGCAGGAAAGCGAACCTTGCGGGAAAGCGAACCTCTTGGGAAAACCAACACAGTGGGAAAACAAACCTTGTGAGAAAACAATCCTTGTGGGAAAACAAACCTTGTGGGGAAACAAACCTTTTGGGGAAACGAACCTTGTGGGAAAACTAACCTTGTGGGAAAACAAACCTTGCGGGAAAACTAACCTTGTGGGAAAACAAACCCTGCGGGAAAACCAGCCTTGTGGGAAAACCAAACTTGTGGGGAAACAAACCTTTCGGGAAAACCAACCTTGTGGGAAAACAAACCTTGTGAGAAAACAAACATTGTGGGGAAACAAACCTTGTGGGAAAACCAGCCTTGCGGGAAAGCGAACCTTTTGGGAAAACCAACCTTATGGGGAAAGCAACCCTGCGGGAAAACCAACCTTGTGAGAAAACCAAACTTGTGGGAAAACCAACCTTTTTGGAAAGCGAACCTTTTGGGAAAACCAACACAGTGGGAAAACAAACCTTGTGGGAAAACAAACCTTGTGGGGAAACAAACCTTGCGGGAAAACTAACCTTGTGGGAAAACAAACCCTGCGGGAAAACCAACCTTGTGGGAAAACCAACCTTGTGGGGAAACAAACCTTTCGGGAAAACCAACCTTGTGGGAAAACAAACCTTGTGGGAAAACAAACCTTGTGGGGAAACAAACCTTGTGGGAAAACCAACCTTGCGGGAAAGCGAACCTTTTGGGAAAACCAACACAGTGGGAAAACAAACCTTGTGGGTAAACTAACCTTGCGGGAAAACCAACCTTGGGGGAAAACAAAGCTTGTGGGAAAACAAACCTTGTGGGAAAACCAACCTAGTGGGAAAAACAACCTTGGGGGAAAACAAACCTTGTGGGAAAACCAACCTAGTGGGAAAAACAACCTAGTGGGAAAACAAACCTTGTGAGAAAACAAACCTTGTGGGAAAACCAACCTTATGGGGAAAGCAACCCTGCGGGAAAACCAACCTTGTGGGAAAACCAACCTTGTGGGAAAACCAACCTTGTGGGAAAGCGAACCTTTTGGGAAAACCAACACAGTGGGAAATCAAACCTTGTGGGAAAACAAACTTTGTGGGGAAACAAACCTTGCGGGAAAACTAACCTTGTGGGAAAACAAACCCTGCGGGAAAACCAACCTTGGGGGAAAACCAACCTTGCGGGAAAGCGAACCTTTTGGGAAAACCAACACAGTGGGAAAACAAACCTTGTGAGAAAACAATCCTTGTGGGAAAACAAACCTTGTGGGGAAACAAACCTTGTGGGGAAACAAACCTTGTGGGAAAACTAACCTTGATGGAAAACAAACCTTGCGGGAAATCTAACCTTGTGGGAAAACAAACCCTGCGGGAAAACAAACCTTGTGGGAAAACCAACCTTATGGGGAAAGCAACCCTGCGGGAAAACCTACCTTGTGGGAAAACCAACCTTGTGGGAAAGCGAACCTTTTGGGAAAACCAACACAGTGGGAAAACAAACCTTGTGGGAAAACAAACCTTGCGGGAAAACTAACCTTGTGGGAAAACAAACCCTGCGGGAAAACAAACCTTGTGGGAAAACCAACCTTGTGGGGAAACAAACCTTTCTGGAAAACCAACCTTGTGGCAAAACAAACCTTGTGGGAAAACAAACCTTGTGGGAAAACAAACCTTGTGAGAAAACAAACCTTGTGGGGAAACAAACCTAGTGGGAAAACATACCTTGTGAGAAAACAAACCTTGTGGGAAAACCAACCTTGCGGGAAAGCGAACCTTGCGGGAAAGCGAACCTCTTGAGAAAACCAACACAGTGGGAAAACAAACCTTGTGAGAAAACAATCCTTGTGGGAAAACAAACCTTGTGGGGAAACAAACCTTGTGGGGAAACAAACCTTGTGGGAAAACTAACCTTGTGGAAAAACAAACCTTGTGGGAAAACCAACCTTATGGGGAAACAAACCCTGCGGGAAAACCAACCTTGTGGGAAAACCAACCTTGCGAGAAAGCGAACCTTTTGGGAAAACCAACACAGTGGGAAAACAAACCTTGTGAGAAAACAATCCTTGTGGGAAAACAAACCTTGTGGGGAAACAAACCTTGTGGGAAAACTAACCTTGTGGGAAAACAAACCTTGCGGGAAAACGAACCTTTTGGGAAAACCAACACAGTGGGAAAACAAACCTTGTGAGAAAACAATCCTTGTGGGAAAACAAACCTTGTGGGAAAACCAACCTTATGGGGAAAGCAACCCTGCGGGAAAACCAACCTTGTGGGAAAACCAACCTTGTGGGAAAGCGAACCTTTTGGGAAAACCAACACAGTGGGAAAAAAACCTTGTGGGAAAACCAACCTTGCGGGAACCTTGTGGGAAAACTAACCTTGTGGGAAAACAAACCTTGCGGGAAAACTAACCTTGTGGGAAAACAAACCCTGCGGGAAAACAAACCTTGTGGGAAAACCAACCTTATGGGGAAAGCAACCCTCCGGGAAAACCAACCTTGTGGGAAAACCAACCTTGTGGGAAAGCGAACCTTTTGGGAAAACCAACACAGTGGGAAAAAAACCTTGTGGGAAAACCAACCTTGCGGGAAAACCAACCTTGGGGGAAAACAAACCTTGTGGGAAAACAAACCTTGTGGGGAAACAAACCTAGTGGGAAAACAAACCTTGTGAGAAAACAATCCTTGTGGGAAAACAAACCTTGGGGGGAAACAAACCTTGCGGGGAAACTAACCTTGTGGGAAAACAAACCCTGCGGGAAAACCAACCTTGTGGGAAAACCAACCTTGTGGGGAAACAAACCTTTCGGGAAAACTAACCTTGTGGGAAAACAAACCCTGCGGGAAAACGAACCTTGTGGGAAAACAAAACTTGTGGGAAAACAAACCTTATGGGAAAACAAACCTTCTGAGAAAACAAACCTTGTGGGAAAACCAACCTTATGGGGAAACAAACCCTGCGGGAAAACCAACCTTGTGGGAAAACCAACCTTGCGAGAAAGCGAACCTTTTGGGAAAACCAACACAGTGGGAAAACAAACCTTGTGAGAAAAAAATCCTTGTGGGAAAACAAACCTTGTGGGGAAACAAACCTTGTGGGGAAACAAACCTTGTGGGAAAACTAACCTTGTGGGAAAACAAACCTTGCGGGAAAACGAACCTTTTGGGAAAACCAACACAGTGGGAAAACAAACCTTGTGAGAAAACAATCCTTGTGGGAAAACAAACCTTGTGGGAAAACCAACCTTATGGGGAAAGCAACCCTGCGGGAAAACCAACCTTGTGGGAAAACCAACCTTGTGGGAAAGCGAACCTTTTGGGAAAACCAACACAGTGGGAAAAAAACCTTGTGGGAAAACCAACCTTGCGGGAAAACCAACCTTGGGGGAAAACAAACCTTGTGGGAAAACAAACCTTGTGGGGAAACAAACCTAGTGGGAAAACAAACCTTGTGTACAATCCTTGTGGGAAAACAAACCTAGGGGGAAACAAACCTTGCGGGAAAACTAACCTTTTGGGAAAACAAACCCTGCGGGAAAACGAACCTTGTGGGAAAACAAACCTTGTGGGAAAACAAACCTTGTGGGAAAACCAACCTTATGGGGAAACAAACCCTGCGGGAAAACCAACCTTGTGGGAAAACCAACCTTGCGGGAAAGCGAACCTTTTGGGAAAACCAACCTTGTGGGAAAACCAACCTTGTGGGAAAACAAACCTTGTGGGGAAACAAACCTTGTGGGGAAACAAACCTTGTGGGAAAACTAACCTTGTGGGAAAACAAACCTTGCGGGAAAACTAACCTTGTGGGAAAACAAACCCCTGCGGGAAAACCAACCTTGTGGGAAAACCAACCTTGTGGGGAAACAAACCTTTCGGGAAAAAAAACCTTGTGGGAAAACAAAGCTTGTGGGAAAACAAACCTTGTGGGAAAACCAACCTAGTGGGAAAAACAACCTAGTGGGAAAACAAACCTTGTGAGAAAACAAACCTTGTGGGAAAACCAACCTTATGGGGAAAGCAACCCTGCGGGAAAACCAACCTTGTGGGAAAACCAACCTTGTGGGAAAACCAACCTTGTGGGAAAGCGAACCTTTTGGGAAAACCACCACAGTGGGAAATCAAACCTTGTGGGAAAACAAACCTTGTGGGGAAACAAACCTTGCGGGAAAACTAAGCTTGTGGGAAAACAAACCCTGCGGGAAAACCAACCTTGGGGGAAAACCAACCTTGCGGGAGAGCGAACCTTTTGGGAAAACCAACACAGTGGGAAAACAAACCTTGCGAGAAAACAATCCTTGTGGGAAAACAAACCTTGTGGGGAAACAAACCTTGTGGGGAAACAAACCTTGTGGGAAAACTAACCTTGTGGGAAAACAAACCTTGCGGGAAAACTAACCTTGTGGGAAAACAAACCCTGCGGGAAAACAAACCTTGTGGGAAAACCAACCTTATGGGGAAAGCAACCCTGCGGGAAAACCTGCCTTGTGGGAAAACCAACCTTGTGGGAAAACCAACCTTGTGGGAAAGCGAACCTTTTGGGAAAACCAACACAGTGGGAAAACAAACCTTGTGGGAAAACAAACCTTGCGGGAAAACTAACCTTGTGGGAAAACAAACCCTGTGGGAAAACAAACCTTGTGGGAAAACCAACCTTGTGGGGAAACAAACCTTTCTGGAAAACCAACCTTGTGGCAAAACAAACCTTGTGGGAAAACAAACCTTGTGGGAAAACAAACCTTGTGGGAAAACAAACCTTGTGAGAAAACAAACCTTGTGGGGAAACAAACCTAGTGGGAAAACATACCTTGTGAGAAAACAAACCTTGTGGGAAAACCAACCTTGCGGGAAAGCGAACCTTGCGGGAAAGCGAACCTCTTGAGAAAACCAACACAGTGGGAAAACAAACCTTGTGAGAAAACAATCCTTGTGGGAAAACAAACCTTGTGGGGAAACAAACCTTGTGGGGAAACAAACCTTGTGGGAAAACTAACCTTGTGGGAAAACAAACCTTGTGGGAAAACCAACCTTATGGGGAAACAAACCCTGCGGGAAAACCAACCTTGTGGGAAAACCAACCTTGCGAGAAAGCGAACCTTTTGGGAAAACCAACACAGTGGGAAAACAAACCTTGTGAGAAAACAATCCTTGTGGGAAAACAAACCTTGTGGGGAAACAAACCTTGTGGGAAAACGAACCTTTTGGGAAAACCAACACAGTGGGAAAACAAACCTTGTGAGAAAACAATCCTTGTGGGAAAACAAACCTTGTGGGAAAACCAACCTTATGGGGAAAGCAACCCTGCGGGAAAACCAACCTTGTGGGAAAACCAACCTTGTGGGAAAGCGAACCTTTTGGGAAAACCAACACAGTGGGAAAAAAACCTTGTGGGAAAACAAACCTTGCGGGAAAACTAACCTTGTGGGAAAACAAACCCTGCGGGAAAACAAACCTTGTGGGAAAACCAACCTTATGGGGAAAGCAACCCTGCGGGAAAACCAACCTTGTGGGAAAACCAACCTTGTGGGAAAGCGAACCTTTTGGGAAAACCAACACAGTGGGAAAAAAACCTTGTGGGAAAACCAACCCTGCGGGAAAACCAACCTTGTGGGAAAACCAACCTTGTGGGAAAACCAACCTTGTGGGAAAGCGAACCTTTTGGGAAAACCAACACAGTGGGAAATCAAACCTTGTGGGAAAACAAACCTTGTGGGGAAACAAACCTTGCGGGAAAACTAACCTTGTGGGAAAACAAACCCTGCGGGAAAACCAACCTTGGGGGAAAACCAACCTTGCGGGAAAGCGAACCTTTTGGGAAAACCAACACAGTGGGAAAACAAACCTTGTGAGAAAACAATCCTTGTGGGAAAACAAACCTTGTGGGGAAACAAACCTTGTGGGGAAACAAACCTTGTGGGAAAACTAACCTTGTGGGAAAACAAACCTTGCGGGAAAACTAACCTTGTGGGAAAACAAACCCTGCGGGAAAACAAACCTTGTGGGAAAACCAACCTTATGGGGAAAGCAACCCTGCGGGAAAACCAACCTTGTGGGAAAACCAACCTTGTGGGAAAGCGAACCTTTTGGGAAAACCAACACAGTGGGAAAAAAACCTTGTGGGAAAACCAACCTTGCGGGAAAACCAACCTTGGGGGAAAACAAACCTTGTGGGGAAACAAACCTTGTGGGAAAACAAACCTTGTGGGAAAACTAACCTTGTGGGAAAACAAACCTTGTGGGAAAACCAACCTTATGGGGAAACAAACCCTGCGGGAAAACCAACCTTGTGGGAAAACCAACCTTGCGAGAAAGCGAACCTTTTGGGAAAACCAACACAGTGGGAAAACAAACCTTGTGAGAAAACAATCCTTGTGGGAAAACAAACCTTGTGGGGAAACAAACCTTGTGGGAAAACTAACCTTGTGGGAAAACAAACCTTGCGGGAAAACGAACCTTTTGGGAAAACCAACACAGTGGGAAAACAAACCTTGTGAGAAAACAATCCTTGTGGGAAAACAAACCTTGTGGGAAAACCAACCTTATGGGGAAAGCAACCCTGCGGGAAAACCAACCTTGTGGGAAAACCAACCTTGTGGGAAAGCGAACCTTTTGGGAAAACCAACACAGTGGGAAAAAAACCTTGTGGGAAAACAAACCTTGCGGGAAAACTAACCTTGTGGGAAAACAAACCCTGCGGGAAAACAAACCTTGTGGGAAAACCAACCTTATGGGGAAAGCAACCCTGCGGGAAAACCAACCTTGTGGGAAAGCGAACCTTTTGGGAAAACCAACACAGTGGGAAAAAAACCTTGTGGGAAAACCAACCCTGCGGGAAAACCAACCTTGTGGGAAAACCAACCTTGTGGGAAAACCAACCTTGTGGGAAAGCGAACCTTTTGGGAAAACCAACACAGTGGGAAATCAAACCTTGTGGGAAAACAAACCTTGTGGGGAAACAAACCTTGCGGGAAAACTAACCTTGTGGGAAAACAAACCCTGCGGGAAAACCAACCTTGGGGGAAAACAAACCTTGCGGGAAAGCGAACCTTTTGGGAAAACCAACACAGTGGGAAAACAAACCTTGTGAGAAAACAATCCTTGTGGGAAAACAAACCTTGTGGGGAAACAAACCTTGTGGGGAAACAAACCTTGTGGGAAAACTAACCTTGTGGGAAAACAAACCTTGCGGGAAAACTAACCTTGTGGGAAAACAAACCCTGCGGGAAAACAAACCTTGTGGGAAAACCAACCTTATGGGGAAAGCAACCCTGCGGGAAAACGAACCTTTTGGGAAAACCAACACAGTGGGAAAACAAACCTTGTGGGAAAACAAACCTTGTGGGAAAACTAACCTTGTGGGAAAACAAACCTTGCGGGAAAACGAACCTTTTGGGAAAACCAACACAGTGGGAAAACAAACCTTGTGGGAAAACAAACCTTGTGGGAAAACTAACCTTGTGGAAAAACAAACCTTGCGGGAAAACTAACCTTGTGGGAAAACAAACCTTGCGGGAAAACGAACCTTTTGGGAAAACCAACACAGTGGGAAAACAAACCTTGTGAGAAAACAATCCTTGTGGGAAAACAAACCTTGTGGGAAAACCAACCTTATGGGGAAAGCAACCCTGCGGGAAAACCAACCTTGTGGGAAAACCAACCTTGTGGGAAAGCGAACCTTTTGGGAAAACCAACACAGTGGGAAAAAAACCTTGTGGGAAAACCAACCTTGCGGGAAAACCAACCTTGGGGGAAAACAAACCTTGTGGGAAAACAAACCTTGTGGGGAAACAAACCTAGTGGGAAAACAAACCTTGTGGGAAAACAAACCTTGTGGGAAAACAAACCTTGTGAGAAAACAAACCTTGTGGGGAAACAAACCTAGTGGGAACACAAACCCCTGCGGGAAAACCAACCTTGTGGGAAAACCAACCTTGTGGGGAAACAAACCTTTCGGGAAAACAAACCTTGTGGGAAAACAAACCTTGTGGGAAAACAAACCTTGTGGGAAAACAAACCTTATGGGGAAAGCAACCCTGCGGGAAAACAAACCTTGTGGGAAAACAAACCCCTGCGGGAAAACCAACCTTGTGGGAAAACCAACCTTGTGGGGAAACAAACCTTTCGGGAAAACAAACCTTGTGGGAAAACAAACCTTGTGGGAAAACAAACCTTGTGGGAAAACAAACCTTATGGGGAAAGCAACCCTGCGGGAAAACCAACCTTGTGGGAAAACCAACCTTGTGGGAAAGCGAACCTTTTGGGAAAACCAACACAGTGGGAAAAAAACCTTGTGGGAAAACCAACCTTGCGGGAAAACCAACCTTGGGGGAAAACAAACCTTGTGGGAAAACAAACCTTGTGGGGAAACAAACCTAGTGGGAAAACAAACCTTGTGGGAAAACAAACCTTGTGGGAAAACAAACCTTGTGAGAAAACAATCCTTGTGGGGAAACAAACCTTGGGGGGAAATAAACCTAAACTTGTGGGAAAACAAACCCAGCGGGAATACCAACCTTGTGGGAAAACCAACCTTGTGGGGAAACAAACCTTTCGGGAAAACAAACCTTGTGGGAAAACAAACCTTGTGGGAAAACAAACCTTGTGGGAAAACAAACCTTGTGGGAAAACAAACCTTGTGAGAAAACAAACCTTGTGGGGAAACAAACCTAGTGGGAACACAAACCTTGTGAGAAAACAAACCTTGTGGGAAAACCAACCTTATTGGAAAACAAACCTAGTGGGAAAACAAACCTTGTGGGGAAACAAACCTTGTGGAAAAACAAACCTTGCGGGAAAACTAACCTTGTGGGAAAACAAACCTTGCGGGAAAACGAACCTTTTGGGAAAACCAACACAGTGGGAAAACAAACCTTGTGGGAAAACAAACCTTGTGGGAAAACTAACCTTGTGGAAAAACAAACCTTGCGGGAAAACTAACCTTGTGGGAAAACAAACCTTGCGGGAAAACGAACCTTTTGGGAAAACCAACACAGTGGGAAAACAAACCTTGTGAGAAAACAATCCTTGTGGGAAAACAAACCTTGTGGGAAAACCAACCTTATGGGGAAAGCAACCCTGCGGGAAAACCAACCTTGTGGGAAAACCAACCTTGTGGGAAAGCGAACCTTTTGGGAAAACCAACACAGTGGGAAAAAAACCTTGTGGGAAAACCGACCTTGCGGGAAAACCAACCTTGGGGGAAAACAAACCTTGTGGGAAAACAAACCTTGTGGGGAAACAAACCTAGTGGGGAAACAAACCTTGTGAGAAAACAATCCTTGTGGGGAAACAAACCTTGGGGGGAAATAAACCTTGCGGGAAAACTAACCTTTTGGGAAAACAAACCCTGCGGGAAAACGAACCTTGTGGGAAAACAAACCTTGTGGGAAAGCAAACCTTGTGGGAAAACCAACCTTATGGGGAAACAAACCCTGCGGGAAAACCAACCTTGTGGGAAAACCAACCTTGCGGGAAAGCGAACCTTTTGGGAAAACCAACACAGTGGGAAAACAAACCTTGTGAGAAAACAATCCTTGTGGGAAAACAAACCTTGTGGGGAAACAAACCTTGTGGGGAAACAAACCTTGTGGGAAAACTAACCTTGTGGGAAAACAAACCTTGCGGGAAAACTAACCTTGTGGGAAAACAAACCCCTGCGGGAAAACCAACCTTGTGGGAAAACCAACCTTGTGGGGAAACAAACCTTTCGGGAAAACAAACCTTTTGGGAAAGCGAACCTTTTGGGAAAACCAACACAGTGGGAAAACAAACCTTTTGGGAAAACAAACCTTGTGGGGAAACAAACCTTGCGGGAAAACTAACCTTGTGGGAAAACAAACCCTGCGGGAAAACCAACCTTGTGGGAAAACCAACCTTGTGGGGAAACAAACCTTTCGGGAAAACCAACCTTGTGGGAAAACAAACCTTGTGGGAAAACAAACCTTGTGAGAAAACAAACCTTGTGGGGAAACAAACCTAGTGGGAAAACAAACCTTGTGAGAAAACAAACCTTGTGGGAAAACCAACCTTATTGGAAAACAAACCTAGTGGGAAAACAAACCTTGTTGGGAAACAAACCTTGTGGAAAAACAAACCTTGCGGGAAAACCAACCTTGTGGGAAAACCAACCTTGCGAGAAAGCGAACCTTTTGGGAAAACCAACACAGTGGGAAAACAAACCTTGTGAGAAAACAATCCTTGTGGGAAAACAAACCTTGTGGGGAAACAAACCTTGTGGGAAAACTAACCTTGTGGGAAAACAAACCTTGCGGGAAAACGAACCTTTTGGGAAAACCAACACAGTGGGAAAACAAACCTTGTGAGAAAACAATCCTTGTGGGAAAACAAACCTTGTGGGAAAACCAACCTTATGGGGAAAGCAACCCTGCGGGAAAACCAACCTTGTGGGAAAACCAACCTTGTGGGAAAGCGAACCTTTTGGGAAAACCAACACAGTGGGAAAAAAACCTTGTGGGAAAACAAACCTTGCGGGAAAACTAACCTTGTGGGAAAACAAACCCTGCGGGAAAACAAACCTTGTGGGAAAACCAACCTTATGGGGAAAGCAACCCTGCGGGAAAACCAACCTTGTGGGAAAACCAACCTTGTGGGAAAGCGAACCTTTTGGGAAAACCAACACAGTGGGAAAAAAACCTTGTGGGAAAACCAACCCTGCGGGAAAACCAACCTTGTGGGAAAACCAACCTTGTGGGAAAACCAACCTTGTGGGAAAGCGAACCTTTTGGGAAAACCAACACAGTGGGAAATCAAACCTTGTGGGAAAACAAACCTTGTGGGGAAACAAACCTTGCGCGAAAACTAACCTTGTGGGAAAACAAACCCTGCGGGAAAACCAACCTTGGGGGAAAACCAACCTTGCGGGAAAGCGAACCTTTTGGGAAAACCAACACAGTGGGAAAACAAACCTTGTGAGAAAACAATCCTTGTGGGAAAACAAACCTTGTGGGGAAACAAACCTTGTGGGGAAACAAACCTTGTGGGAAAACTAACCTTGTGGGAAAACAAACCTTGCGGGAAAACTAAGCTTGTGGGAAAACAAACCCTGCGGGAAAACAAACCTTGTGGGAAAACCAACCTTATGGGGAAAGCAACCCTGCGGGAAAACCAACCTTGTGGGAAAACCAACCTTGTGGGAAAGCGAACCTTTTGGGAAAACCAACACAGTGGGAAAAAAACCTTGTGGGAAAACCAACCTTGCGGGAAAACCAACCTTGGGGGAAAACAAACCTTGTGGGAAAACAAACCTTGTGGGGAAACAAACCTAGTGGGAAAACAAACCTTGTGAGAAAACAATCCTTGTGGGAAAACAAACCTTGGGGGGAAACAAACCTTGCGGGGAAACTAACCTTGTGGGAAAACAAACCCTGCGGGAAAACCAACCTTGTGGGAAAACCAACCTTGTGGGGAAACAAACCTTTCGGGAAAACTAACATTGTGGGAAAACAAACCTTGTGGAAAAACAAACCTTATGGGAAAACAAACCTTGTGAGAAAACAAACCTTGTGGGAAAACCAACCTTATGGGGAAACAAACCCTGCGGGAAAACCAACCTTGTGGGAAAACCAAACTTGCGAGAAAGCGAACCTTTTGGGAAAACCAACACAGTGGGAAAACAAACCTTGTGAGAAAAAAAATCCTTGTGGGAAAACAAACCTTGTGGGGAAACAAACCTTGTGGGGAAACAAACCTTGTGGGAAAACTAACCTTGTGGGAAAACAAACCTTGCGGGAAAACGAACCTTTTGGGAAAACCAACACAGTGGGAAAACAAACCTTGTGAGAAAACAATCCTTGTGGGAAAACAAACCTTGTGGGAAAACCAACCTTATGGGGAAAGCAACCCTGCGGGAAAACCAACCTTGTGGGAAAACCAACCTTGTGGGAAAGCGAACCTTTTGGGAAAACCAACATAGTGGGAAAAAAACCTTGTGGGAAAACCAACCTTGCGGGAAAACCAACCTTGGGGGAAAACAAACCTTGTGGGAAAACAAACCTTGTGGGGAAACAAACCTAGTGGGAAAACAAACCTAGTGGGAAAACAAACCTTGTGTACAATCCTTGTGGGAAAACAAACCTTGGCGGGAAACAAACCTTGCGGGAAAACTAACCTTTTGGGAAAACAAACCCTGCGGGAAAACGAACCTTGTGGGAAAACAAACCTTGTGGGAAAACAAACCTTGTGGGAAAACCAACCTTATGGGGAAACAAACCCTGCGGGAAAACCAACCTTGTGGGAAAACCAACCTTGCGGGAAAGCGAACCTTTTGGGAAAACCAACACAGTGGGAAAACAAACCTTGTGAGAAAACAATCCTTGTGGGAAAACAAACCTTGTGGGGAAACAAACCTTGTGGGGAAACAAACCTTGTGGGAAAACTAACCTTGTGGGAAAACAAAC
The DNA here is from genome assembly GCA_023053575.1 of Branchinecta lynchi. Classification (NCBI taxonomy): domain Eukaryota; kingdom Metazoa; phylum Arthropoda; class Branchiopoda; order Anostraca; family Branchinectidae; genus Branchinecta; species Branchinecta lynchi. Next base: position 205,783 of record JAKZAP010000059.1, read on the forward strand.
CTTGCGGGAAAACTAACCTTGTGGGAAAACAAACCCCTGCGGGAAAACCAACCTTGTGGGAAAACCAACCTTGTGGGGAAACAAACCTTTCGGGAAAACAAACCTTGTGGGAAAACAAACCTTGTGGGAAAACAAACCTTGTGGGAAAACAAACCTTATGGGGAAAGCAACCCTGCGGGAAAACCAACCTTGTGGGAAAACCAACCTTGTGGGAAAGTGAACCTTTTGGGAAAACCAACACAGTGGGAACACAAACCTTGTGGGAAAACCAACCTTGCGGGAAAACCAACCTTGTGGGAAAACAAACCTTGTGGGAAAACAAACCTTGTGGGAAAACAAATCTTGTGGGAAAACAAACCTTATGGGAAAACAAACCTTGTGGGGAAACAAACCTTGTGGGAAAACCAACCTTGCGGGAAAGCGAACCTTTTGGGAAAACCAACACAGTGGGAAAACAAACCTTGTGGGAAAACCAACCTTGCGGGAAAACCAACCTTGGGGGAAAACAAAGCTTGTGGGAAAACAAACCTTGTGGGAAAACCAACCTAGTGGGAAAAAACAACCTAGTGGGAAAACAAACCTTGTGAGAAAACAAACCTTGTGGGAAAACCAACCTTATGGGGAAAGCAACCCTGCGGGAAAACCAACCTTGTGGGAAAACCAACCTTGTGGGAAAGCGAACCTTTTGGGAAAACCAACACAGTGGGAAAACAAACCTTGTGGGAAAACCAACCTTGCGGGAAAACCTCCTTGGGGGAAAACAAACCTTGTGGGAAAACAAACCTTGTGGGGAAACAAACCTAGGGGGAAAACAATCCTTGTGGGAAAACAAACCTTGTGGGGAAACAAACCTTGCGGGAAAACTAAACTTGTGGGAAAACAAACCCAGCGGGAATACCAACCTTGTGGGAAAACCAACCTTGTGGGGAAACAAACCTTTCGGGAAAACAAACCTTGTGGGAAAACAAACCTTGTGGGAAAACAAACCTTGTGGGAAAACAAACCTTGTGGGAAAACAAACCTTGTGAGAAAATAAACCTTGTGGGGAAACAAACCTAGTGGGAAAACAAACCTTGTGAGAAAACAAACCTTGTGGGAAAACCAACCTTATTGGAAAACAAACCTAGTGGGAAAACAAACCTTGTGGGGAAACAAACCTTGTGGAAAAACAAACCTTGCGGGAAAACTAACCTTGTGGAAAAACAAACCTTGCGGGAAAACGAACCTTTTGGGAAAACCAACACAGTGGGAAAACAAACCTTGTGGGAAAACAAACCTTGTGGGAAAACAAACCTTGTGGGGAAACAAACCTTGTGGGGAAACAAACCTTTTGGGAAAACTAACCTTGTGGGAAAACAAACCTTGCGGGAAAACTAACCTTGTGGGAAAACAAACCCCTGCGGGAAAACCAACCTTGTGGGAAAACCAACCTTGTGGGGAAACAAACCTTTCGGGAAAACAAACCTTGTGGGAAAACAAACCTTGTGGGAAAACAAACCTTGTGGGAAAACAAACCTTATGGGGAAAGCAACCCTGCGGGAAAACCAACCTTGTGGGAAAACCAACCTTGTGGGAAAGTGAACCTTTTGGGAAAACCAACACAGTGGGAACACAAACCTTGTGGGAAAACCAACCTTGCGGGAAAACCAACCTTGTGGGAAAACAAACCTTGTGGGAAAACAAACCTTGTGGGAAAACAAACCTTGTGGGAAAACAAACCTTATGGGAAAACAAACCTTGTGGGGAAACAAACCTTGTGGGAAAACCAACCTTGCGGGAAAGCGAACCTTTTGGGAAAACCAACACAGTGGGAAAACAAACCTTGTGGGAAAACCAACCTTGCGGGAAAACCAACCTTAGGGGAAAACAAAGCTTGTGGGAAAACAAACCTTGTGGGAAAACCAACCTAGTGGGAAAAAACAACCTAGTGGGAAAACAAACCTTGTGAGAAAACAAACCTTGTGGGAAAACCAACCTTATGGGGAAAGCAACCCTGCGGGAAAACCAACCTTGTGGGAAAACCAACCTTGTGGGAAAGCGAACCTTTCGGGAAAACCAACACAGTGGGAAAACAAACCTTGTGGGAAAACCAACCTTGCGGGAAAACCAACCTTGGGGGAAAACAAACCTTGTGGGAAAACAAACCTTGTGGGGAAACAAACCTAGGGGGAAAACAATCCTTGTGGGAAAACAAACCTTGTGGGGAAACAAACCTTGCGGGAAAACTAAACTTGTGGGAAAACAAACCCAGCGGGAATACCAACCTTGCGGGAAAACTAACCTTGTGGGAAAACAAACCTTGCGGGAAAACGAACCTTTTGGGAAAACCAACACAGTGGGAAAACAAACCTTGTGGGAAAACAAACCTTGTGGGAAAACTAACCTTGTGGAAAAATAAACCTTGCGGGAAAACTAACCTTGTGGGAAAACAAACCTTGCGGGAAAACGAACCTTTTGGGAAAACCAACACAGTGGGAAAACAAACCTTGTGAGAAAACAATCCTTGTGGGAAAACAAACCTTGTGGGAAAACCAACCTTATGGGGAAAGCAACCCTGCGGGAAAACCAACCTTGTGGGAAAACCAACCTTGTGGGAAAGCGAACCTTTTGGGAAAACCAACACAGTGGGAAAAAAACCTTGTGGGAAAACCGACCTTGGGGGAAAACAAACCTTGTGGGAAAACAAACCTTGTGGGGAAACAAACCTAGTGGGAAAACAAACCTTGTGAGAAAACAATCCTTGTGGGGAAACAAACCTTGGGGGGAAATAAACCTTGCGGGAAAACTAACCTTTTGGGAAAACAAACCCTGCGGGAAAACGAACCTTGTGGGAAAACAAACCTTGTGGGAAAACAAACCTTGTGGGAAAACCAACCTTATGGGGAAACAAACCCTGCGGGAAAACCAACCTTGTGGGAAAACCAACCTTGCGGGAAAGCGAACCTTTTGGGAAAACCAACACAGTGGGAAAAAAACCTTGTGGGAAAACCGACCTTGGGGGAAAACAAACCTTGTGGGAAAACAAACCTTGTGGGGAAACAAACCTAGTGGGAAAACAAACCTTGTGAGAAAACAATCCTTGTGGGGAAACAAACCTTGGGGGGAAATAAACCTTGCGGGAAAACTAACCTTTTGGGAAAACAAACCCTGCGGGAAAACGAACCTTGTGGGAAAACAAACCTTGTGGGAAAACAAACCTTGTGGGAAAACCAACCTTATGGGGAAACAAACCCTGCGGGAAAACCAACCTTGTGGGAAAACCAACCTTGCGGGAAAACAAACCTTGTGGGAAAACAAACCTTGTGGGAAAACAAACCTTGTGGGAAAACAAACCTTGTGAGAAAACAATCCTTGTGGGAAAACAAACCTTGTGGGGAAACAAACCTTGTGGGGAAACAAACCTTGTGGGAAAACTAACCTTGTGGGAAAACAAACCTTGCGGGAAAACTAACCTTGTGGGAAAACAAACCCCTGCGGGAAAACCAACCTTGTGGGAAAACCAACCTTGTGGGGAAACAAACCTTTCGGGAAAACAAACCTTTTGGGAAAGCGAACCTTTTGGGAAAACCAACACAGTGGGAAAACAAACCTTTTGGGAAAACAAACCTTGTGGGGAAACAAACCTTGCGGGAAAACTAACCTTGTGGGAAAACAAACCCTGCGGGAAAACCAACCTTGTGGGAAAACCAACCTTGTGGGGAAACAAACCTTTCGGGAAAACCAACCTTGTGGGAAAAAAAAACCTTGTGGGAAATCAAACCTTGTGGGAAAACAAACCTTGTGGGAAAACAAACCTTGTGAGAAAACAAACCTTGTGGGGAAACAAACCTAGTGGGAAAACCAATCTTTGGGGAAAACAAACCATGTGGGAAAACAAACCTTGTGGGGAAACAAACCTAGCGGGAAAACCAACCTTATGGGAAAACCAACCTTGCGGGAAAACCAACCTTGGGGGAAAACAAACCTTGTGGGTAAACAAACCTTGTGAGAAAACAATCCTTGTGGGAAAACAAACCTTGTAGGGAAACAAACCTTGTGGGGAAACAAACCTTGTGGGAAAACTAACCTTGTGGGAAAACAAACCTTGCGGGAAAACTAACCTTGTGGGAAAACAAACCCTGCGGGAAAACAAACCTTGTGGGAAAACCAACCTAGTGGGGAAACAAACCTTTCTGGAAAACCAACCTTGTGGCAAAACAAACCTTGTGGGAAAACAAACCTTGTGGGAAAACAAACCTTGTGGGAAAACAAACCTTGTGAGAAAACAAACCTTGTGGGGAAACAAACCTAGTGGGAAAACAAACCTTGTGAGAAAACAAACCTTGTGGGAAAACCAACCTTGCGGGAAAGCGAACCTTGCGGGAAAGCGAACCTCTTGGAAAAACCAACACAGTGGGAAAACAAACCTTGTGAGAAAACAATCCTTGTGGGAAAACAAACCTTGTGGGGAAACAAACCTTTTGGGGAAACGAACCTTGTGGGAAAACTAACCTTGTGGGAAAACAAACCTTGCGGGAAAACTAACCTTGTGGGAAAACAAACCCTGCGGGAAAACCAGCCTTGTGGGAAAACCAACCTTGTGGGGAAACAAACCTTTCGGGAAAACCAACCTTGTGGGAAAACAAACCTTGTGAGAAAACAAACATTGTGGGGAAACAAACCTTGTGGGAAAACCAGCCTTGCGGGAAAGCGAACCTTTTGGGAAAACCAACCTTATGGGGAAAGCAACCCTGCGGGAAAACCAACCTTGTGGGAAAACCAAACTTGTGGGAAAACCAACCTTTTGGGAAAGCGAACCTTTTGGGAAAACCAACACAGTGGGAAAACAAACCTTGTGGGAAAACAAACCTTGCGGGAAAACTAACCTTGTGGGAAAACAAACCCTGCGGGAAAACCAACCTTGTGGGAAAACCAACCTTGTGGGGAAACAAACCTTTCGGGAAAACCAACCTTGTGGGAAAACAAACCTTGTGGGAAAACAAACCTTGTGGGGAAACAAACCTTGTGGGAAAACCAACCTTGCGGGAAAGCGAACCTTTTGGGAAAAACAACACAGTGGGAAAACAAACCTTGTGGGTAAACTAACCTTGCGGGAAAACCAACCTTGGGGGAAAACAAAGCTTGTGGGAAAACAAACCTTGTGGGAAAACCAACCTAGTGGGAAAAACAACCTTGGGGGAAAACAAAGCTTGTGGGAAAACAAACCTTGTGGGAAAACCAACCTAGTGGGAAAAACAACCTAGTGGGAAAACAAACCTTGTGAGAAAACAAACCTTGTGGGAAAATCAACCTTATGGGGAAAGCAACCCTGCGGGAAAACCAACCTAGTGGGAAAACCAACCTTGTGGGAAAACCAACCTTGTGGGAAAGCGAACCTTTGGGAAAACCAACACAGTGGGAAATCAAACCTTGTGGGAAAACAAACCTTGTGGGAAAACAAACCTTGTGAGAAAACAAACCTTGTGGGGAAACAAACCTAGTGGGAAAACAAACCTTGTGAGAAAACAAACCTTGTGGGAAAACCAACCTTGCGGGAAAGCGAACCTTGCGGGAAAGCGAACCTCTTGGAAAAACCAACACAGTGGGAAAACAAACCTTGTGAGAAAACAATCCTTGTGGGAAAACAAACCTTGTGGGGAAACAAACCTTTTGGGGAAACGAACCTTGTGGGAAAACTAACCTTGTGGGAAAACAAACCTTGCGGGAAAACTAACCTTGTGGGAAAACAAACCCTGCGGGAAAACCAGCCTTGTGGGAAAACCAACCTTGTGGGGAAACAAACCTTTCGGGAAAACCAACCTTGTGGGAAAACAAACCTTGTGAGAAAACAAACATTGTGGGGAAACAAACCTTGTGGGAAAACCAGCCTTGCGGGAAAGCGAACCTTTTGGGAAAACCAACCTTATGGGGAAAGCAACCCTGCGGGAAAACCAACCTTGTGGGAAAACCAAACTTGTGGGAAAACCAACCTTTTGGGAAAGCGAACCTTTTGGGAAAACCAACACAGTGGGAAAACAAACCTTGTGGGAAAACAAACCTTGCGGGAAAACTAACCTTGTGGGAAAACAAACCCTGCGGGAAAACCAACCTTGTGGGAAAACCAACCTTGTGGGGAAACAAACCTTTCGGGAAAACCAACCTTGTGGGAAAACAAACCTTGTGGGAAAACAAACCTTGTGGGGAAACAAACCTTGTGGGAAAACCAACCTTGCGGGAAAGCGAACCTTTTGGGAAAACCAACACAGTGGGAAAACAAACCTTGTGGGTAAACTAACCTTGCGGGAAAACCAACCTTGGGGGAAAACAAAGCTTGTGGGAAAACAAACCTTGTGGGAAAACCAACCTAGTGGGAAAAACAACCTTGGGGGAAAACAAAGCTTGTGGGAAAACAAACCTTGTGGGAAAACCAACCTAGTGGGAAAAACAACCTAGTGGGAAAACAAACCTTGTGAGAAAACAAACCTTGTGGGAAAATCAACCTTATGGGGAAAGCAACCCTGCGGGAAAACCAACCTAGTGGGAAAACCAACCTTGTGGGAAAACCAACCTTGTGGGAAAGCGAACCTTTGGGAAAACCAACACAGTGGGAAATCAAACCTTGTGGGAAAACAAACCTTGTGGGGAAACAAACCTTGCGGGAAAACTAACCTTGTGGGAAAACAAACCCTGCGGGAAAACCAACCTTGGGGGAAAACCAACCTTGCGGGAAAGCGAACCTTTTGGGAAAACCAACACAGTGGGAAAACAAACCTTGTGAGAAAACAATCCTTGTGGGAAAACAAACCTTGTGGGGAAACAAACCTTGTGGGGAAACAAACCTTGTGGGAAAACTAACCTTGTGGGAAAACAAACCTTGCGGGAAAACTAACCTTGTGGGAAAAAAAACCCTGCGGGAAAACAAACCTTATGGGAAAACCAACCTTATGGGGAAATCAACCCTGCGGGAAAACCTACCTTGTGGGAAAACCAACCTTGTGGGAAAACCAACCTTGTGGGAAAGCGAACCTTTTGGGAAAACCAACACAGTGGGAAAACAAACCTTGTGGGAAAACAAACCTTGCGGGAAAACTAACCTTGTGGGAAAACAAACCCTGCGGGAAAACAAACCTTGTGGGAAAACCAACCTTGTGGGGAAACAAACCTTTCTGGAAAACCAACCTTGTGGCAAAACAAACCTTGTGGGAAAACAAACCTTGTGGGAAAACAAACCTTGTGGGAAAACAAACCTTGTGAGAAAACAAACCTTGTGGGGAAACAAACCTAGTGGGAAAACATACCTTGTGAGAAAACAAACCTTGTGGGAAAACCAACCTTGCGGGAAAGCGAACCTTGCGGGAAAGCGAACCTCTTGAGAAAACCAACACAGTGGGAAAACAAACCTTGTGAGAAAACAATCCTATTGGGAAAACAAACCTTGTGGGGAAACAAACCTTGTGGGGAAACAAACCTTGTGGGAAAACTAACCTTGTGGGAAAACAAACCTTGCGGGAAAACGAACCTTTTGGGAAAACCAACACAGTGGGAAAACAAACCTTGTGAGAAAACAATCCTTGTGGGAAAACAAACCTTGTGGGAAAACCAACCTTATGGGGAAAGCAACCCTGCGGGAAAACCAACCTTGTGGGAAAACCAACCTTGTGGGAAAGCGAACGTTTTGGGAAAACCAACAGAGTGGGAAAAAAACCTTGTGGGAAAACCAACCTTGCGGGAACCTTGTGGGAAAACTAACCTTGTGGGAAAACAAACCTTGCGGGAAAACTAACCTTGTGGGAAAACAAACCCTGCGGGAAAACAAACCTTGTGGGAAAACCAACCTTATGGGGAAAGCAACCCTGCGGGAAAACCAACCTTGTGGGAAAACCAACCTTGTGGGAAAGCGAACCTTTTGGGAAAACCAACACAGTGGGAAAAAAACCTTGTGGGAAAACCAACCTTGCGGGAAAACCAACCTTGGGGGAAAACAAACCTTGTGGGAAAACAAACCTTGTGGGGAAACAAACCTAGTGGGAAAACAAACCTTGTGAGAAAACAATCCTTGTGGGAAAACAAACCTTGGGGGGAAACAAACCTTGCGGGGAAACTAACCTTGTGGGAAAACAAACCCTGCGGGAAAACCAACCTTGTGGGAAAACCAACCTTGTGGGGAAACAAACCTCTCGGGAAAACTAACCTTGTGGGAAAACAAACCCTGCGGGAAAACGAACCTTGTGGGAAAACAAACCTTGTGGGAAAACAAACCTTATGGGAAAACAAACATTGTGAGAAAACAAACCTTGTGGGAAAACCAACCTTATGGGGAAACAAACCCTGCGGGAAAACCAACCTTGTGGGAAAACCAACCTTGCGAGAAAGCGAACCTTTTGGGAAAACCAACACAGTGGGAAAACAAACCTTGTGAGAAAAAAATCCTTGTGGGAAAACAAACCTTGTGGGGAAACAAACCTTGTGGGGAAACAAACCTTGTGGGAAAACTAACCTTGTGGGAAAACAAACCTTGCGGGAAAACGAACCTTTTGGGAAAACCAACACAGTGGGAAAACAAACCTTGTGAGAAAACAATCCTTGTGGGAAAACAAACCTTGTGGGAAAACCAACCTTATGGGGAAAGCAACCCTGCGGGAAAACCAACCTTGTGGGAAAACCAACCTTGTGGGAAAGCGAACCTTTTGGGAAAACCAACACAGTGGGAAAAAAACCTTGTGGGAAAACCAACCTTGCGGGAAAACCAACCTTGGGGGAAAACAAACCTTGTGGGAAAACAAACCTTGTGGGGAAACAAACCTAGTGGGAAAACAAACCTTGTGTACAATCCTTGTGGGAAAACAAACCTTGGGGGGAAACAAACCTTGCGGGAAAACTAACCTTTTGGGAAAACAAACCCTGCGGGAAAACGAACCTTGTGGGAAAACAAACCTTGTGGGAAAACAAACCTTGTGGGAAAACCAACCTTATGGGGAAACAAACCCTGCGGGAAAACCAACCTTGTGGGAAAACCAACCTTGCGGGAAAGCGAACCTTTTGGGAAAACCAACACAGTGGGAAAACAAACCTTGTGAGAAAACAATCCTTGTGGGAAAACAAACCTTGTGGGGAAACAAACCTTGTGGGGAAACAAACCTTGTGGGAAAACTAACCTTGTGGGAAAACAAACCTTGCGGGAAAACTAACCTTGTGGGAAAACAAACCCCTGCGGGAAAACCAACCTTGTGGGAAAACCAACCTTGTGGGGAAACAAACCTTTCGGGAAAACAAACCTTGTGGGAAAACAAACCTTGTGGGAAAACAAACCTTATGGGGAAAGCAACCCTGCGGGAAAACCAACCTTGTGGGAAAACCAACCTAGTGGGAAAACCAACCTTGTGGGAAAGCGAACCTTTTGGGAAAACCAACACAGTGGGAAATCAAACCTTGTGGGAAAACAAACCTTGTGGGGAAACAAACCTTGCGGGAAAACTAACCTTGTGGGAAAACAAACCCTGCGGGAAAACCAACCTTGGGGGAAAACCAACCTTGCGGGAAAGCGAACCTTTTGGGAAAACCAACACAGTGGGAAAACAAACCTTGTGAGAAAACAATCCTTGTGGGAAAACAAACCTTGTGGGGAAACAAACCTTGTGGGGAAACAAACCTTGTGGGAAAACTAACCTTGTGGGAAAACAAACCTTGCGGGAAAACTAACCTTGTGGGAAAACAAACCCTGCGGGAAAACAAACCTTATGGGAAAACCAACCTTATGGGGAAAGCAACCCTGCGGGAAAACCTACCTTGTGGGAAAACCAACCTTGTGGGAAAACCAACCTTGTGGGAAAGCGAACCTTTTGGGAAAACCAACACAGTGGGAAAACAAACCTTGTGGGAAAAGAAACCTTGCGGGAAAACTAACCTTGTGGGAAAACAAACCCTGCGGGAAAACAAACCTTGTGGGAAAACCAACCTTGTGGGGAAACAAACCTTTCTGGAAAACCAACCTTGTGGCAAAACAAACCTTGTGGGAAAACAAACCTTGTGGGAAAACAAACCTTGTGGGAAAACAAACCTTGTGAGAAAACAAACCTTGTGGGGAAACAAACCTAGTGGGAAAACATACCTTGTGAGAAAACAAACCTTGTGGGAAAACCAACCTTGCGGGAAAGCGAACCTTGCGGGAAAGCGAACCTCTTGAGAAAACCAACACAGTGGGAAAACAAACCTTGTGAGAAAACAATCCTATTGGGAAAACAAACCTTGTGGGGAAACAAACCTTGTGGGGAAACAAACCTTGTGGGAAAACTAACCTTGTTGGAAAACAAACCTTGTGGGAAAACCAACCTTATGGGGAAACAAACCCTGCGGGAAAACCAACCTTGTGGGAAAACCAACCTTGCGAGAAAGCGAACCTTTTGGGAAAACCAACACAGTGGGAAAACAAACCTTGTGAGAAAACAAGCCTTGTGGGAAAACAAACCTTGTGGGGAAACAAACCTTGTGGGACAACTAACCTTGTGGGAAAACAAACCTTGCGGGAAAACGAACCTTTTGGGAAAACCAACACAGTGGGAAAACAAACCTTGTGAGAAAACAATCCTTGTGGGAAAACAAACCTTGTGGGAAAACCAACCTTATGGGGAAAGCAACCCTGCGGGAAAACCAACCTTGTGGGAAAACCAACCTTGTGGGAAAGCGAACCTTTTGGGAAAACCAACAGAGTGGGAAAAAAACCTTGTGGGAAAACCAACCTTGCGGGAACCTTGTGGGAAAACTAACCTTGTGGGAAAACAAACCTTGCGGGAAAACTAACCTTGTGGGAAAACAAACCCTGCGGGAAAACAAACCTTGTTGGAAAACCAACCTTATGGGGAAAGCAACCCTGCGGGAAAACCAACCTTGTGGGAAAACCAACCTTGTGGGAAAGCGAACCTTTTGGGAAAACCAACACAGTGGGAAAACAAACCTTGTGAGAAAACAATCCTATTGGGAAAACAAACCTTGTGGGGAAACAAACCTTGTGGGGAAACAAACCTTGTGGGAAAACTAACCTTGTGGGAAAACAAACCTTGTGGGAAAACCAACCTTATGGGGAAACAAACCCTGCGGGAAAACCAACCTTGTGGGAAAACCAACCTTGCGAGAAAGCGAACCTTTTGGGAAAACCAACACAGTGGGAAAACAAACCTTGTGAGAAAACAAGCCTTGTGGGAAAACAAACCTTGTGGGGAAACAAACCTTGTGGGAAAACTAACCTTGTGGGAAAACAAACCTTGCGGGAAAACGAACCTTTTGGGAAAACCAACACAGTGGGAAAACAAACCTTGTGAGAAAACAATCCTTGTGGGAAAACAAACCTTGTGGGAAAACCAACCTTATGGGGAAAGCAACCCTGCGGGAAAACCAACCTTGTGGGAAAACCAACCTTGTGGGAAAGCGAACCTTTTGGGAAAACCAACAGAGTGGGAAAAAAACCTTGTGGGAAAACCAACCTTGCGGGAACCTTGTGGGAAAACTAACCTTGTGGGAAAACAAACCTTGCGGGAAAACTAACCTTGTGGGAAAACAAACCCTGCGGGAAAACAAACCTTGTGGGAAAACCAACCTTATGGGGAAAGCAACCCTGCGGGAAAACCAACCTTGTGGGAAAACCAACCTTGTGGGAAAACCAACCTTTTGGGAAAGCGAACCTTTTGGGAAAACCAACCTTGTGGGAAAACCAACCTTGCGGGAAAACCAACCTTGGGGGAAAACAAACCTTGTGGGAAAACAAACCTTGTGGGGAAACAAACCTAGTGGGAAAACAAACCTTGTGAGAAAACAATCCTTGTGGGAAAACAAACCTTGGGGGGAAACAAACCTTGCGGGGAAACTAACCTTGTGGGAAAACAAACCCTGCGGGAAAACCAACCTTGTGGGAAAACCAACCTTGTGGGGAAACAAACCTCTCGGGAAAACTAACCTTGTGGGAAAACAAACCCTGCGGGAAAACGAACCTTGTGGGAAAACAAACCTTGTGGGAAAACAAACCTTATGGGAAAACAAACCTTGTGAGAAAACAAACCTTGTGGGAAAACCAACCTTATGGGGAAACAAACCCTGCGGGAAAACCAACCTTGTGGGAAAACCAACCTTGCGAGAAAGCGAACCTTTTGGGAAAACCAACACAGTGGGAAAACAAACCTTGTGAGAAAAAAAATCCTTGTGGGAAAACAAACCTTGTGGGGAAACAAACCTTGTGGGGAAACAAACCTTGTGGGAAAACTAACCTTGTGGGAAAACAAACCTTGCGGGAAAACGAACCTTTTGGGAAAACCAACACAGTGGGAAAACAAACCTTGTGAGAAAACAATCCTTGTGGGAAAACAAACCTTGTGGGAAAACCAACCTTATGGGGAAAGCAACCCTGCGGGAAAACCAACCTTGTGGGAAAACCAACCTTGTGGGAAAGCGAACCTTTTGGGAAAACCAACACAGTGGGAAAAAAACCTTGTGGGAAAACCAACCTTGCGGGAAAACCAACCTTGGGGGAAAACAAACCTTGTGGGAAAACAAACCTTGTGGGGAAACAAACCTAGTGGGAAAACAAACCTTGTGTACAATCCTTGTGGGAAAACAAACCTTGGGGGGAAACAAACCTTGCGGGAAAACTAACCTTTTGGGAAAACAAACCCTGCGGGAAAACGAACCTTGTGGGAAAACAAACCTTGTGGGAAAACAAACCTTGTGGGAAAACCAACCTTATGGGGAAACAAACCCTGCGGGAAAACCAACCTTGTGGGAAAACCAACCTTGCGGGTGCGAACCTTTTGGGAAAACCAACACAGTGGGAAAACAAACCTTGTGAGAAAACAATCCTTGTGGGAAAACAAACCTTGTGGGGAAACAAACCTTGTGGGGAAACAAACCTTGTGGGAAAACTAACCTTGTGGGAAAACAAACCTTGCGGGAAAACTAACCTTGTGGGAAAACAAACCCCTGCGGGAAAACCAACCTTGTGGGAAAACCAACCTTGTGGGGAAACAAACCTTTCGGGAAAACAAACCTTGTGGGAAAACAAACCTTGTGGGAAAACAAACCTTATGGGGAAAGCAACCCTGCGGGAAAACCAACCTTGTGGGAAAACCAACCTTGTGGGAAAGTGAACCTTTTGGGAAAACCAACACAGTGGGAACACAAACCTTGTGGGAAAACCAACCTTGCGGGAAAACCAACCTTGTGGGAAAACAAACCTTGTGGGAAAACAAACCTTGTGGGAAAACAAACCTTGTGGGAAAACAAACCTTATGGAAAAACAAACCTTGTGGGGAAACAAACCTTGTGGGAAAACCAACCTTGCGGGAAAGCGAACCTTTTGGGAAAACCAACACAGTGGGAAAACAAACCTTGTGGGAAAACCAACCTTGCGGGAAAACCAACCTTGGGGGAAAACAAAGCTTGTGGGAAAACAAACCTTGTGGGAAAACCAACCTAGTGGGAAAAAACAACCTAGTGGGAAAACAAACCTTGTGAGAAAACAAACCTTGTGGGAAATCCAACCTTATGGGGAAAGCAACCCTGCGGGAAAACCAACCTTGTGGGAAAACCAACCTTGTGGGAAAGCGAACCTTTTGGGAAAACCAACACAGTGGGAAAACAAACCTTGTGGGAAAACCAACCTTGCGGGAAAACCAACCTTGGGGGAAAACAAACCTTGTGGGAAAACAAACCTTGTGGGGAAACAAACCTAGGGGGAAAACAATCCTTGTGGGAAAACAAACCTTGTGGGGAAACAAACCTTGCGGGAAAACTAAACTTGTGGGAAAACAAACCCAGCGGGAATACCAACCTTGTGGGAAAACCAACCTTGTGGGGAAACAAACCTTTCGGGAAAACAAACCTTGTGGGAAAACAAACCTTGTGGGAAAACAAACCTTGTGGGAAAACAAACCTTGTGGGAAAACAAACCTTGTGAGAAAACAAACCTTGTGGGGAAACAAACCTAGTGGGAAAACAAACCTTGTGAGAAAACAAACCTTGTGGGAAAACCAACCTTATTGGAAAACAAACCTAGTGGGAAAACAAACCTTGTGGGGAAACAAACCTTATTGGAAAACAAACCTTGTGGGGAAACAAACCTTGTGGGAAAACCAACCTTGCGGGAAAGCGAACCTTTTGTGAAAACCAACACAGTGGGAAAACAAACCTTGTGTTAAAACCAACCTTGCGGGAAAACCAACCTTGGGAGAAAACAAAGCTTGTGGGAAAATAAACCTTGTGGGAAAACCAACCTAGTGGGAAAAACAACCTAGTGGGAAAACAAACCTTGTGAGAAAACAAACCTTGTGGGAAAACCAACCTTATGGGTAAAGCAACCCTGCGGGAAAACCAACCTTGTGGGAAAACCAACCTTGTGGGAAAACCAACCTTTTGGGAAAACCAACACAGTGGGAAAACAAACCTTGTGGGAAAACCAACCTTGCGGGAAAACCAACCTTGGGGGAAAGCAAACCTTGTGGGAAAACAAACCTTGTGGGGAAACAAACCTAGTAGGAAATCAAACCTTGTGAGAAACCAATCCTTGTGGGAAAACAAACCTTGTGGGGAAACAAACCTTGCGGGAAAACTAACCTTGTGGGAAAACAAACCCTGCGGGAAAACCAACCTTGTGGGAAAAACCCACCTTGTGGGGAAACAAACCTTTCGGGAAAACTAACCTTGTGGGAAAACAAACCCTGCGGGAAAACCAACCTTGTGGGAAAACAAACCTTGTGGGAAAACAAACCTTGTGGGAAAACAAACCTTGTGAGAAAACAAACCTTGTGGGAAAACCAACCTTATGGGGAAACAAGCCCTGCGGGAAAACCAACCTTGTGGGAAAACCAACCTTGCGGGAAAGCGAACCTTTTGGGAAAACCAACACAGTGGGAAAACAAACCTTGTGAGAAAACAATCCTTGTGGGAAAACAAACCTTGTGGGGAAACAAACCTTGTGGGGAAACAAACCTTGTGGGAAAACTAACCTTGTGGGAGAACAAAACCTGCGGGAAAACCAACCTTGTGGGAAAACAAACCTTGTGGGGAAACAAACCTTTCGGGAAAACCAACCTTGTGGGAAAACAAACCTTGTGGGAAAACAAACCTTGTGGGAAAACAAACCTTATGGGGAAAGCAACCCTGCGGGAAAACCAACCTTGTGGGAAAACCAACCTTGTGGGAAAGCGAACCTTTTGGGAAAACCAACCTTGTGGGAAAACCAACCTTGCGGGAAAACCAACCTTGTGGGAAAACAAACCTTGTGGGAGAACAAACCTTGTGGGAAAACAAACCTTATGCTGAAAGCAACCCTGCGGGAAAACCAACCTTGTGGTTTTCCCACTAGGTTGGTGTGGGAAAAACCAACCTTGTGGGAAAACCAACCTTGTGGGAAAGCGAACCTTTTGGGAAAACAAACCTTATGCTGAAAGCAACCCTGCGGGAAAACCAACCTTGTGGTTTTCCCACTGTGTTGGTTTTTCCCAAAAGGTTCGCTTTCCCACAAGGTTGGTTTTCCCACAAGGTTTTTTTCCCACAAGGTTTGTTTTCCCACAAGGTTGGTTTTCCCGAAGGTTTGTTTCCCCACAAGGTTTTTTTTCCCACAAGGTTTGTTTTCCCACAAGGTTGGTTTTCCCGAAGGTTTGTTTCCCCACAAGGTTGGTTTTCCCACAAGGTTGGTTTTCCCGCAGGGTTTGTTTTCCCACAAGGTTAGTTTTCCCGCAAGGTTTGTTTTCCCACAAGGTTAGTTTTCCCACAAGGTTTGTTTCCCCACAAGGTTTGTTTCCCCACAAGGTTTGTTTTCCCACAAGGATTGTTTTCTCACAAGGTTTGTTTTCCCACTGTGTTGGTTTTCCCAAAAGGTTTGCTTTCCCGCAAGGTTGGTTTTCCCACAAGGTTGGTTTTCCCGCAGGGTTTGTTTCCCCATAAGGTTGGTTTTCCCACAAGCTTTGTTTTCCCCCAAGGTTGGTTTTCCCAAAAGGTTCGCTTTCCCGCAAGGTTGGTTTTCCCACAAGGTTTGTCTCCCCACAAGGTTTGTTTTCTCACAAGGTTTGTTTTCCCACAAGGTTGGTTTTCCCGAAAGGTTTGTTTCCCCACAAGGTTGGTTTTCCCACAAGGTTCGTTTTCCCACAGGGTTTGTTTTCTCACAAGGTTTGTTTTCCCACTAGGTTGTTTTTCCCACTAGGTTGATTTTCCCACAAGGTTTGTTTTCCCACAAGCTTTGTTTTCCTCCATGTTTGGTTTTCCCACAAGGTTGGTTTCCTGCAGGGTTGCTTTCCCCATAAGGTTTGTTTTCCCACAAGGTTTTTTTTCCCACAAGGTTTGTTTTCCCACAAGGTTGGTTTTCCCGAAGGTTTGTTTCCCCACAAGGTTGGTTTTCCCACAAGGTTGGTTTTCCCGCAGGGTTTGTTTTCCCACAAGGTTAGTTTTCCCGCAAGGTTTGTTTTCCCACAAGGTTAGTTTTCCCACAAGGTTTGTTTCCCCACAAGGTTTGTTTCCCCACAAGGTTTGTTTTCCCACAAGGATTGTTTTCTCACCAGGTTTGTTTTCCCACTGTGTTGGTTTTCCCAAAAGGTTCGCTTTCCCGCAAGGTTGGTTTTCCCACAAGGTTTGTTTTCCCACTGTGTTGGTTTTCCCAAAAGGTTCGCTTTCCCACAAGGTTGGTTTTCCCATAAGGTTGGTTTTCCCGCAGGGTTGCTATCCCCATAAGGTTGGTTTTCCCACAAGGTTTGTTTTCTCACAAGGTTTGTTTTCCCACTAGGTTGTTTTTCCCACTAGGTTTGTTTTACCACAAGGTTTGTTTTCCCACAAGCTTTGTTTTCCCCCAAGGTTGGTTTTCCCGCAAGGTTGGTTTTCCCACAAGGTTTGTTTTCCCACTGTGTTGGTTTTCCCAAAAGGTTCGCTTTCCCGCAAGGTTGGTTTTCCCACAAGGTTTGTTTCCCCACAAGGTTTGTTTTCCCACAAGGTTTGTTTTCCCACAAGGTTTGTTTTCCCACAAGGTTGGTTTTCCCGAAAGGTTTGTTTCCCCACAAGGTTTGTTTTCCCACTAGGTTTGTTTTCCCATAAGGTTGGTTTTCCCACAAGGTTTGTTTTCTCACAAGGTTTGTTTTCCCACTAGGTTTGTTTCCCCACAAGGTTTGTTTTCTCACAAGGTTTGTTTTCCCACAAGGTTTGTTTTCCCACAAGGTTGGTTTTCCCGAAAGGTTTGTTTCCCCACAAGGTCGGTTTTCCCACAAGGTTGGTTTTCCCGCAGGGTTTGTTTTCCCACAAGGTTGGTTTTCCCGAATGGTTTGTTTCCCCACAAGGTCGGTTTTCCCACAAGGTTGGTTTTCCCGCAGGGTTTGTTTTCCCACAAGGTTAGTTTTCCCGCAAGGTTTGTTTTCCCACTAGGTTTGTTTCCCCACAAGGTTTGTTTTCTCACAAGGTTTGTTTTCCCACAAGGTTTGTTTTCCCACAAGGTTTGTTTTCCCACAAGGTTGGTTTTCCCGAAAGGTTTGTTTCCCCACAAGGTTGGTTTTCCCACAAGGTTGGTTTTCCCGCAGGGTTTGTTTTCCCACAAGGTTAGTTTTCCCGCAAGGTTTGTTTCCCCACAAGGTTTGTTTTCTCACAAGGATTGGTTTCTCACAAGGTTTGTTTTCCCACTAGGTTTGTTTCCCCACAAGGTTTGTTTTCCCACAAGGTTTGTTTTCCCCCAAGGTTGGTTTTCCCGCAAGGTTGGTTTTCCCACAAGGTTTGTTTTCCCACTGTGTTGGTTTTCCCAAAAGGTTCGCTTTCCCACAAGGTTGGTTTTCCCACAAGGTTGGTTTTCCCGCAGGGTTGCTTTCCCCATAAGGTTGGTTTTCCCACAAGGTTTGTTTTCTCACAAGGTTTGTTTTCCCACTAGGTTGTTTTCCCACTAGGTTGGTTTTCCCACAAGGTTTGTTTTCCCACAAGCTTTGTTTTCCCCCAAGGTTGGTTTTCCCGCAAGGTTGGTTTTCCCACATTGTTTGTTTTTCCACTGTGTTGGTTTTCCCAAAAGGTTCGCTTTCCCGCAAGGTTGGTTTTCCCACAAGGTTTGTTTCCCCACAAGGTTTGTTTTCCCATAAGGTTTGTTTTCCCACAAGGTTTGTTTTCCCACAAGGTTTGTTTTCCCACAAGGTTTGTTTTCCCACAAGGTTGGTTTTCCCGCAAGGTTGGTTTTCCCACAAGGTTTGTTTTCCCACTGTGTTGGTTTTCCCAAAAGGTTCGCTTTCCCACAAGGTTGGTTTTCCCACAAGGTTGGTTTTCCCGCAGGGTTGCTTTCCCCATAAGGTTTGTTTTCCCACAAGGTTTGTTTTCCCACAAGGTTGGTTTTCCCGAAAGGTTTGTTTCCCCACAAGGTTCGTTTTCCCACAAGGTTGATTTTCCCGCAGGGTTTGTTTTCCCACAAGGTTAGTTTTCCCGCAAGGTTTGTTTTCCCACAAGGTTAGTTTTCCCACTAGGTTTGTTTCCCCACAAGGTTTGTTTCCCCACAAGGTTTGTTTTCCTACAAGGATTGTTTTCTCACAAGGTTTGTTTTCCCACTGTGTTGGTTTTCCCAAAAGGTTCGCTTTCCCGCAAGGTTGGTTTTCCCACAAGGTTGGTTTTCCCAAAAGGTTCGCTTTCCCGCAAGGTTGGTTTTCCCACAAGGTTTGTTTCCCCACAAGGTTTGTTTTTCTCACAAGGTTTGTTTTCCCACAAGGTTGGTTTTCCTGAAAGGTTTGTTTCCCCACAAGGTTGGTTTTCCCACAAGGTTGGTTTTCCCACAGGGTTTGTTTTCTCACAAGGTTTGTTTTCCCACTAGGTTGTTTTTCCCACTAGGTTGATTTTCCCACAAGGTTTGTTTTCCCACAAGCTTTGTTTTCCCCCATGGTTGGTTTTCCCGCAAGGTTGGTTTTCCCACAAGGTTTGTTTTCCCACTGTGTTGGTTTTCCCAAAAGGTTCGCTTTCCCGCAAGGTTGGTTTTCCCACAAGGTTTGTTTCCCCACAAGGTTTGTTTTCCCACAAGGTTTGTTTTCCCACAAGGTTGGTTTTCCCGAAAGGTTTGTTTCCCCACAAGGTTTGTTTTCCCACTAGGTTTGTTTTCCCATAAGGTTGGTTTTCCCACAAGGTTTGTTTTCTCACAAGGTTTGTTTTCCCACTAGGTTTGTTTCCCCACAAGGTTTGTTTTCTCACAAGGTTTGTTTTCCCACAAGGTTTGTTTTCCCACAAGGTTGGTTTTCCCGAAAGGTTTGTTTCCCCACAAGGTCGGTTTTCCCACAAGGTTGGTTTTCCCGCAGGGTTTGTTTTCCCACAAGGTTAGTTTTCCCGCAAGGTTTGTTTCCCCACAAGGTTTGTTTTCCCACAAAATTGGTTTCTCACAAGGTTTGTTTTCCCACTAGGTTTGTTTCCCCACAAGGTTTGTTTTCCCACAAGGTTTGTTTTCCCCGAAGGTAGGTTTTCCCGCAAGGTTGGTTTTCCCACAAGGTTTGTTTTCCCACTGTGTTGGTTTTCCGAAAAGGTTTGCTTTCCCACAAGGTTGGTTTTCCCACAAGGTGGTTTTCCCGCAGGGTTGCTTTCCCCATAAGGTTGGTTTTCCCACAAGGTTTGTTTTCTAACAAGGTTTGTTTTCCCACTAGGTTGTTTTCCCACTAGGTTGGTTTTCCCACAAGGTTTGTTTTCCCACAAGCTTTGTTTTCCCCCAAGGTTTGTTTTCCCACAAGGTTGGTTTTCCCGAAAGGTTTGTTTCCCCACAAGGTTTGTTTTCCCACTAGGTTTGTTTTCCCATAAGGTTGGTTTTCCCACAAGGTTTGTTTTCTCACAAGGTTTGTTTTCCCACTAGGTTTGTTTCCCCACAAGGTTTGTTTTCTCACAAGGTTTGTTTTCCCACAAGGTTTGTTTTCCCACAAGGTTGGTTTTCCCGAAAGGTTTGTTTCCCCACAAGGTCGGTTTTCCCACAAGGTTGGTTTTCCCGCAGGGTTTGTTTTCCCACAAGGTTGGTTTTCCCGAATGGTTTGTTTCCCCACAAGGTCGGTTTTCCCACAAGGTTGGTTTTCCCGCAGGGTTTGTTTTCCCACAAGGTTAGTTTTCCCGCAAGGTTTGTTTTCCCACTAGGTTTGTTTCCCCACAAGGTTTGTTTTCTCACAAGGTTTGTTTTCCCACAAGGTTTGTTTTCCCACAAGGTTTGTTTTCCCACAAGGTTGGTTTTCCCGAAAGGTTTGTTTCCCCACAAGGTTGGTTTTCCCACAAGGTTGGTTTTCCCGCAGGGTTTGTTTTCCCACAAGGTTAGTTTTCCCGCAAGGTTTGTTTCCCCACAAGGTTTGTTTTCTCACAAGGATTGGTTTCTCACAAGGTTTGTTTTCCCACTAGGTTTGTTTCCCCACAAGGTTTGTTTTCCCACAAGGTTTGTTTTCCCCCAAGGTTGGTTTTCCCGCAAGGTTGGTTTTCCCACAAGGTTTGTTTTCCCACTGTGTTGGTTTTCCCAAAAGGTTCGCTTTCCCACAAGGTTGGTTTTCCCACAAGGTTGGTTTTCCCGCAGGGTTGCTTTCCCCATAAGGTTGGTTTTCCCACAAGGTTTGTTTTCTCACAAGGTTTGTTTTCCCACTAGGTTGTTTTCCCACTAGGTTGGTTTTCCCACAAGGTTTGTTTTCCCACAAGCTTTGTTTTCCCCCAAGGTTGGTTTTCCCGCAAGGTTGGTTTTCCCACATTGTTTGTTTTTCCACTGTGTTGGTTTTCCCAAAAGGTTCGCTTTCCCGCAAGGTTGGTTTTCCCACAAGGTTTGTTTCCCCACAAGGTTTGTTTTCCCATAAGGTTTGTTTTCCCACAAGGTTTGTTTTCCCACAAGGTTTGTTTTCCCACAAGGTTTGTTTTCCCACAAGGTTGGTTTTCCCGCAAGGTTGGTTTTCCCACAAGGTTTGTTTTCCCACTGTGTTGGTTTTCCCAAAAGGTTCGCTTTCCCACAAGGTTGGTTTTCCCACAAGGTTGGTTTTCCCGCAGGGTTGCTTTCCCCATAAGGTTTGTTTTCCCACAAGGTTTGTTTTCCCACAAGGTTGGTTTTCCCGAAAGGTTTGTTTCCCCACAAGGTTCGTTTTCCCACAAGGTTGATTTTCCCGCAGGGTTTGTTTTCCCACAAGGTTAGTTTTCCCGCAAGGTTTGTTTTCCCACAAGGTTAGTTTTCCCACTAGGTTTGTTTCCCCACAAGGTTTGTTTCCCCACAAGGTTTGTTTTCCTACAAGGATTGTTTTCTCACAAGGTTTGTTTTCCCACTGTGTTGGTTTTCCCAAAAGGTTCGCTTTCCCGCAAGGTTGGTTTTCCCACAAGGTTGGTTTTCCCAAAAGGTTCGCTTTCCCGCAAGGTTGGTTTTCCCACAAGGTTTGTTTCCCCACAAGGTTTGTTTTTCTCACAAGGTTTGTTTTCCCACAAGGTTGGTTTTCCTGAAAGGTTTGTTTCCCCACAAGGTTGGTTTTCCCACAAGGTTGGTTTTCCCACAGGGTTTGTTTTCTCACAAGGTTTGTTTTCCCACTAGGTTGTTTTTCCCACTAGGTTGATTTTCCCACAAGGTTTGTTTTCCCACAAGCTTTGTTTTCCCCCATGGTTGGTTTTCCCGCAAGGTTGGTTTTCCCACAAGGTTTGTTTTCCCACTGTGTTGGTTTTCCCAAAAGGTTCGCTTTCCCGCAAGGTTGGTTTTCCCACAAGGTTTGTTTCCCCACAAGGTTTGTTTTCCCACAAGGTTTGTTTTCCCACAAGGTTTGTTTTCCCACAAGGTTGGTTTTCCCGAAAGGTTTGTTTCCCCACAAGGTTTGTTTTCCCACTAGGTTTGTTTTCCCATAAGGTTGGTTTTCCCACAAGGTTTGTTTTCTCACAAGGTTTGTTTTCCCACTAGGTTTGTTTCCCCACAAGGTTTGTTTTCTCACAAGGTTTGTTTTCCCACAAGGTTTGTTTTCCCACAAGGTTGGTTTTCCCGAAAGGTTTGTTTCCCCACAAGGTCGGTTTTCCCACAAGGTTGGTTTTCCCGCAGGGTTTGTTTTCCCACAAGGTTAGTTTTCCCGCAAGGTTTGTTTCCCCACAAGGTTTGTTTTCCCACAAAATTGGTTTCTCACAAGGTTTGTTTTCCCACTAGGTTTGTTTCCCCACAAGGTTTGTTTTCCCACAAGGTTTGTTTTCCCCGAAGGTAGGTTTTCCCGCAAGGTTGGTTTTCCCACAAGGTTTGTTTTCCCACTGTGTTGGTTTTCCGAAAAGGTTTGCTTTCCCACAAGGTTGGTTTTCCCACAAGGTGGTTTTCCCGCAGGGTTGCTTTCCCCATAAGGTTGGTTTTCCCACAAGGTTTGTTTTCTAACAAGGTTTGTTTTCCCACTAGGTTGTTTTCCCACTAGGTTGGTTTTCCCACAAGGTTTGTTTTCCCACAAGCTTTGTTTTCCCCCAAGGTTGGTTTTCCCGCAAGGTTGGTTTTCCCACAATGTTTGTTTTCCCACTGTGTTGGTTTTCCCAAAAGGTTCGCTTTCCCGCAAGGTTGGTTTTCCCACAAGGTTTGTTTCCCCACAAGGTTTGTTTTCCCATAAGGTTTGTTTTCCCACAAGGTTTGTTTTCTCACAAGGTTTGTTTTCACACAAGGTTTGTTTTCCCACAAGGTTGGTTTTCCCGCAAGGTTGGTTTTCCCACAAGGTTTGTTTTGTGACTGTGTTGGTTTTCCCAAAAGGTTCGCTTTCCCACAAGGTTGGTTTTCCCACAAGGTTGGTTTTCCCGCAGGGTTGCTTTCCCCATAAGGTTTGTTTTCCCACAAGGTTTGTTTTCCCACAAGGTTTGTTTTCCCACAAGGTTGGTTTTCCCGAAAGGTTTGTTTCCCCACAAGGTGGGTTTTCCCACAAGGTTGGTTTTCCCGCAGGGTTTGTTTTCCCAAAAGGTTAGTTTTCCCGCAAGGTTTGTTTTCCCACAAGGTTAGTTTTCCCACAAGGTTTGTTTCCCCACAAGGTTTGTTTCCCCACAAGGTTTGTTTTCCCACAAGGATTGTTTTCTCACAAGGTTTGTTTTCCCACTGTGTTGGTTTTCCCAAAAGGTTCGCTTTCCCGCAAGGTTGGTTTTCCCACAAGGTTGTTTTTCCCGCAGGGTTTGTTTCCCCATAAGGTTGGTTTTCCCACAAGGTTTGTTTTCTCACAAGGTTTGTTTTCCCACAAGGTTTGTTTTCCCACAAGGTTTGTTTTCCCACAAGGTTGGTTTTCCCGCAGGGTTTGTTTTCCCAAAAGGTTTGTTTTCCCACTAGGTAGTTTTTCCCACTAGGTTGATTTTCCCACAAGGTTTGTTTTCCCACAAGGTTTGTTTTCCCACAAGGTTGATTTTCCCGAAAGGTTTGTTTCCCCACAAGGTTGGTTTTCCCACAATGTTGGTTTTCCCGCAGGGTTTGTTTTCCCAAAAGGTTAGTTTTCCCGCAAGGTTTGTTTTCCCACAAGGTTAGTTTTCCCACAAGGTTTGTTTCCCCACAAGGTTTGTTTCCCCACAAGGTTTGTTTTCCCACAAGGATTGTTTTCTCACAAGGTTTGTTTTCCCACTGTGTTGGTTTTCCCAAAAGGTTCGCTTTCCCGCAAGGTTGGTTTTCCCACAAGGTTGGTTTTCCCGCAGGGTTCGTTTCCCCATAAGGTTGGTTTTCCCACAAGGTTTGTTTTCTCACAAGGTTTGTTTTCCCACAAGGTTTGTTTTCCCACAAGGTTTGTTTTCCCACAAGGTTGGTTTTCCCGCAAGGTTGGTTTTCCCACAAGGTTTGTTTTCCCACTGTGTTGGTTTTCCCAAAAGGTTCGCTTTCCCACAAGGTTGGTTTTCCCACAAGGTTGGTTTTCCCGCAGGGTTGCTTTCCCCATAAGGTTTGTTTTCCCACAAGGTTTGTTTTCCCACAAGGTTTGTTTTCCCACAAGGTTTGTTTTCCCACAAGGTTGGTTTTCCCGAAAGGTTTGTTTCCCCACAAGGTTGGTTTTCCCACAAGGTTGGTTTTCCCGCAGGGTTTGTTTTCCCACAAGGTTAGTTTTCCCGCAAGGTTTGTTTTCCCGCAAGGTTAGTTTTCCCACAAGATTTGTTTCCCCACAAGGTTTGTTTTCCCACAAGCTTTGTTTTCCCCCAAGGTTGGTTTTCCCGCAAGGTTGGTTTTCCCACAAGGTTTGTTTTCCCACTGTGTTGGTTTCCCCACTAGGTTGGTTTTCCCACAAGGTTTGTTTTCCCACAAGCTTTGTTTTCCCCCAAGGTTGGTTTTCCCGCAAGGTTGGTTTTCCCACAATGTTTGTTTTCCCACTGTGTTGGTTTTCCCAAAAGGTTCGCTTTCCCGCAAGGTTCGTTTTCCCACAAGGTTTGTTTCCCCACAAGGTTTGTTTTCCCATAAGGTTTTTTTTTCCCACAAGCTTTGTTTTCCCACAAGGTTTGTTTTCCCACAAGGTTTGTTTTCCCACAAGGTTGGTTTTCCCGCAAGGTTTGTTTTCCCACAAGGTTTGTTTTCCCACTGTGTTTGTTTTCCCAAAAGGTTCGCTTTCCCACAAGGTTGGTTTTCCCACAAGGTTGGTTTTCCCGCAGGGTTGCTTCTCAGGGAAGCAACCGCAGGGTTGCTTCCTTGCGGGAAAGCGAACCTTGCGGAAAAGCGAACCTTTTTTCCCAAAACCAACCTTGTGGGGAAACAAACCTTGCGGGAAAACTAACCTTGTGGGAAAACAAACCCTGCGTGAAAACCAACCTTGTGGGGAAACAAACCTTGTGGGAAAACCAACCTAGTGAGAAAACTAACGCTGTGGGAAAACCAACCTTGTGGGAAAACCAACCTAGAGGAAAAACAAATCTTGAGGGAAAACAAACCTTGTGGGAAAACAAACCTTGTGGGAAAGACAACCTTATGGGAAAACCAAAACAGTGGGAAAACAATACTTGTGGGGAAACAAACCTTGTGGGAAAACAAAACTTGTGGGAAAACTAACCTTGTGGGAAAACAAACCCTGCGGGAAAACCAACCTTGTGGGAAAACCAACCTTGTGGGGAAACAAACCTTTCGGGAAAACCAACCTTGTGGGAAAAAAAACCTTGTGGGAAAACAAACCTTGTGGGAAAACAAACCTTGTGGGAAAACAAACCTTGTGAGAAAACAAACCTTGTGGGGAAACAAACCTAGTGGGAAAACCAACCTTGGGGGAAAACAAACCTTGTGGGAAAACAAACCTTGTGGGGAAGCAAACCTTGTGGGGAAACAAACCTTGTGGGAAAACTAACCTTGTGGGAAAACAAACCTTGCGGGAAAACTAACCTTGTGGGAAAACAAACCCTGCGGGAAAACAAACCTTGTGGGAAAACCAACCTTGTGGGGAAACAAACCTTTCTGGAAAACCAACCTTGTGGCAAAACAAACCTTGTGGGAAAACAAACCTTGTGGGAAAACAAACCTTGTGGGAAAACAAACCTTGTGAGAAAACAAACCTTGTGGGAAAACAAACCTAGTGGGAAAACAAACCTTGTGAGAAAACAAACCTTGTGGGAAAACCAACCTTGCGGGAAAGCGAACCTTGCGGGATAGCGAACCTCTTGGGAAAACCAACACAGTGGGAAAACAAACCTTGTGAGAAAACAATCCTTGTGGGAAAACAAACCCTGCGGGAAAACCAACCTTGTGGGAAAACCAACCTTGTGGGGAAACAAACCTTTCGGGAAAACCAACCTTGTGGGAAAAAAAACCTTGTGGGAAAACAAACCTTGTGGGAAAACAAACCTTGTGGGAAAACAAACCTTGTGAGAAAACAAACCTTGTGGGGAAACAAACCTAGTGGGAAAACCAACCTTGGGGGAAAACAAACCTTGTGGGAAAACAAACCTTGTGGGGAAGCAAACCTAGCGGGAAAACCAACCTTATGGGAAAACCAACCTTGCGGGAAAACCAACCTTGGGGGAAAACAAACCTTGTGGGTAAACAAACCTTGTGAGAAAACAATCCTTGTGGGAAAACAAACCTTGTGGGGAAACAAACCTTGTGGGGAAACAAACCTTGTGGGGAAACAAACCTTGTGGGAAAACTAACCTTGTGGGAAAACAAACCTTGCGGGAAAACTAACCTTGTGGGAAAACAAACCCTGCGGGAAAACAAACCTTGTGGGAAAACCAACCTTGTGGGGAAACAAACCTTTCTGGAAAACCAACCTTGTGGCAAAACAAACCTTGTGGGAAAACAAACCTTGTGGGAAAACAAACCTTGTGGGAAAACAAACCTTGTGAGAAAACAAACCTTGTGGGGAAACAAACCTAGTGGGAAAACAAACCTTGTGAGAAAACAAACCTTGTGGGAAAACCAACCTTGCGGGAAAGCGAACCTTGCGGGATAGCGAACCTCTTGGGAAAACCAACATAGTGGGAAAACAAACCTTGTGAGAAAACAATCCTTGTGGGAAAACAAACCTTGTGGGGAAACAAACCTTGTGGGGAAACAAACCTTGTGGGAAAACTAACCTTGTGGGAAAACAAACCTTGCGGGAAAACTAACCTTGTGGGAAAACAAACCCTGCGGGAAAACCAGCCTTGTGGGAAAACCAACCTTGTGGGGAAACAAACCTTTCGGGAAAACCAACCTTGTGGGAAAACAAACCTTGTGAGAAAACAAACATTGTGGGGAAACAAACCTTGTGGGAAAACCAGCCTTGCGGGAAAGGGAACCTTTTGGGAAAACCAACCTTATGGGGAAAGCAACCCTGCGGGAAAACCAACCTTGTGGGAAAACCAACCTTTTGGGAAAGCGAACCTTTTGGGAAAACCAACACAGTGGGAAAACAAACCTTGTGGGAAAACAAACCTTGTGGGGAAACAAACCTTGCGGGAAAACTAACCTTGTGGGAAAACAAACCCTGCGGGAAAACCAACCTTGTGGGAAAACCAACCTTGTGGGGAAACAAACCTTTCGGGAAAACCAACCTTGTGGGAAAACAAACCTTGTGGGGAAACAAACCTTGTGGGAAAACCAACCTTGCGGGAAAGCGAACCTTTTGGGAAAACCAACACAGTGGGAAAACAAACCTTGTGGGTAAACCAACCTTGCGGGAAAACCAACCTTGGGGGAAAACAAAGCTTGTGGGAAAACAAACCTTGTGGGAAAACCAACCTAGTGGGAAAAACAACCTTGGGGGAAAACAAAGCTTGTGGGAAAACAAACCTTGTGGGAAAACCAACTTAGTGGGAAAAACAACCTAGTGGGAAAACAAACCTTGTGAGAAAACAAACCTTGTGGGAAAACCAACCTTATGGGGAAAGCAACCCTGCGGGATAACCAACCTTGTGGGAAAACCAACCTTGTGGGAAAACCAACCTTGTGGGAAAGCGAACCTTTTGGGAAAACCAACACAGTGGGAAAACAAACCTTGTGGGAAAACAAACCTTGTGGGGAAACAAACCTTGCGGGAAAACTAACCTTGTGGGAAAACAAACCTTGTGAGAAAACAAACCTTGTGGGGAAACAAACCTAGTGGGAAAACATACCTTGTGAGAAAACAAACCTTGTGGGAAAACCAACCTTGCGGGAAAGCGAACCTTGCGGGAAAGCGAACCTCTTGGGAAAACCAACACAGTGGGAAAACAAACCTTGTGAGAAAACAATCCTTGTGGGAAAACAAACCTTGTGGGAAAACAAACCTTGTGGGGAAACAAACCTTGTGGGAAAACTAAACTTGTGGGAAAACAAACCTTGCGGGAAAACTAACCTTGTGGGAAAACAAACCCTGCGGGAAAACCAGCCTTCTGGGAAAACCAACCTTGTGGGGAAACAAACCTTTCGGGAAAACCAACCTTGTGGGAAAACAAACCTTGTGAGAAAACAAACATTGTGGGGAAACAAAACTTGTGGGAAAACCAGCCTTGCGGGAAAGCGAACCTTTTGGGAAAACCAAGACAGTGGGAAAAGAAACCTTGTGAGAAAACAATCCTTGTGGGAAAACAAACCTTGTGGGGAAACAAACCTTGTGGGGAAACAAACCTTGTGGGAAAACTAACCTTGTGGGAAAACAAACCTTGCGGGAAAACTAACCTTGTGGGAAAACAAACCCTGCGGGAAAACCAACCTTGTGGGAAAACCAACCTTGTGGGGAAACAAACCTTTCGGGAAAACCAACCTTGTGGGAAAACAAACCTTGTGGGGAAACAAACCTTGTGGGAAAACCAACCTTGCGGGAAAGCGAACCTTTTGGGAAAACCAACACAGTGGGAAAACAAACCTTGTGGGAAAACAAACCTTGTGGGGAAACAAACCTTGCGGGAAAACTAACCTTGTGGGAAAACAAACCCTGCGGGAAAACCAACCTTGTGGGAAAACCAACCTTGTGGGGAAACAAACCTTTCGGGAAAACCAACCTTGTGGGAAAACAAACCTTATGGGGAAACAAACCTTGTGGGAAAACCAACCTTGCGGGAAAGCGAACCTTTTGGGAAAACCAACACAGTGGGAAAACAAACCTTGTGGGTAAACCAACCTTGCGGGAAAACCAACCTTGGGGGAAAACAAAGCTTGTGGGAAAACAAACCTTGTGGGAAAACCAACCTAGTGGGAAAAACAACCTTGGGGGAAAACAAAGCTTGTGGGAAAACAAACCTTGTGGGAAAACCAACTTAGTGGGAAAAACAACCTAGTGGGAAAACAAACCTTGTGAGAAAACAAACCTTGTGGGAAAACCAACCTTATGGGGAAAGCAACCCTGCGGGATAACCAACCTTGTGGGAAAACCAACCTTGTGGGAAAACCAACCTTGTGGGAAAGCGAACCTTTTGGGAAAACCAACACAGTGGGAAAACAAACCTTGTGGGAAAACAAACCTTGTGGGGAAACAAACCTTGCGGGAAAACTAACCTTGTGGGAAAACAAACCTTGTGAGAAAACAAACCTTGTGGGGAAACAAACCTAGTGGGAAAACATACCTTGTGAGAAAACAAACCTTGTGGGAAAACCAACCTTGCGGGAAAGCGAACCTTGCGGGAAAGCGAACCTCTTGGGAAAACCAACACAGTGGGAAAATAAACCTTGTGAGAAAACAATCCTTGTGGGAAAACAAACCTTGTGGGGAAACAAACCTTGTGGGGAAACAAACCTTGTGGGAAAACTAAACTTGTGGGAAAATAAACCTTGCGGGAAAACTAACCTTGTGGGAAAACAAACCCTGCGGGAAAACCAGCCTTCTGGGAAAACCAACCTTGTGGGGAAACAAACCTTTCGGGAAAACCAACCTTGTGGGAAAACAAACCTTGTGAGAAAACAAACATTGTGGGGAAACAAAACTTGTGGGAAAACCAGCCTTGCGGGAAAGCGAACCTTTTGGGAAAACCAAGACAGTGGGAAAAGAAACCTTGTGAGAAAACAATCCTTGTGGGAAAACAAACCTTGTGGGGAAACAAACCTTGTGGGGAAACAGACCTTGTGGGAAAACTAACCTTGTGGGAAAACAAACCTTGCGGGAAAACTAACCTTGTGGGAAAACAAACCCTGCGGGAAAACCAGCCTTGTGGGAAAACCAACCTTGGGGGAAAACAAACCTTGGAAAGCAACCCTGCCGGGAAAACCAACCTTATGGGGAAAGCAACCCTGCGGGAAAACCAACCTTGTGGGAAAACCAACCTTGCGGGAAAACCAACCTTGGGGGAAAACAAACCTTGTGGGTAAACAAACCTTGTGGGAAAAGAAACCTTGTGGGAAAACCAACCTAGTGGGAAAACAAACCTTGTGAGAAAACAAACCTTGTGGGAAAACCAACACAGTGGGAAAACAAACCTTGTGGGAAAACAAACCTTGTGGGGAAACAAACCTTGCGGGAAAACTAACCTTGTGGGAAAACAAACCCTGCGGGAAAACCAACCTTGTGGGAAAACCAACCTTGTGGGGAAACAAACCTTTCGGGAAAACCAACCTTGTGGGAAAACAAACCTTGTGGGAAAACAAACCTTGTGGGGAAACAAACCTTGTGGGAAAACCAACCTTGCGGGAAAGCGAACCTTTTGGGAAAACGAACACAGTGGGAAAACAAACCTTGTGGGTAAACCAACCTTGCGGGAAAACCAACCTTGGGGGAAAACAAAGCTTGTGGGAAAACAAACCTTGTGGGAAAAACAACCTAGTGGGAAAAACAACCTTGGGGGAAAACAAAGCTTTTGGGAAAACAAACCTTGTGGGAAAACCAACCTAGTGGGAAAAACAACCTAGTGGGAAAACAAACCTTGTGAGAAAACAAACCTTGTGGGAAAACCAACCTTATGGGGAAAGCAACCCTGCGGGAAAACCAACCTTGTGGGAAAACCAACCTTGTGGGAAAGCGAACCTTTTGGGAAAACCAACACAGTGGGAAAACAAACCTTGTGGGAAAACAAACCTTGTGGGGAAACAAACCTTGCGGGAAAACTAACCTTGTGGGAAAACAAACCCTGCGGGAAAACCAACCTTGGGGGAAAACAAAGCTTGTGGGAAAACAAACCTTGTGGGAAAACCAACCTAGTGGGAAAAACAACCTAGTGGGAAAACAAACCTTGTGAGAAAACAAACCTTGTGGGAAAACCAACCTTATAGGGAAAGCATCCCTGCGGGAAAACCAACCTTGTGCGAAAACCAACCTTGTGGGAAAACCAACCTTGTGGGAAAGCGAACTTTTTGGGAAAACCAACACAGTGGGAAAACAAACCTTGTGGGAAAACAAACCTTGTGGGGAAACAAACCTTGCGGGAAAACTAACCTTGTGGGAAAACAAACCCTGCGGGAAAACCAACCTTGTGGGAAAACCAACCTTGTGGGGAAACAAACCTTTCGGGAAAACCAACCTTGTGGGAAAACAAACCTTGCGGGAAAACTAACCTTGTGGGAAAACAAACCCTGCGGGAAAACCAACCTTGTGGGAAAACCAACCTTGTGGGGAAACAAACCTTTCGGGAAAACCAACCTTGTGGGAAAACAAACATTGTGTTAAATCAGACCTTGTGGGAAAACTAACCTTGCGGGAAAACCAACCTTGTGGGAAAACCAACCTTATGGGAAAACCAACCTTGCGGGAAAACCAACCTTGGGGGAAAACAAACCTTGTGGGTAAACAAACCTTGTGGGAAAACAAACCTTTTGGGAAAACCAACCTAGTGGGAAAACAAACCTTGTGAGAAAACAAACCTTGTGGGAAAACCAACCTTATGGGGAAACAAACCCTGCGGGAAAACCAACCTTGTGGGAAAACCAACCTTGCGGGAAAGCGAACCTTTTGGGAAAACCAACACAGTGGGAAAACAAACCTTGTGAGAAAACAATCCTTGTGGGAAAACAAACCTTGTGGGGAAACAAACCTTGTGGGGAAACAAACCTTATGGGAAAACTAACCTTGTGGGAAAACAAACCTTGCGGGAAAACTAACCTTGTGGGAAAACAAACCCTGCGGGAAAACAAACCTTGTGGGAAAACCAACCTTGTGGGGAAACAAACCTTTCTGGAAAACCAACCTTGTGGCAAAACAAACCTTGTGGGAAAACAAACCTTGTGGGAAAACAAACCTTGTGGGAAAACAAACCTTGTGAGAAAACAAACCTTGTGGGGAAACAAACCTAGTGGGAAAACAAACCTTGTGAGAAAACAAACCTTGTGGGAAAACCAACCTTGCGGGAAAGCGAACCTTGCGGGAAAGCGAACCTCTTGGGAAAACCAACACAGTGGGAAAACAAACCTTGTGAGAAAACAATCCTTGTGGGAAAACAAACCTTGTGGGGAAACAAACCTTGTGGGGAAACAAACCTTGTGAGAAAACAAACCTTGTGAGAAAACAAACCTTGTGGGGAAACAAACCTAGTGGGAAAACAAACCTTGTGAGAAAACAAACCTTGTGGGAAAACCAACCTTGCGGGAAAGCGAACCTTGCGGGAAAGCGAACCTCTTGGGAAAACCAACACAGTGGGAAAACAAACCTTGTGAGAAAACAATCCTTGTGGGAAAACAAACCTTGTGGGGAAACAAACCTTGTGGGGAAACAAACCTTGTGGGAAAACTAACCTTGTGGGAAAACAAACCTTGTGGGGAAACAAACCTTGTGGGGAAACAAACCTTGTGGGAAAACAAACCTTGTGAGAAAACAATCCTTGTGGGAAAACAAACCTTGTGGGGAAACAAACCTTGTGGGGAAACAAACCTTGTGGGGAAACAAACCTTGTGGGAAAACAAACCTTGTGGGAAAACCAACCTTATGGGGAAAGCAACCCTGCGGAAAAACCAACCTTGTGGGAAAACCAACCTTGTGGGAAAACCAACCTTGTGGGAAAGCGAACCTTTTGGGAAAACCAACACAGTGGGAAAACAAACCTTGTGGGAAAACAAACCTTGTGGGGAAACAAACCTTGCGGGAAAACTAACCTTGTGGGAAAACAAACCCTGCGGGAAAACCAACCTTGGGGGAAAACAAAGCTTGTGGGAAAACAAACCTTGTGGGAAAACCAACCTAGTGGGAAAAACAACCTAGTGGGAAAACAAACCTTGTGAGAAAACAAACCTTGTGGGAAAACCAACCTCATGGGGAAAGCAACCCTGCGGGAAAACCAACCTTGTGGAAAAACAAACCTTGTGGGAAAACCAACCTTGTTGGAAAGCGAACCTTTTGGGAAAACCAACACAGCGGGAAAACAAACCTTGTGGGAAAACAAACCTTGTGGGGAAACAAACCTTGCGGGAAAACTAACCTTGTGGGAAAACAAACCCTGCGGGAAAACCAATCTTGTAGGAAAACCAACCTTGTGGGGAAACAAACCTTTCGGGAAAACCAACCTTGTGGGAAAACAAACCTTGCGGGAAAACTAACCTTGTGGGAAAACAAACCCTGCGGGTAAACCAACCTTGTGGGAAAACCAACCTTGTGGGGAAACAAACCTTTCGGGAAAACCAACCTTGTGGGAAAACAAACATTGTGTTAAATAAGACCTTGTTTGGAAAACTAACCTTGCGGGAAAACCAACCTTGTGGGAAAACCAACCTTATGGGAAAACCAACCTTGCGGGAAAGCGAACCTTTTGGGAAAACCAACACAGTGGGAAAACAAACCTTGTGGGAAAACAATCCTTGTGGGAAAACAAACCTTGTGGGGAAACAAACCTTGTGGGGAAACAAACCTTGTGGGAAAACTAACCTTGTGGGAAAACAAACCTTGCGGGAAAACTAACCTTGTGGGAAAACAAACCTTGTGGGTAAACAAACCTGGTGGGAAAACAAACCTTGTGGGAAAACCAACCTAGTGGGAAAACAAACCTTGTGAGAAAACAAACCTTTTGGGAAAACCAACCTTATGGGGAAACAAACCCTGCGGGAAAACCAACCTTGTGGGAAAACCAACCTTGCGGGAAAGCGAACCTTTTGGGAAAACCAACACAGTGGGAAAACAAACCTTGTGGGAAAACAATCCTTGTGGGAAAACAAACCTTGTGGGGAAACAAACCTTGTGGGGAAACAAACCTTGTGGGAAAACTAACCTTGTGGGAAAACAAACCTTGCGGGAAAACTAACCTTGTGGGAAAACAAACCCTGCGGGAAAACAAACCTTGTTGGAAAACCAACCTTGTGGGGAAACAAACCTTTCTGGAAAACCAACCTTGTGGCAAAACAAACCTTGTGGGAAAACAAACCTTGTGGGAAAACAAACCTTGTGGGAAAACAAACCTTGTGAGAAAACAAACATTGTGGGGAAACAAACCTAGTGGGAACACAAACCTTGTGAGAAAACAAACCTTGTGGGAAAACTAGCCTTGTGGGAAAACAAACCCTGCGGGAAAACCAGCCTTGTGGGAAAACCAACCTCGTGGGGAAACAAACCTTTCGGGAAAACCAACCTTGTGGGAAAACTAACCTTGTGAGAAAACAAACATTGTGGGGAAACAAACCTTGTGGGAAAACCAGCCTTGCGGGAAAGCGAACCTTTTGGGAAAACCAACCTTATGGGGAAAGCAACCCTGCGGGAAAACCAACCTTGTGGGAAAACCAACCTTGTGGGAAAACCAACCTTTTGGGAAAGCGAACCTTTTGGGAAAACCAACACAGTGGGAAAACAAACCTTGTGGGAAAACAAACCTTGTGGGGAAACAAACCTTGCGGGAAAACTAACCTTGTGGGAAAACAAACCCTGCGGGAAAACCAACCTTGTGGGATAACCAACCTTGTGGGGAAACAAACCTTTCGGGAAAACCAACCTTGTGGGAAAACAAACCTTGTGGGAAAACAAACCTTGTGGGGAAACAAACTTTGTGGGAAAACCAACCTTGCGGGAAAGCGAACCTTTTGGGAAAACCAACACAGTGGGAAAACAAACCTTGTGGGTAAACCAACCTTACGGGAAAACCAACCTTGGGGGAAAACAAAGCTTGTGGGAAAACAAACCTTGTGGGAAAACCAACCTAGTGGGAAAAACAACCTTGGGGGAAAACAAAGCTTGTGGGAAAACAAACCTTGTGGGAAAACCAACCTAGTGGGAAAAACAACCTAGTGGGAAAACAAACCTTGTGAGAAAACAAACCTTGTGGGAAAACCAACCTCATGGGGAAAGCAACCCTGCGGGAAAACCAACCTTGTGGGAAAACCAACCTTGTGGGAAAACCAACCTTGTGGGAAAGCGAACCTTTTGGGAAAACTTACACAGTGGGAAAACAAACCTTGTGGGAAAACAAACCTTGTGGGGAAACAAACCTTGCGGGAAAACTAACCTTGTGGGAAAACAAACCCTGCGGGAAAACCAACCTTGGGGGAAAACCAACCTTGCGGGAAAGCGAACCTTTTGGGAAAACCAACACAGTGGGAAAATAAACCTTGTGAGAAAACAATCCTTGTGGGAAAACAAACCTTGTGGGGAAACAAACCTTGTGGGGAAACAAACCTTGTGGGAAAACTAACCTTGTGGGAAAACAAACCTTGCGGGAAAACTAACCTTGTGGGAAAACAAACCCTGCGGGAAAACAAACCTTGTGGGAAAACCAACCTTATGGGGAAAGCAACCCTGCGGGAAAACCAACCTTGTGGGAAAACCAACCTTGTGGGAAAACCAACCTTGTGGGAAAGCGAATTTTTTGGGAAAACCAACACAGTGGGAAAACAAACCTTTTGGGAAAACAAACCTTGCGGGAAAACTAACCTTGTGGGAAAACAAACCCTGCGGGAAAACAAACCTTGTGGGAAAACAAACCTTGTGGGGAAACCAACCTTGTGGGAAAACAAACCTTGTGAGAAAACAAACATTGTGGGAAAACCAACCTTGTGGGAAAGCGAACCTTGCGGGAAAGCGAACCTTTTGGGAAAACCAACACAGTGGGAAAACAAACCTTGTGAGAAAACAATCCTTGTGGGAAAACAAACCTTGTGGGGAAACAAACCTTGTGGGGAAACAAACCTTGTGGGAAAACTAACCTTGTGGGAAAACAAACCTTGCGGGAAAACTAACCTTGTGGGAAAACAAACCCTGCGGGAAAACCAGCCTTATGGGGAAAGCAACCCTGCGGGAAAACCAACCTTGTGGGAAAACCAACCTTGTGGGATAACGAACCTTGTGGGAAAGCGAACCTTTTGGGAAAACCAACACAGTGGGAA
This sequence comes from Branchinecta lynchi, assembly GCA_023053575.1. Classification (NCBI taxonomy): domain Eukaryota; kingdom Metazoa; phylum Arthropoda; class Branchiopoda; order Anostraca; family Branchinectidae; genus Branchinecta; species Branchinecta lynchi. Next base: position 241,295 of record JAKZAP010000059.1, read on the forward strand.
AACAAACCTTGTGGGAAAACCAACCTTGCGGGAAAACCAACCTTGGGGGAAAACAAACCTTGTGGGAAAACAAACCTTGTGGGGAAACAAACCTAGTGGGAAAACAAACCTTGTGAGAAAACAATCCTTGTGGGAAAACAAACCTTGTGGGGAAACAAACCTTGCGGGAAAACTAACCTTGTGGGAAAACAAACCCTGCGGGAAAACCAACCTTGTGGGAAAACCAACCTTGTGGGGAAACAAACCTTTCGGGAAAACCAACCTCGTGGGAAAACAAACCTTGTGGGAAAACAAACCTTGTGGGGAAACAAACCTTGTGGGGAAACAAACCTTGTGGGAAAACAAACATTACGCTTAATTTCGAACACATTACCACACGAGGGACTCCCACACGCAATCCAGATCCGCAACCAGAGCTAAGCTTGATTTTTCACTTTTTTCAAATTTGGATCATAACTCCACATCGGCTTGCGGGTCCGACATCGTACTCGTTCATTAGGAACAGCCGCTCTCTCCGCTTTTTTCATACACGAAATAATCTGAAGATAATACATATTTAACTGTAAACGGGCACTTGGCGAATGAACTCCGCAACAGAGAAGATTATAAGGGACACGAATCGTACTTAACAGGCTAGCAAGCGTAGTTAAGTATAACGGCCAATTAGCGCGATTCCAGTTGCGCCGTTCGAACCAGTTTCTATCTTGTGATTGGGGAGCATTTAACACTAGTTTTGAAGTGATACGCACAGTTAGGGATAAAGGCATATGGTCATAGTCTCTCTCGTCCTCGTCGACATGTACAGAGGAAATGGTAATCGCAGCAGAGCAGAGACAGTGATCAAGGTTTGATTGGGAGCCACTGGAGTGGATATAAGTGAATGGTAGGTCTTTGGTTGCAATGCGGAAACCAGGTGGTATGCATTCAAGTAGGGTTTCAGATCGATGAGAAGCACTAATAATGTCGCAGTTTAGATCACCAATAAGTACCCAATCAAAACCAAGCTTTTCGATACCGGTTATCAAATTATCCAATTTCTTACAACCCTTGGCAAAACTGGTGAAGCTAGCAAGGGTGTTTTTATTGTGCGGCAGGTACGTATTAATCAACACTACGTCGCCGATTCTAATAGCTAGATATTTTTCGTCTGATCCGTAACACTGGGGAGACAAAAAAGAGAGCCGTCGCTTTATAATACAGGCCAGTCCTCCAGATGGACGGCCGCGAGTTCTTCGGGTGGAAGTTGTGAATACTACGTGCTCGGGGCTCCGCCGTAGAAAATTCACACTGACGCCGGGCAGTAAGTGTTCTTGTAGAAGGACTATATCAAAATTATTCAGAAGCTGGTCAATGCAAAAGTCCTTGTCTTTGGTTCCATTTATATTAAAAGAGCAGAGAGAAACAGATGTATCAGTCATTTGGAAGCAGTGATGAGAGAGCGCAGAATCGGACACCTTAAACTGAATGAAACGTGGTCGCCGTCACAATTTGCGCACTTAGGTGTAAGTGAACAGGGGGAATCTTTTGCCGATTCGTGTGGACCAGAGCATCGAGCACACTTAACGGTTGGGCTTTTGCAATTGGCTGCAATATGATCTGGAGCACGACACTTATAACAACATCGTGGTATCTCATGATATTCGAACACACGCAGAAGCTCGTAATCAATTTTCAGACCATTTTTTAGAGCATTTGTTTTAGATGCTAGGTCGCCGAAAGAAAGTTTAACAGCGTGCGAGTTCCCAAGTCTAGAAGCACCAGTGACACCAGTACACTCAGCAAGACAGGAGATATCGTAATCAGTACTAATACCTTTCAACAGTCCGTACCATTTCTTTTCGACCATTTTTGCTTTCGAGTTCGCTAAGACCGAAGGAACAGCCTTACAGAAATCATCCACAGCAATATCATCAATGGTTACAAAAAGTTTGTCACGAGAGTGTCGCAAGCTACTAATCGCTTCATGTTCTTGAATTTTGTTTAACAACTCTCGACGTTTTGCAGGGTTATCTAGGGTTTTCGGCACATTTGAGATAACTACCGTCGCTTGAGTTTCGGCGGTATGACCGGAATGTGTTGGCAACTGTGGGAAATTAAGCTCGTATGTAGTTAGCTTAGCATTGACAACATCCAGTACTTGGCTAATTTTATTCACCTTCACTGCCAGGCGGGAATAAGCAACAGCTGGTATGACCGGAACCTCGGTAGGTAAACGTATCACATACAAAGGAACAGTAATTTCTTCAGAATCACATCTATGGAATAAATCCACAATATCTCTAAGATTGCTCGTAACAGCCTTGTTGCCAATACGCTTAGGACAAATCTCAGACGGAACAGCAGCAGCGTAGAAGCTGGTCTTTGCGGACGAAATAATGGAGTTCTCGAAAAATTCCACCGCATGTTTAATGATAGTTTCATCATCAATTCCCGCCTCAATGTTCACTTGGATAAAGTTCAAAACCGCCGAATAAACATACGTATCGTCGTCGCTCGTTGCAGACATATTTCACTCAGTCAATAGAAAACCGGTTTGGCTATGCAAGCATTTCACGTCCTCACCGGGCGAGTGCTGAATGAATACTGAAAAAGGTTCGCTTTCCCGCAAGGTTGGTTTTCCCACAAGGTTTGTTTTCCCACTGTGTTGGTTTTCCCAAAAGGTTCGCTTTCCCACAAGGTTGGTTTTCCCATAGGGTTGGTTTTCCCGCAGGGTTGCTTTCCCCATAAGGTTGGTTTTCCCACAAGGTTTGTTTTCTCACAAGGTTTGTTTTCCCACTAGGTTGTTTTTCCCACTAGGTTGGTTTTCCCACAAGGTTTGTTTTCCCACAAGCTTTGTTTTCCCCCAAGGTTGGTTTTCCCGCAAGGTTGGTTTTCCCACAAGGTTTGTTTTCCCACTGTGTTGGTTTTCCCAAAAGGTTCGCTTTCCCGCAAGGTTGGTTTTCCCACAAGGTTTGTTTCCCCACAAGGTTTGTTTTCCCATAAGGTTTGTTTTCCCACAAGGTTTGTTTTCCCACAAGGTTTGTTTTCCCACAAGGTTTATTTTCCCACAAGGTTTGTTTTCCCACAAGGTTGGTTTTCCCGAAAGGTTTGTTTCCCCACAAGGTTTGTTTTCCCACTAGGTTTGTTTTCCCATAAGGTTTGTTTTCCCACAAGGTTGGTTTTCCAGAAAGGTTTGTTTCCCCACAAGGTTTGTTTTCCCACAAGGTTGGTTTTCCCGAAAGGTTTGTTTCCCCACAAGGTTTGTTTTCCCACTAGGTGTGTTTCCCCACAAGGTTTGTTTTCTCACAAGGTTTTTTTTCCCACAAGGTTTGTTTTCCCACAAGGTTTGTTTTCCAACAAGGTTGGTTTTCCCGAAAGGTTCGTTTCCCCACAAGGTTGGTTTTCCCACAAGGTTGGTTTTCCCGCAGGGTTTGTTTTCCCACAAGATTAGCTTTCCCGCAAGGTTTGTTTCCCCACAAGGTTTGTTTTCCCACAAGGATTGTTTTCTCACAAGGTTTGTTTTCCCACTAGGTTTGTTTCCCCACAAGGTTTGTTTTCCCAAAAGGTTTGTTTTCCCCCAAGGTTGGTTTTCCCGCAAGGTTGGTTTTCCCACAAGGTTTGTTTTCCCACTGTGTTGGTTTTCCCAAAAGGTTCGCTTTCCCACAAGGTTGGTTTTCCCACAAGGTTGGTTTTCCCGCAGGGTTGCTTTCCTCATAAGGTTGGTTTTCCCACAAGGTTTGTTATCTCACAAGGTTTGTTTTCCCACTAGGTTGTTTTCCCACTAGGTTGGTTTTCCCACAAGGTTTGTTTTCCCACAAGCTTTGTTTTCCCCCAAGGTTGGTTTTCCCGCAAGGTTGGTTTCCCCACAAGGTTTGGTTTCCCATAAGGTTTGTTTTCCCACAAGGTTTGTTTTCCCACAAGGTTTGTTTTCCCACAAGGTTTGTTTTCCCACAAGGTTGGTTTTCCCGCAAGGTTGGTTTTCCCACAAGGTTTGTTTTCCCACTGTGTTGGTTTTCCCAAAAGGTTCGCTTTCCCACAAGGTTGGTTTTCCCACAAGGTTGGTTTTCCCGCAGGGTTGCTTTCCCCATAAGGTTTGTTTTCCCACAAGGTTTGTTTTCCCACAAGGTTTGTTTTCCCACAAGGTTGGTTTTCCCGAAAGGTTTGTTTCCCCACAAGGTTGGTTTTCCCACAAGGTTGGTTTTCCCGCAGGGTTTGTTTTCCCACAAGGTTAGTTTTCCCGCAAGGTTTGTTTTCCCACAAGGTTAGTTTTCCCACAGGGTTTGTTTCCCCACAAGGTTTGTTTCCCCACAAGGTTCGTTTTCCCACAAGGATTGTTTTCTCACAAGGTTTGTTTTCCCACTGTGTTGGTTTTTCCAAAAGGTTCGCTTTCCCGCAAGGTTGGTTTTCCCACAAGGTTGGTTTTCCCGCAGGGTTTGTTTCCCCCTAAGGTTGGTTTTCCCACAAGGTTTGTTTTCTCACAAGGTTTGTTTTCCCACAAGGTTTGTTTTCCCACAAGGTTTTTTTTTCCCACAAGGTTGGTTTTCCCGCAGGGTTTGTTTTCTCACAAGGTTTGTTTTACCACTAGGTTAGTTTCCCCACAAGGTTTGTTTTCCCACAAGGTTTGTTTTCCCACAAGGTTGGTTTTCCCGAAAGGTTTGTTTCCCCACAAGGTTGGTTTTCCCACAAGGTTGGTTTTCCCGCAGGGTTTGTTTTCCCACAAGGTTAGTTTTCCCGCAAGGTTTGTTTTCCCACAAGGTTAGTTTTCCCACAGGGTTTGTTTCCCCACAAGGTTTGTTTCCCCACAAGGTTTGTTTTCCCACAAGGATTGTTTTCTCACAAGGTTTGTTTTCCCACTGTGTTGGTTTTTCCAAAAGGTTCGCTTTCCCGCAAGGTTGGTTTTCCCACAAGGTTGGTTTTCCCGCAGGGTTTGTTTCCCCCTAAGGTTGGTTTTCCCACAAGGTTTGTTTTCTCACAAGGTTTGTTTTCCCACAAGGTTTGTTTTCCCACAAGGTTTTTTTTTCCCACAAGGTTGGTTTTCCCGCAGGGTTTGTTTTCTCACAAGGTTTGTTTTCCCACTAGGTATGTTTCCCCACAAGGTTTGTTTTCCCACAAGGTTTGTTTTACCACTAGGTTAGTTTCCCCACAAGGTTTGTTTTCCCACAAGGATTGTTTTCTCACAAGGTTTGTTTTCCCACTAGGTATGTTTCCCCACAAGGTTTGTTTTCCCACAAGGTTTGTTTTCCCCCAAGGTTGGTTTTCCCGCAAGGTTGGTTTTCCCACAAGGTTTGTTTTCCCACTGTGTTGGTTTTCCCACAAGGTTCGCTTTCCCACAAGGTTGGTTTTCCCACAAGGTTGGTTTTCCCGCAGGGTTGCTTGTCCCATAAGGTTGGTTTTTCCACAAGTTTTGTTTTCTCACAAGGTTTGTTTTCCCACTAGGTTGTTTTTCCCACTAGGTTGGTTTTCCCACAAGGTTTGTTTTCCCACAAGCTTTGTTTTCCCCCAAGGTTGGTTTTCCCGCAAGGTTGGTTTTCCCACAAGGTTTGTTTCCCCACAAGGTTTGTTTTCCCATAAGGTTTGTTTAAACCACAAGGTTTGTTTTACCACAAGGTTTGTTTTCCCACAAGGTTTGTTTTCCCACAAGGTTGGTTTTCCCGAAAGGCTTGTTTCCCTACAAGGTTTGTTTTCCCACTAGGTTTGTTTTCCCATAAGGTTGGTTTTCCCACAAGGTTTGTTTTCTCACAAGGTTTGTTTTCCCACTAGGTTTGTTTCCCCACAAGGTTTGTTTTCTCACAAGGTTTGTTTTCCCACAAGGTTTGTTTTCCCACAAGGTTTGTTTTCCCACAAGGTTTGTTTTCCCACAAGGTTGGTTTTCCCGAAAGGTTTGTTTCCCCACAAGGTTAGTTTTCCCACTAGGTTGTTTTTCCCACTAGGTTGGTTTTCCCACAAGGTTTGTTTTCCCACAAGCTTTGTTTTCCCCCAAGGTTGGTTTTCCCTCAAGGTTGGTTTTCCCACAAGGTTTGTTTTCCCACTGTGTTGGTTTTACCAAAAGGTTCGCTTTCCCGCAAGGTTGGTTTTACCACAAGGTTTGTTTCCCCACAAGGTTTGTTTTCCCATAAGGTTTGTTTTCCCACAAGGTTTGTTTTCCCACAAGGTTTGTTTTCCCACAAGGTTTGTTTTCCCACAAGGTTGGTTTTCCCACAAGGTTGGTTTTCCCACAAGGTTTGTTTTCCCACTGTGTTGGTTTTCCCAAAAGGTTCGCTTTCCCACAAGGTTGGTTTTCCCACAAGGTTGGTTTTCCCGCAGGGATGCTTTCCCCATAAGGTTTGTTTTCCCACAAGGTTTGTTTTCCCACAAGGTTGGTTTTCCCGAAAGGTTTGTTTCCCCACAAGGTTGGTTTTCCCAAAAGGTTGGTATTCCCGCAGGGTTTGTTTTCCCACAAGGTTAGTTTTCCCGCAAGGTTTGTTTTCCTACAAGGTTAGTTTTCCCACAAGGTTTGTTTCCCCACAAGGTTTGTTTCCCCACAAGGTTTGTTTTCCCACAAGGATTGTTTTCTCACAAGGTTTGTTTTCCCACTGTGTTGGTTTTCCCAAAAGGTTCGCTTTCCCGCAAGGTTGGTTTTCCCACAAGGTTCGTTTTCCCGCAGGGTTTGTTTCCCCATAAGGTTGGTTTTCCCACAAGGTTTGTTTTCTCACAAGGTTTGTTTTCCCACAAGGTTTGTTTTCCCACAAGGTTTGTTTTCCCACAAGGTTGGTTTTCCCGCAGGGTTTGTTTTCCCACAAGGTTAGTTTTCCCGAAAGGTTTGTTTCCCCACAAGGTTGGTTTTCCCACAAGGTTGGTTTTCCCGCAGGGTTTGTTTTCCCACAAGGTTAGTTTTCCCGCAAGGTTTGTTTCCCCACAAGGTTTGTTTTCCCACAAGGATTGTTTTCTCACAATGTTTGTTTTCCCACTAGGTTTGTTTCCCCACAAGCTTTGTTTTCCCACAAGGTTTGTTTTCCCCCAAGGTTGGTTTTCCCGCAGGGTTTTTTTTTCCCACAAGGTTGGTTTTCCCGCAGGGTTTGTTTTCCCCCAAGGTTTGTTTTCCCACAAGTTTTGTTTTCCCACTAGGTTGGTTTTCCCGCAAGGTTGGTTTTCCCACAAGGTTTGTTTTCCCACTGTGTTGGTTTTCCCAAAAGGTTCGCTTTCCCACAAGGTTGGTTTTCCCATAAGGTTGGTTTTCCCGCAGGGTTGCTTTCCCCATAAGGTTTGTTTTCCCACAAGGTTTGTTTTCCCACAAGGTTTGTTTTCCCACAAGTTTTGTTTTCCCACTAGGTTGGTTTTCCCGCAAGGTTGGTTTTCCCACAAGGTTTGTTTTCCCACTGTGTTGGTTTTCCCAAAAGGTTCGCTTTCCCACAAGGTTGGTTTTCCCATAAGGTTGGTTTTCCCGCAGGGTTGCTTTCCCCATAAGGTTTGTTTTCCCACAAGGTTTGTTTCCCCACAAGGTTGGTTTTCCCACAAGGTTGGTTTTTCCGCAGGGTTTGTTTTCCCACAAGGTTAGTTTTCCCGCAAGGTTTGTTTTCCCACAAGGTTAGTTTTCCCACAAGGTTTGTTTCCCCACAAGGTTTGTTTCCCCACAAGGTTTGTTTTCCCACAAGGTTGGTTTTCCCGAAAGGTTTGTTTCCCCACAAGGTTGGTTTTCCCACAAGGTTGGTTTTCCCGCAGGGTTTGTTTTCCCACAAGGTTAGTTTTCCCGCAAGGTTTGTTTTCCCACAAGGTTAGTTTTCCCACAAGGATTGTTTCCCCACAAGGTTTGTTTCCCCACAAGGTTTGTTTTCCCACAAGGTTGGTTTTCCCGAAAGGTTTGTTTCCCCACAAGGTTGGTTTCCCCACAAGGTTGGTTTTCCCGCAGGGTTTGTTTTCCCACAAGGTTAGTTTTCCCGCAAGGTTTGTTTTCCCACAAGGTTAGTTTTCCCACAAGGTTTGTTTCCCCACAAGGTTTGTTTCCCCAACTGGTTTGTTTTCCCACAAGGATTGTTTTCTCACAAGGTTTGTTTCCCCATAAGGTTGGTTTTCCCACAAGGTTTGTTTTCTCACAAGGTTTGTTTTCCCACAAGGTTTGTTTTCCCACAAGGTTTTTTTTTCCCACAAGGTTGGTTTTCCCGCAGGGTTTGTTTTCCCACAAAGTTAGTTTTCCCGAAAGGTTTGTTTCCCCACAAGGTGGGTTTTCCCACAAGGTTGGTTTTCCCGCAGGGTTTGTTTTCCCACAAGGTTAGTTTTCCCGCAAGGTCTGTTTCCCCACAAGGTTTGTTTTCCCACAAGGATTGTTTTCTCACAAGGTTTGTTTTCCCACTAGGTTTGTTTCCCCACAAGGTTTGTTTTCCCACAAGGTTTGTTTTACCCCAAGGTTGGTTTTCCCGCAAGGTTGATTTTCCGACAAGGTTTGTTTTCCCACTGTGTTGGTTTTCCCAAAAGGTTCGCTTTCCCACAAGGTTGGTTTTCCCACAAGGTTGGTTTTCCCGCAGGGTTGCTTTCCCCATAAGTTTGGTTTTCCCACAAGGTTTGTTTCTCACAAGGTTTGTTTTCCCACTAGGTTGTTTTTCCCACTAGGTTGGTTTTCCCACAAGGTTTGTTTTCCCACAAGCTTTGTTTTCCCCCAAGGTTGGTTTTCCCGCAAGGTTGGTTTTCCCACAAGGTTTGTTTTCCCACTGTGTTGGTTTTCCCAAAAGGTTAGCTTTCCCGCAAGGTTGGTTTTCCCACAAGGTTTGTTTCCCCACAAGGTTTGTTTTCCCGTAAGGTTTGTTTTCCCACAAGTTTTGTTTTCCCACAAGGTTTGTTTTCCCACAAGGTTTGTTTACCCACAAGATTGGTTTTCCCGAAAGGTTTGTTTCCCCACAAGGTTTGTTTTCCCACTAGGTTTGTTTTCCCATAAGGTTGGTTTTCCCACAAGGTTTGTTTTCTCACAAGGTTTGTTTCCCCACAAGGTTTGTTTCCCCACAAGGTTTGTTTTCCCACAAGGATTGTTTTCTCACAAGGTTTGTTTTCCCACTGTGTTGGTTTTCCCAAAAGGTTCGCTTTCCCGCAAGGTTGGTTTTCCTACAAGGTTCGTTTTCCCGCAGGGTTTGTTTCCCCATAAGGTTGGTTTTCCCACAAGGTTTGTTTTCTCACAAGGTTTGTTCTCCCACAAGGTTTTTTTCCCCACAAGGTTGGATTTCCCACAAGGTTGGTTTTCCCGCAGGGTTTGTTTTCCCACAAGGTTAGTTTTCCCGCAAGGTTTGTTTCCCCACAAGGTTTGTTTTCCACCAAAGAATTGTTTTCTCACAATGTTTGTTTTCCCACTAGGTTTGTTTCCCCACAAGGTTTGTTTTCCCACAAGGTTGGTTTTCCCCCAAGGTTGGTTTTCCCGCAGGGTTGCTTTCCCCATAAGGTTGGTTTTCCCACAAGGTTTGTTTTCTCACAAGGATTGTTTTCCCACTAGGTTGTTTTTCCCACTAGGTTGGTTTTCCCACAAGGTTGGTTTTCCCACAAGCTTTGTTTTCCCCCAAGGTTGGTTTTCCCACTAGGTTGGTTTTCCCGCAAGGTTGGTTTTCCCACAAGGTTTGTTTTCCCACTGTGTTGGTTTTCCCAAAAGGTTCGCTTTCCCACAAGGTTGGTTTTCCCACAAGGTTGGTTTTCCCGCAGGGTTGCTTTCCCCATAAGGTTTGTTTTCCCACAAGGTTTGTTTTCCCACAAGGTTTGTTTTCCCACAAGGTTGGTTTTCCCACAAGGTTGGTTTCCCCACAAGGTTGGTTTTCCCACAAGGTTGGTTTTCCCGCAGGGTTTGTTTTCCCACAAGGTTAGTTTTCCCGCAAGGTTTGATTTCCCACAAGGTTAGTTTTCCCACAAGGTTTGTTTCCCCACAAGGTTTGTTTCCCCACAGGGTTTGTTTTCCCACAAGGATTGTTTTCTCACAAGGTTTGTTTCCCCATAAGGTTGGTTTTCCCACAAGGTTTGTTTTCTCACAAGGTTTGTTTTCCCACAAGGTTTGTTTTCCCACAAGGTTTTTTTTTCCCACAAGGTTGGTTTTCCCGCAGGGTTTGTTTTACCACAAAGTTAGTTTTCCCGAAAGGTTTGTTTCCCCACAAGGTGGGTTTTCCCACAAGGTTGGTTTTCCCGCAGGGTTTGTTTTCCCACAAGGTTAGTTTTCCCGCAAGGTTTGTTTCCCCACAAGGTTTGTTTTCCCACAAGGATTGTTTTCTCACAAGGTTTGTTTTCCCACTAGGTTTGTTTCCCCACAAGGTTTGTTTTCCCACAAGGTTTGTTTTCCCCCAAGGTTGGTTTTCCCGCAAGGTTGATTTTCCGACAAGGTTTGTTTTCCCACTGTGTTGGTTTTCCCAAAAGGTTCGCTTTCCCACAAGGTTGGTTTTCCCACAAGGTTGGTTTTCCCGCAGGGTTGCTTTCCCCATAAGTTTGGTTTTCCCACAAGGTTTGTTTCTCACAAGGTTTGTTTTCCCACTAGGTTGTTTTTCCCACTAGGTTGGTTTTCCCACAAGGTTTGTTTTCCCACAAGCTTTGTTTTCCCCCAAGGTTGGTTTTCCCGCAAGGTTTGTTTTCCCACAAGGTTTGTTTTCCCACTGTGTTGGTTTTCCCAAAAGGTTCGCTTTCCCGCAAGGTTGGTTTTCCCACAAGGTTTGTTTCCCCACAAGGTTTGTTTTCCCATAAGGTTTGTTTTCCCACAAGTTTTGTTTTCCCACAAGGTTTGTTTTCCCACAAGGTTTGTTTACCCACAAGGTTGGTTTTCCCGAAAGGTTTGTTTCCCCACAAGGTTTGTTTTCCCACTAGGTTTATTTTCCCATAAGGTTGGTTTTCCCACAAGGTTTGTTTTCTCACAAGGTTTGTTTCCCCACAAGGTTTGTTTCCCCACAAGGTTTGTTTTCCCACAAGGATTGTTTTCTCACAAGGTTTGTTTTCCCACTGTGTTGGTTTTCCCAAAAGGTTCGCTTTCCCGCAAGGTTGGTTTTCCCACAAGGTTCGTTTTCCCGCAGGGTTTGTTTCCCCATAAGGTTGGTTTTCCCACAAGGTTTGTTTTCTCACAAGGTTTGTTTTCCCACAAGGTTTGTTTTCCCACAAGGTTTGTTTTCCCACAAGGTTGGTTTTCCCGCAGGGTTTGTTTTCCCACAAGGTTAGTTTTCCCGAAAGGTTTATTTCCCCACAAGGTTGGTTTTCCCACAAGGTTGGTTTTCCCGCAGGGTTTGTTTTCCCACAAGGTTAGTTATCCCGCAAGGTTTGTTTCCCCACAAGGTTTGTTTTCCCACAAGGATTGTTTTCTCACAATGTTTGTTTTCCCACTAGGTTTGTTTCCCCACAAGGTTTGTTTTTCCCTCAAGGTTTGTTTTCCCGCAAGGTTGGTTTTCCCGCAGGGTTGCTTTCCCCATAAGGTTGGTTTTCCCACAAGGTTCGTTTTCTCACAAGGTTTGTTTTCCCACTAGGTTGTTTTTCCCACTAGGTTGGTTTTCCCACAAGGTTGGTTTTCCCACAAGCTTTGTTTTCCCCCAAGGTTGGTTTTCCCGCAAGGTTGGTTTTCCCACAATGTTTGTTTTCTCACTGTGTTGGTTTTCCCAAAAGGTTCGCCTTTCCGCAAGGTTCGCTTTCCCGCAAGGTTGGTTTTCCCACAAGGTTTGTTTCCCCACAAGGTTTGTTTTCCCATAAGGTTTGTTTTCCCACAAGGTTTGTTTTCCCACAAGGTTTGTTTGCCCACAAGGTTTGTTTTCCCACTAGGTTGGTTTTCCCGCAAGGTTGGTTTTCCCACAAGGTTTGTTTTCCCACTGTGTTGGTTTTCCCAAAAGGTTCGCTTTCCCACAAGGTTGGTTTTCCCACAAGGTTGGTTTTCCTGCAAGGTTGCTTTCCCCATAAGGTTTGTTTTCCCACAAGGTTTGTTTTCCCACAAGGTTTGTTTTCCCACAAGGTTGGTTTTCCCGAAAGATTCGTTTCCCCACAAGGTTGGTTTTCCCACAAGGTTTGTTTTCCCACAAGGTTAGTTTTCCCACAAGGTTTGTTTCCCCACAAGGTTTGTTTTCCCACAAGGTTGGTTTTCCCACAAGGTTGGTTTTCCCGCAGGGTTGCTTTCCCCATAAGGTTTGTTTTCCCACAAGGTTTGTTTTCCCACAAGGTTTGTTTTCCCACAAGGTTGGTTTTCCCGAAAGATTCGTTTCCCCACAAGGTTAGTTTTCCCGCAAGGTTTGTTTTCCCACAAGGTTAGTTTTCCCACAAGGTTTGTTTCCCCACAAGGTTTGTTTCCCCACAAGGTTTGTTTTCGCACAAGGATTGTTTTCTCACAAGGTTTGTTTCCCCATAAGGTTTTTTTTCCCACAAGGTTTGTTTTCTCACAAGGTTTGTTTTCCCACAAGGTTTGTTTTCCCACAAGGTTTTTTTTTCCCACAAGGTTGGTTTTCCCGCAGGGTTTGTTTTCCCACAAAGTTAATTTTCCCGAAAGGTTTGTTTCCCCACAAGGTGGGTTTTCCCACAAGGTTGGTTTTCCCGCAGGGTTTGTTTTCCCACAAGGTTAGTTTTCCCGCAAGGTTTGTTTCCCCACAAGGTTTGTTTTCCCACAAGGATTGTTTTCTCACAAGGTTTGTTTTCCCACTAGGTTTTTTTCCCCACAAGGTTTGTTTTCCCACAAGGTTTGTTTTCCCCCAAGGTTGGTTTTCCCGCAAGGTTGATTTTCCGACAAGGTTTGTTTTCCCACTGTGTTGGTTTTCCCAAAAGGTTCGCTTTCCCACAAGGTTGGTTTTCCCACAAGGTTGGTTTTCCCGCAGGGTTGCTTTCCCCATAAGTTTGGTTTTCCCACAAGGTTTGTTTCTCACAAGGTTTGTTTTCCCACTAGGTTGTTTTTCCCACTAGGTTGGTTTTCCCACAAGGTTTGTTTTCCCACAAGCTTTGTTTTCCCCCAAGGTTGGTTTTCCCACAAGGTTTGTTTTCCCACTGTGTTGGTTTTCCCAAAAGGTTCGCTTTCCCGCAAGGTTGCTTTCCCCATAAGGTTTGTTTTCCCACAAGGTTTGTTTTCCCACAAGGTTTGTTTTCCCACAAGGTTGGTTTTCCCGAAAGATTCGTTTCCCCACAAGGTTAGTTTTCCCGCAAGGTTTGTTTTCCCACAAGGTTAGTTTTCCCACAAGGTTTGTTTCCCCACAAGGTTTGTTTCCCCACAAGGTTTGTTTTCGCACAAGGATTGTTTTCTCACAAGGTTTGTTTCCCCATAAGGTTTTTTTTCCCACAAGGTTTGTTTTCTCACAAGGTTTGTTTTCCCACAAGGTTTGTTTTCCCACAAGGTTTTTTTTTCCCACAAGGTTGGTTTTCCCGCAGGGTTTGTTTTCCCACAAAGTTAATTTTCCCGAAAGGTTTGTTTCCCCACAAGGTGGGTTTTCCCACAAGGTTGGTTTTCCCGCAGGGTTTGTTTTCCCACAAGGTTAGTTTTCCCGCAAGGTTTGTTTCCCCACAAGGTTTGTTTTCCCACAAGGATTGTTTTCTCACAAGGTTTGTTTTCCCACTAGGTTTTTTTCCCCACAAGGTTTGTTTTCCCACAAGGTTTGTTTTCCCCCAAGGTTGGTTTTCCCGCAAGGTTGATTTTCCGACAAGGTTTGTTTTCCCACTGTGTTGGTTTTCCCAAAAGGTTCGCTTTCCTACAAGGTTGGTTTTCCCACAAGGTTGGTTTTCCCGCAGGGTTGCTTTCCCCATAAGTTTGGTTTTCCCACAAGGTTTGTTTCTCACAAGGTTTGTTTTCCCACTAGGTTGTTTTTCCCACTAGGTTGGTTTTCCCACAAGGTTTGTTTTCCCACAAGCTTTGTTTTCCCCCAAGGTTGGTTTTCCCGCAAGGTTTGTTTTCCCACAAGGTTTGTTTTCCCACTGTGTTGGTTTTCCCAAAAGGTTCGCTTTCCCGCAAGGTTGGTTTTCCCACAAGGTTTGTTTCCCCACAAGGTTTGTTTTCCCATAAGGTTTGTTTTCCCACAAGTTTTGTTTTCCCACAAGGTTTGTTTTCCCACAAGGTTTGTTTACCCACAAGGTTGGTTTTCCCGAAAGGTTTGTTTCCCCACAAGGTTGGTTTTCCCGCAAGGTTGGTTTTCCCACAATGTTTGTTTTCTCACTGTGTTGGTTTTCCCAAAAGGTTCGCCTTTCCGCAAGGTTCGCTTTCCCGCAAGGTTGGTTTTCCCACAAGGTTTGTTTCCCCACAAGGTTTGTTTTCCCATAAGGTTTGTTTTCCCACAAGGTTTGTTTTCCCACAAGGTTTGTTTGCCCACAAGGTTTGTTTTCCCACTAGGTTGGTTTTCCCGCAAGGTTGGTTTTCCCACAAGGTTTGTTTTCCCACTGTGTTGGTTTTCCCAAAAGGTTCGCTTTCCCACAAGGTTGGTTTTCCCACAAGGTTGGTTTTCCTGCAAGGTTGCTTTCCCCATAAGGTTTGTTTTCCCACAAGGTTTGTTTTCCCACAAGGTTTGTTTTCCCACAAGGTTGGTTTTCCCGAAAGATTCGTTTCCCCACAAGGTTGGTTTTCCCACAAGGTTTGTTTTCCCACAAGGTTAGTTTTCCCACAAGGTTTGTTTCCCCACAAGGTTTGTTTTCCCACAAGGTTGGTTTTCCCACAAGGTTGGTTTTCCCGCAGGGTTGCTTTCCCCATAAGGTTTGTTTTCCCACAAGGTTTGTTTTCCCACAAGGTTTGTTTTCCCACAAGGTTGGTTTTCCCGAAAGATTCGTTTCCCCACAAGGTTAGTTTTCCCGCAAGGTTTGTTTTCCCACAAGGTTAGTTTTCCCACAAGGTTTGTTTCCCCACAAGGTTTGTTTCCCCACAAGGTTTGTTTTCGCACAAGGATTGTTTTCTCACAAGGTTTGTTTCCCCATAAGGTTTTTTTTCCCACAAGGTTTGTTTTCTCACAAGGTTTGTTTTCCCACAAGGTTTGTTTTCCCACAAGGTTTTTTTTTCCCACAAGGTTGGTTTTCCCGCAGGGTTTGTTTTCCCACAAAGTTAATTTTCCCGAAAGGTTTGTTTCCCCACAAGGTGGGTTTTCCCACAAGGTTGGTTTTCCCGCAGGGTTTGTTTTCCCACAAGGTTAGTTTTCCCGCAAGGTTTGTTTCCCCACAAGGTTTGTTTTCCCACAAGGATTGTTTTCTCACAAGGTTTGTTTTCCCACTAGGTTTTTTTCCCCACAAGGTTTGTTTTCCCACAAGGTTTGTTTTCCCCCAAGGTTGGTTTTCCCGCAAGGTTGATTTTCCGACAAGGTTTGTTTTCCCACTGTGTTGGTTTTCCCAAAAGGTTCGCTTTCCCACAAGGTTGGTTTTCCCACAAGGTTGGTTTTCCCGCAGGGTTGCTTTCCCCATAAGTTTGGTTTTCCCACAAGGTTTGTTTCTCACAAGGTTTGTTTTCCCACTAGGTTGTTTTTCCCACTAGGTTGGTTTTCCCACAAGGTTTGTTTTCCCACAAGCTTTGTTTTCCCCCAAGGTTGGTTTTCCCACAAGGTTTGTTTTCCCACTGTGTTGGTTTTCCCAAAAGGTTCGCTTTCCCGCAAGGTTGCTTTCCCCATAAGGTTTGTTTTCCCACAAGGTTTGTTTTCCCACAAGGTTTGTTTTCCCACAAGGTTGGTTTTCCCGAAAGATTCGTTTCCCCACAAGGTTAGTTTTCCCGCAAGGTTTGTTTTCCCACAAGGTTAGTTTTCCCACAAGGTTTGTTTCCCCACAAGGTTTGTTTCCCCACAAGGTTTGTTTTCGCACAAGGATTGTTTTCTCACAAGGTTTGTTTCCCCATAAGGTTTTTTTTCCCACAAGGTTTGTTTTCTCACAAGGTTTGTTTTCCCACAAGGTTTGTTTTCCCACAAGGTTTTTTTTTCCCACAAGGTTGGTTTTCCCGCAGGGTTTGTTTTCCCACAAAGTTAATTTTCCCGAAAGGTTTGTTTCCCCACAAGGTGGGTTTTCCCACAAGGTTGGTTTTCCCGCAGGGTTTGTTTTCCCACAAGGTTAGTTTTCCCGCAAGGTTTGTTTCCCCACAAGGTTTGTTTTCCCACAAGGATTGTTTTCTCACAAGGTTTGTTTTCCCACTAGGTTTTTTTCCCCACAAGGTTTGTTTTCCCACAAGGTTTGTTTTCCCCCAAGGTTGGTTTTCCCGCAAGGTTGATTTTCCGACAAGGTTTGTTTTCCCACTGTGTTGGTTTTCCCAAAAGGTTCGCTTTCCCACAAGGTTGGTTTTCCCACAAGGTTGGTTTTCCCGCAGGGTTGCTTTCCCCATAAGTTTGGTTTTCCCACAAGGTTTGTTTCTCACAAGGTTTGTTTTCCCACTAGGTTGTTTTTCCCACTAGGTTGGTTTTCCCACAAGGTTTGTTTTCCCACAAGCTTTGTTTTCCCCCAAGGTTGGTTTTCCCGCAAGGTTTGTTTTCCCACAAGGTTTGTTTTCTCACTGTGTTGGTTTTCCCAAAAGGTTCGCTTTCCCGCAAGGTTGGTTTTCCCACAAGGTTTGTTTCCCCACAAGGTTTGTTTTCCCATAAGGTTTGTTTTCCCACAAGTTTTGTTTTCCCACAAGGTTTGTTTTCCCACAAGGTTTGTTTACCCACAAGGTTGGTTTTCCCGAAAGGTTTGTTTCCCCACAAGGTTTGTTTTCCCACTAGGTTTATTTTCCCATAAGGTTGGTTTTCCCACAAGGTTTGTTTTCTCACAAGGTTTGTTTCCCCACAAGGTTTGTTTCCCCACAAGGTTTGTTTTCCCACAAGGATTGTTTTCTCACAAGGTTTGTTTTCCCACTGTGTTGGTTTTCCCAAAAGGTTCGCTTTCCCGCAAGGTTGGTTTTCCCACAAGGTTCGTTTTCCCGCAGGGTTTGTTTCCCCATAAGGTTGGTTTTCCCACAAGGTTTGTTTTCTCACAAGGTTTGTTTTCCCACAAGGTTTGTTTTCCCACAAGGTTTGTTTTCCCACAAGGTTGGTTTTCCCGCAGGGTTTGTTTTCCCACAAGGTTAGTTTTCCCGAAAGGTTTTTTTCCCCACAAGGTTGGTTTTCCCACAAGGTTGGTTTTCCCGCAGGGTTTGTTTTCCCACAAGGTTAGTTTTCCCGCAAGGTTTGTTTTCCCACAAGGTTTGTTTTCTCACAATGTTTGTTTTCCCACTAGGTCTGTTTCCCCACAAGGTTTGTTTTTCCCTCAAGGTTTGTTTTCCCGCAAGGTTGGTTTTCCCGCAGGGTTGCTTTCCCCATAAGGTTGGTTTTCCCACAAGGTTCGTTTTCTCACAAGGTTTGTTTTCCCACTAGGTTGTTTTTCCCACTAGGTTGGTTTTCCCACAAGGTTGGTTTTCCCACAAGCTTTGTTTTCCCCCAAGGTTGGTTTTCCCGCAAGGTTGGTTTTCCCACAATGTTTGTTTTCTCACTGTGTTGGTTTTCCCAAAAGGTTCGCCTTTCCGCAAGGTTCGCTTTCCCGCAAGGTTGGTTTTCCCACAAGGTTTGTTTCCCCACAAGGTTTGTTTTCCCATAAGGTTTGTTTTCCCACAAGGTTTGTTTTCCCACAAGGTTTGTTTTCCCACAAGGTTTGTTTTCCCACTAGGTTGGTTTTCCCGCAAGGTTGGTTTTCCCACAAGGTTTGTTTTCCCACTGTGTTGGTTTTCCCAAAAGGTTCGCTTTCCCACAAGGTTGGTTTTCCCACAAGGTTGGTTTTCCTGCAGGGTTGCTTTCCCCATAAGGTTTGTTTTCCCACAAGGTTTGTTTTCCCACAAGGTTTGTTTTCCCACAAGGTTGGTTTTCCCGAAAGATTCGTTTCCCCACAAGGTTGGTTTTTCCACAAGGTTTGTTTTCCCACAAGGTTAGTTTTCCCACAAGGTTTGTTTTCCCACTGTGTTGGTTTTCCCAAAAGGTTCGCTTTCCCACAAGGTTGGTTTTCCCACAAGGTTGGTTTTCCCGCAGGGTTGCTTTCCCCATAAGGTTTGTTTTCCCACAAGGTTTGTTTTCCCACAAGGTTTGTTTTCCCACAAGGTTGGTTTTCCAGAAAGGTTTGTTTCCCCACAAGGTTTGTTTTCCCACAAGGTTGGTTTTCCCGCAGGGTTTGTTTTCCCACAAGGTTAGTTTTCCTGCAAGGTTTGATTTCCCACAAGGTTAGTTTTCCCACAAGGTTTGTTTACCCACAAGGTTGGTTTTCCAGAAAGGTTTGTTTCCCCACAAGGTTGGTTTTCCCACAAGGTTGGTTTTCCCGCAGGGTTTGTTTTCCCACAAGGTTAGTTTTCCCGCAAGGTTTGTTTTCCCACAAGGTTTGTTTTCCCACAAGGTTTGTTTACCCACAAGATTGGTTTTCCCGAAAGGTTTGTTTCCCCACAAGGTTTGTTTTCCCACTAGGTTTGTTTTCCCATAAGGTTGGTTTTCCCACAAGGTTTGTTTTCTCACAAGGTTTGTTTCCCCACAAGGTTTGTTTCCCCACAAGGTTTGTTTTCCCACAAGGATTGTTTTCTCACAAGGTTTGTTTTCCCACTGTGTTGGTTTTCCCAAAAGGTTCGCTTTCCCGCAAGGTTGGTTTTCCTACAAGGTTCGTTTTCCCGCAGGGTTTGTTTCCCCATAAGGTTGGTTTTCCCACAAGGTTTGTTTTCTCACAAGGTTTGTTTTCCCACAAGGTTTTTTTCCCCACAAGGTTGGTTTTCCCACAAGGTTGGTTTTCCCGCAGGGTTTGTTTTCCCACAAGGTTAGTTTTCCCGCAAGGTTTGTTTCCCCACAAGGTTTGTTTTCCCACAAGGATTGTTTTCTCACAATGTTTGTTTTCCCACTAGGTTTGTTTCCCCACAAGGTTTGTTTTCCCACAAGGTTTGTTTTCCCCCAAGGTTGGTTTTCCCGCAGGGTTGCTTTCCCCATAAGGTTGGTTTTCCCACAAGGTTTGTTTTCTCACAAGGTTTGTTTTCCCACTAGGTTGTTTTTCCCACTAGGTTGGTTTTCCCACAAGGATGGTTTTCCCACAAGCTTTGTTTTCCCCCAAGGTTGGTTTTCCCACTAGGTTGGTTTTCCCGCAAGGTTGGTTTTCCCACAAGGTTTGTTTTCCCACTGTGTTGGTTTTCCCAAAAGGTTCGCTTTCCCACAAGGTTGGTTTTCCCACAAGGTTGGTTTTCCCGCAGGGTTGCTTTCCCCATAAGGTTTGTTTTCCCACAAGGTTTGTTTTCCCACAAGGTTTGTTTTCCCACAAGGTTGGTTTTCCAGAAAGGTTTGTTTCCCCACAAGGTTGGTTTTCCCACAAGGTTGGTTTTCCCGCAGGGTTTGTTTTCCCACAAGGTTAGTTTTCCCGCAAGGTTTGATTTCCCAAAAGGTTAGTTTTCCCACAAGGTTTCTTTCCCCACAAGGTTTGTTTCCCCACAGGGTTTGTTTTCCCACAAGGATTGTTTTCTCACAAGGTTTGTTTCCCCATAAGGTTGGTTTTCCCACAAGGTTTGTTTTCTCACAAGGTTTGTTTTCCCACAAGGTTTGTTTTCCCACAAGGTTTTTTTTTCCAACAAGGTTGGTTTTCCCGCAGGGTTTGTTTTACCACAAAGTTAGTTTTCCCGAAAGGTTTGTTTCCCCACAAGGTGGGTTTTCCCACAAGGTTGGTTTTCCCGCAGGGTTTGTTTTCCCACAAGGTTAGTTTTCCCGCAAGGTTTGTTTCCCCACAAGGTTTGTTTTCCCACAAGGATTGTTTTCTCACAAGGTTTGTTTTCCCACTAGGTTTGTTTCCCCACAAGGTTTGTTTTCCCACAAGGTTTGTTTTCCCCCAAGGTTGGTTTTCCCGCAAGGTTGATTTTCCGACAAGGTTTGTTTTCCCACTGTGTTGGTTCTCCCAAAAGGTTCGCTTTCCCACAAGGTTGGTTTTCCCACAAGGTTGGTTTTCCCGCAGGGTTGCTTTCCCCATAAGTTTGGTTTTCCCACAAGGTTTGTTTCTCACAAGGTTTGTTTTCCCACTAGGTTGTTTTTCCCACTAGGTTGGTTTTCCCACAAGGTTTGTTTTCCCACAAGCTTTGTTTTCCCCCAAGGTTGGTTTTCCCGCAAGGTTTGTTTTCCCACAAGGTTTGTTGTCCCACTGTGTTGGTTTTCCCAAAAGGTTCGCTTTCCCGCAAGGTTGGTTTTCCCACAAGGTTTGTTTCCCCACAAGGTTTGTTTTCCCATAAGGTTTGTTTTCCCACAAGTTTTGTTTTCCCACAAGGTTTGTTTTCCCACAAGGTTTGTTTACCCACAAGGTTTGTTTCCCCACAAGGTTTGTTTTCCCACAAGGATTGTTTTCTCACAAGGTTTGTTTTCCCACTGTGTTGGTTTTTCCAAAAGGTTCGCTTTCCCGCAAGGTTGGTTTTCCCACAAGGTTCGTTTTCCCGCAGGGTTTGTTTCCCCATAAGGTTGGTTTTCCCACAAGGTTTGTTTTCTCACAAGGTTTGTTTTCCCACAAGGTTTGTTTTCCCACAAGGTTTGTTTTCCCACAAGGTTGGTTTTCCCGCAGGGTTTGTTTTCCCACAAGGTTAGTTTTCCCGAAAGGTTTTTTTCCCCACAAGGTTGGTTTTCCCACAAGGTTGGTTTTCCCGCAGGGTTTGTTTTCCCACAAGGTTAGTTTTCCCGCAAGGTTTGTTTCCCCACAAGGTTTGTTTTCCCACAAGGATTGTTTTCTCACAATGTTTGTTTTCCCACTAGGTTTGTTTCCCCACAAGGTTTGTTTTTCCCTCAAGGTTTGTTTTCCCGCAAGGTTGGTTTTCCCGCAGGGTTGCTTTCCCCATAAGGTTGGTTTTCCCACAAGGTTCGTTTTCTCACAAGGTTTGTTTTCCCACTAGGTTGTTTTTCCCACTAGGTTGGTTTTCCCACAAGGTTGGTTTTCCCACAAGCTTTGTTTTCCCCCAAGGTTGGTTTTCCCTCAAGGTTGGTTTTCCCACAATGTTTGTTTTCTCACTGTGTTGGTTTTCCCAAAAGGTTCGCCTTTCCGCAAGGTTCGCTTTCCCGCAAGGTTGGTTTTCCCACAAGGTTTGTTTCCCCACAAGGTTTGTTTTCCCATAAGGTTTGTTTTCCCACAAGGTTTGTTTTCCCACAAGGTTTGTTTTCCCACAAGGTTTGTTTTCCCACTAGGTTGGTTTTCCCGCAAGGTTGGTTTTCCCACAAGGTTTGTTTTCCCACTGTGTTGGTTTTCCCAAAAGGTTCGCTTTCCCACAAGGTTGGTTTTCCCACAAGGTTGGTTTTCCTGCAGGGTTGCTTTCCCCATAAGGTTTGTTTTCCCACAAGGTTTGTTTTCCCACAAGGTTTGTTTTCCCACAAGGTTGGTTTTCCCGAAAGATTCGTTTCCCCACAAGGTTGGTTTTCCCACAAGGTTTATTTTCCCATAAGGTTGGTTTTCCCACAAGGTTTGTTTTCTCACAAGGTTTGTTTCCCCACAAGGTTTGTTTCCCCACAAGGTTTGTTTTCCCACAAGGATTGTTTTCTCACAAGGTTTGTTTTCCCACTGTGTTGGTTTTTCCAAAAGGTTCGCTTTCCCGCAAGGTTGGTTTTCCCACAAGGTTCGTTTTCCCGCAGGGTTTGTTTCCCCATAAGGTTGGTTTTCCCACAAGGTTTGTTTTCTCACAAGGTTTGTTTTCCCACAAGGTTTGTTTTCCCACAAGGTTTGTTTTCCCACAAGGTTGGTTTTCCCGCAGGGTTTGTTTTCCCACAAGGTTAGTTTTCCCGAAAGGTTTTTTTCCCCACAAGGTTGGTTTTCCCACAAGGTTGGTTTTCCCGCAGGGTTTGTTTTCCCACAAGGTTAGTTTTCCCGCAAGGTTTGTTTCCCCACAAGGTTTGTTTTCCCACAAGGATTGTTTTCTCACAATGTTTGTTTTCCCACTAGGTTTGTTTCCCCACAAGGTTTGTTTTTCCCTCAAGGTTTGTTTTCCCGCAAGGTTGGTTTTCCCGCAGGGTTGCTTTCCCCATAAGGTTGGTTTTCCCACAAGGTTCGTTTTCTCACAAGGTTTGTTTTCCCACTAGGTTGTTTTTCCCACTAGGTTGGTTTTCCCACAAGGTTGGTTTTCCCACAAGCTTTGTTTTCCCCCAAGGTTGGTTTTCCCTCAAGGTTGGTTTTCCCACAATGTTTGTTTTCTCACTGTGTTGGTTTTCCCAAAAGGTTCGCCTTTCCGCAAGGTTCGCTTTCCCGCAAGGTTGGTTTTCCCACAAGGTTTGTTTCCCCACAAGGTTTGTTTTCCCATAAGGTTTGTTTTCCCACTGTGTTGGTTTTCCCAAAAGGTTCGCTTTCCCACAAGGTTGGTTTTCCCACAAGGTTGGTTTTCCTGCAGGGTTGCTTTCCCCATAAGGTTTGTTTTCCCACAAGGTTTGTTTTCCCACAAGGTTTGTTTTCCCACTAGGTTGGTTTTCCCGCAAGGTTGGTTTTCCCACAAGGTTTGTTTTCCCACTGTGTTGGTTTTCCCAAAAGGTTCGCTTTCCCACAAGGTTGGTTTTCCCACAAGGTTGGTTTTCCTGCAGGGTTGCTTTCCCCATAAGGTTTGTTTTCCCACAAGGTTTGTTTTCCCACAAGGTTTGTTTTCCCACAAGGTTGGTTTTCCCGAAAGATTCGTTTCCCCACAAGGTTGGTTTTCCCACAAGGTTTGTTTTCCCACAAGGTTAGTTTTCCCACAAGGTTTTTTTCCCCACAAGGTTTGTTTTCCCACAAGGTTGGTTTTCCCACAAGGTTGGTTTTCCCGCAGGGTTGGTTTTCCCACAAGGTTGGTTTTCCTGCAGGGTTGCTTTCCCCATAAGGTTTGTTTTCCCACAAGGTTTGTTTTCCCACAAGGTTTGTTTTCCCACAAGGTTGGTTTTCCCGAAAGATTCGTTTCCCCACAAGGTTGGTTTTCCCACAAGGTTTGTTTTCCCACAAGGTTAGTTTTCCCACAAGGTTTTTTTCCCCACAAGGTTTGTTTTCCCACAAGGTTGGTTTTCCCACAAGGTTGGTTTTCCCGCAGGGTTGCTTTCCCCATAAGGTTTGTTTTCCCACAAGGTTTGTTTTCCCGCAAGGTTTGTTTTCCCACAAGGTTGGTTTTCCCGAAAGATTCGTTTCCCCACAAGGTTAGTTTTCCCGCAAGGTTTGTTTTCCCACAAGGTTAGTTTTCCCACAAGGTTTGTTTCCCCACAAGGTTTGTTTCCCCACAAGGTTTGTTTTCGCACAAGGATTGTTTTCTCACAAGGTTTGTTTCCCCATAAGGTTTTTTTTCCCACAAGGTTTGTTTTCTCACAAGGTTAGTTTTCCCGCAAGGTTTGTTTTCCCACAAGGTTTGTTTTCCCACAAGGTTTGTTTACCCACAAGATTGGTTTTCCCGAAAGGTTTGTTTCCCCACAAGGTTTGTTTTCCCACTAGGTTTGTTTTCCCATAAGGTTGGTTTTCCCACAAGGTTTGTTTTCTCACAAGGTTTGTTTCCCCACAAGGTTTGTTTCCCCACAAGGTTTGTTTTCCCACAAGGATTGTTTTCTCACAAGGTTTGTTTTCCCACTGTGTTGGTTTTCCCAAAAGGTTCGCTTTCCCGCAAGGTTGGTTTTCCTACAAGGTTCGTTTTCCCGCAGGGTTTGTTTCCCCATAAGGTTGGTTTTCCCACAAGGTTTGTTTTCTCACAAGGTTTGTTTTCCCACAAGGTTTTTTTCCCCACAAGGTTGGTTTTCCCACAAGGTTGGTTTTCCCGCAGGGTTTGTTTTCCCACAAGGTTAGTTTTCCCGCAAGGTTTGTTTCCCCACAAGGTTTGTTTTCCCACAAGGATTGTTTTCTCACAATGTTTGTTTTCCCACTAGGTTTGTTTCCCCACAAGGTTTGTTTTCCCACAAGGTTTGTTTTCCCCCAAGGTTGGTTTTCCCGCAGGGTTGCTTTCCCCATAAGGTTGGTTTTCCCACAAGGTTTGTTTTCTCACAAGGTTTGTTTTCCCACTAGGTTGTTTTTCCCACTAGGTTGGTTTTCCCACAAGGTTGGTTTTCCCACAAGCTTTGTTTTCCCCCAAGGTTGGTTTTCCCACTAGGTTGGTTTTCCCGCAAGGTTGGTTTTCCCACAAGGTTTGTTTTCCCACTGTGTTGGTTTTCCCAAAAGGTTCGCTTTCCCACAAGGTTGGTTTTCCCACAAGGTTGGTTTTCCCGCAGGGTTGCTTTCCCCATAAGGTTTGTTTTCCCACAAGGTTTGTTTTCCCACAAGGTTTGTTTTCCCACAAGGTTGGTTTTCCAGAAAGGTTTGTTTCCCCACAAGGTTGGTTTTCCCACAAGGTTGGTTTTCCCGCAGGGTTTGTTTTCCCACAAGGTTAGTTTTCCCGCAAGGTTTGATTTCCCAAAAGGTTAGTTTTCCCACAAGGTTTGTTTCCCCACAAGGTTTGTTTCCCCACAGGGTTTGTTTTCCCACAAGGATTGTTTTCTCACAAGGTTTGTTTCCCCATAAGGTTGGTTTTCCCACAAGGTTTGTTTTCTCACAAGGTTTGTTTTCCCACAAGGTTTGTTTTCCCACAAGGTTTTTTTTTCCCACAAGGTTGGTTTTCCCGCAGGGTTTGTTTTACCACAAAGTTAGTTTTCCCGAAAGGTTTGTTTCCCCACAAGGTGGGTTTTCCCACAAGGTTGGTTTTCCCGCAGGGTTTGTTTTCCCACAAGGTTAGTTTTCCCGCAAGGTTTGTTTCCCCACAAGGTTTGTTTTCCCACAAGGATTGTTTTCTCACAAGGTTTGTTTTCCCACTAGGTTTGTTTCCCCACAAGGTTTGTTTTCCCACAAGGTTTGTTTTCCCCCAAGGTTGGTTTTCCCGCAAGGTTGATTTTCCGACAAGGTTTGTTTTCCCACTGTGTTGGTTTTCCCAAAAGGTTCGCTTTCCCACAAGGTTGGTTTTCCCATAAGGTTGGTTTTCCCGCAGGGTTGCTTTCCCCATAAGTTTGGTTTTCCCACAAGGTTTGTTTCTCACAAGGTTTGTTTTCCCACTAGGTTGTTTTTCCCACTAGGTTGGTTTTCCCACAAGGTTTGTTTTCCCACAAGCTTTGTTTTCCCCAAAGGTTGGTTTTCCCGCAAGGTTTGTTTTCCCACAAGGTTTGTTTTCCCACTGTGTTGGTTTTCCCAAAAGGTTCGCTTTCCCGCAAGGTTGGTTTTCCCACAAGGTTTGTTTCCCCACAAGGTTTGTTTTCCCATAAGGTTTGTTTTCCCACAAGTTTTGTTTTCCCACAAGGTTTGTTTTCCCACAAGGTTTGTTTACCCACAAGGTTGGTTTTCCCGAAAGGTTTGTTTCCCCACAAGGTTTGTTTTCCCACTAGGTTTATTTTCCCATAAGGTTGGTTTTCCCACAAGGTTTGTTTTCTCACAAGGTTTGTTTCCCCACAAGGTTTGTTTCCCCACAAGGTTTGTTTTCCCACAAGGATTGTTTTCTCACAAGGTTTGTTTTCCCACTGTGTTGGTTTTCCCAAAAGGTTCGCTTTCCCGCAAGGTTGGTTTTCCCACAAGGTTGGTTTTCCTGCAGGGTTGCTTTCCCCATAAGGTTTGTTTTCCCACAAGGTTTGTTTTCCCACAAGCTTTGTTTTCCCCAAAGGTTGGTTTTCCCACAAGGTTTGTTTTCCCACAAGCTTTGTTTTCCCCCAAGGTTGGTTTTCCCGCAAGGTTTGTTTTCCCACAAGGTTTGTTGTCCCACTGTGTTGGTTTTCCCAAAAGGTTCGCTTTCCCGCAAGGTTGGTTTTCCCACAAGGTTTGTTTCCCCACAAGGTTTGTTTTCCCATAAGGTTTGTTTTCCCACAAGTTTTGTTTTCCCACAAGGTTTGTTTTCCCACAAGGTTTGTTTACCCACAAGGTTTGTTTCCCCACAAGGTTTGTTTTCCCACAAGGATTGTTTTCTCACAAGGTTTGTTTTCCCACTGTGTTGGTTTTTCCAAAAGGTTCGCTTTCCCGCAAGGTTGGTTTTCCCACAAGGTTCGTTTTCCCGCAGGGTTTGTTTCCCCATAAGGTTGGTTTTCCCACAAGGTTTGTTTTCTCACAAGGTTTGTTTTCCCACAAGGTTTGTTTTCCCACAAGGTTTGTTTTCCCACAAGGTTGGTTTTCCCGCCGGGTTTGTTTTCCCACAAGGTTAGTTTTCCCGAAAGGTTTTTTTCCCCACAAGGTTGGTTTTCCCACAAGGTTGGTTTTCCCGCAGGGTTTGTTTTCCCACAAGGTTAGTTTTCCCGCAAGGTTTGTTTCCCCACAAGGTTTGTTTTCCCACAAGGATTGTTTTCTCACAATGTTTGTTTTCCCACTAGGTTTGTTTCCCCACAAGGTTTGTTTTTCCCTCAAGGTTTGTTTTCCCGCAAGGTTGGTTTTCCTGCAGGGTTGCTTTCCCCATAAGGTTGGTTTTCCCACAAGGTTCGTTTTCTCACAAGGTTTGTTTTCCCACTAGGTTGTTTTTCCCACTAGGTTGGTTTTCCCACAAGGTTGGTTTTCCCACAAGCTTTGTTTTCCCCCAAGGTTGGTTTTCCCTCAAGGTTGGTTTTCCCACAATGTTTGTTTTCTCACTGTGTTGGTTTTCCCAAAAGGTTCGCCTTTCCGCAAGGTTCGCTTTCCCGCAAGGTTGGTTTTCCCACAAGGTTTGTTTCCCCACAAGGTTTGTTTTCCCATAAGGTTTGTTTTCCCACAAGGTTTGTTTTCCCACAAGGTTTGTTTTCCCACAAGGTTTGTTTTCCCACTAGGTTGGTTTTCCCGCAAGGTTGGTTTTCCCACAAGGTTTGTTTTCCCACTGTGTTGGTTTTCCCAAAAGGTTCGCTTTCCCACAAGGTTGGTTTTCCCACAAGGTTGGTTTTCCTGCAGGGTTGCTTTCCCCATAAGGTTTGTTTTCCCACAAGGTTTGTTTTCCCACAAGGTTTGTTTTCCCACAAGGTTGGTTTTCCCGAAAGATTCGTTTCCCCACAAGGTTGGTTTTCCCACAAGGTTTGTTTTCCCACAAGGTTAGTTTTCCCACAAGGTTTTTTTCCCCACAAGGTTTGTTTTCCCACAAGGTTGGTTTTCCCACAAGGTTGGTTTTCCCGCAGGGTTGCTTTCCCCATAAGGTTTGTTTTCCCACAAGGTTTGTTTTCCCACAAGGTTTGTTTTCCCACAAGGTTGGTTTTCCCGAAAGATTCGTTTCCCCACAAGGTTAGTTTTCCCGCAAGGTTTGTTTTCCCACAAGGTTAGTTTTCCCACAAGGTTTGTTTCCCCACAAGGTTTGTTTCCCCACAAGGTTTGTTTTCGCACAAGGATTGTTTTCTCACAAGGTTTGTTTCCCCATAAGGTTTTTTTTCCCACAAGGTTTGTTTTCTCACAAGGTTTGTTTTCCCACAAGGTTTGTTTTACCACAAGGTTTTTTTTTCCCACAAGGTTGGTTTTCCCGCAGGGTTTGTTTTCCCACAAAGCTAATTTTCCCGAAAGGTTTGTTTCCCCACAAGGTGGGTTTTCCCACAAGGTTGGTTTTCCCGCAGGGTTTGTTTTCCCACAAGGTTAGTTTTCCCGCAAGGTTTGTTTCCCCACATGGTTTGTTTTCCCACAAGGATTGTTTTCTCACAAGGTTTGTTTTCCCACTAGGTTTTTTTCCCCACAAGGTTTGTTTTCCCACAAGGTTTGTTTTCCCCCAAGGTTGGTTTTCCCGCAAGGTTGATTTTCCGACAAGGTTTGTTTTCCCACTGTGTTGGTTTTCCCAAAAGGTTCGCTTTCCCACAAGGTTGGTTTTCCCACAAGGTTGGTTTTCCCGCAGGGTTGCTTTCCCCATAAGTTTGGTTTTCCCACAAGGTTTGTTTCCCACAAGGTTTGTTTTCCCCCAAGGTTGGTTTTCCCTCAAGGTTGGTTTTCCCACAATGTTTGTTTTCTCACTGTGTTGGTTTTCCCAAAAGGTTCGCCTTTCCGCAAGGTTCGCTTTCCCGCAAGGTTGGTTTTCCCACAAGGTTTGTTTCCCCACAAGGTTTGTTTTCCCATAAGGTTTGTTTTCCCACAAGGTTTGTTTTCCCACAAGGTTTGTTTTCCCACAAGGTTTGTTTTCCCACTAGGTTGGTTTTCCCGCAAGGTTGGTTTTCCCACAAGGTTTGTTTTCCCACTGTGTTGGTTTTCCCAAAAGGTTCGCTTTCCCACAAGGTTGGTTTTCCCACAAGGTTGGTTTTCCTGCAGGGTTGCTTTCCCCATAAGGTTTGTTTTCCCACAAGGTTTGTTTTCCCACAAGGTTTGTTTTCCCACAAGGTTGGTTTTCCCGAAAGATTCGTTTCCCCACAAGGTTGGTTTTCCCACAAGGTTTGTTTTCCCACAAGGTTAGTTTTCCCACAAGGTTTTTTTCCCCACAAGGTTTGTTTTCCCACAAGGTTGGTTTTCCCACAAGGTTGGTTTTCCCGCAGGGTTGCTTTCCCCATAAGGTTTGTTTTCCCACAAGGTTTGTTTTCCCACAAGGTTTGTTTTCCCACAAGGTTGGTTTTCCCGAAAGATTCGTTTCCCCACAAGGTTAGTTTTCCCGCAAGGTTTGTTTTCCCACAAGGTTAGTTTTCCCACAAGGTTTGTTTCCCCACAAGGTTTGTTTCCCCACAAGGTTTGTTTTCGCACAAGGATTGTTTTCTCACAAGGTTTGTTTCCCCATAAGGTTTTTTTTCCCACAAGGTTTGTTTTCTCACAAGGTTTGTTTTCCCACAAGGTTTGTTTTACCACAAGGTTTTTTTTTCCCACAAGGTTGGTTTTCCCGCAGGGTTTGTTTTCCCACAAAGCTAATTTTCCCGAAAGGTTTGTTTCCCCACAAGGTGGGTTTTCCCACAAGGTTGGTTTTCCCGCAGGGTTTGTTTTCCCACAAGGTTAGTTTTCCCGCAAGGTTTGTTTCCCCACAAGGTTTGTTTTCCCACAAGGATTGTTTTCTCACAAGGTTTGTTTTCCCACTAGGTTTTTTTCCCCACAAGGTTTGTTTTCCCACAAGGTTTGTTTTCCCCCAAGGTTGGTTTTCCCGCAAGGTTGATTTTCCGACAAGGTTTGTTTTCCCACTGTGTTGGTTTTCCCAAAAGGTTCGCTTTCCCACAAGGTTGGTTTTCCCACAAGGTTGGTTTTCCCGCAGGGTTGCTTTCCCCATAAGTTTGGTTTTCCCACAAGGTTTGTTTCTCACAAGGTTTGTTTTCCCACTAGGTTGTTTTTCCCACTAGGTTGGTTTTCCCACAAGGTTTGTTTTCCCACAAGCTTTGTTTTCCCCCAAGGTTGGTTTTCCCGCAAGGTTTGTTTTCCCACAAGGTTTGTTTTCCCACTGTGTTGGTTTTCCCAAAAGGTTCGCTTTCCCGCAAGGTTGGTTTTCCCACAAGGTTTGTTTCCCCACAAGGTTTGTTTTCCCATAAGGTTTGTTTTCCCACAAGTTTTGTTTTCCCACAAGGTTTGTTTTCCCACAAGGTTTGTTTACCCACAAGGTTGGTTTTCCCGAAAGGTTTGTTTCCCCACAAGGTTTGTTTTCCCACTAGGTTTATTTTCCCATAAGGTTGGTTTTACCACAAGGTTTGTTTTCTCACAAGGTTTGTTTCCCCACAAGGTTTGTTTCCCCACAAGGTTTGTTTTCCCACAAGGATTGTTTTCTCACAAGGTTTGTTTTCCCACTGTGTTGGTTTTCCCAAAAGGTTCGCTTTCCCGCAAGGTTGGTTTTCCCACAAGGTTCGTTTTCCCGCAGGGTTTGTTTCCCCATAAGGTTGGTTTTCCCACAAGGTTTGTTTTCTCACAAGGTTTGTTTTCCCACAAGGTTTGTTTTCCCACAAGGTTTGTTTTCCCACAAGGTTGGTTTTCCCGCAGGGTTTGTTTTCCCACAAGGTTAGTTTTCCCGAAAGGTTTTTTTCCCCACAAGGTTGGTTTTCCCACAAGGTTGGTTTTCCCGCAGGGTTTGTTTTCCCACAAGGTTAGTTTTCCCGCAAGGTTTGTTTCCCCACAAGGTTTGTTTTCCCACAAGGATTGTTTTCTCACAATGTTTGTTTTCCCACTAGGTTTGTTTCCCCACAAGGTTTGTTTTTCCCTCAAGGTTTGTTTTCCCGCAAGGTTGGTTTTCCCGCAGGGTTGCTTTCCCCATAAGGTTGGTTTTCCCACAAGGTTCGTTTTCTCACAAGGTTTGTTTTCCCACTAGGTTGTTTTTCCCACTAGGTTGGTTTTCCCACAAGGTTGGTTTTCCCACAAGCTTTGTTTTCCCCCAAGGTTGGTTTTCCCGCAAGGTTGGTTTTCCCACAATGTTTGTTTTCTCACTGTGTTGGTTTTCCCAAAAGGTTCGCCTTTCCGCAAGGTTCGCTTTCCCGCAAGGTTGGTTTTCCCACAAGGTTTGTTTCCCCACAAGGTTTGTTTTCCCATAAGGTTTGTTTTCCCACAAGGTTTGTTTTCCCACAAGGTTTGTTTTCCCACAAGGTTTGTTTTCCCACTAGGTTGGTTTTCCCGCAAGGTTGGTTTTCCCACAAATTTTGTTTTCCCACTGTGTTGGTTTTCCCAAAAGGTTCGCTTTCCCACAAGGTTGGTTTTCCCACAAGGTTGGTTTTCCTGCAGGGTTGCTTTCCCCATAAGGTTTGTTTTCCCACAAGGTTTGTTTTCCCACAAGGTTGGTTTTCCCGAAAGATTCGTTTCCCCACAAGGTTGGTTTTCCCACAAGGTTTGTTTTCCCACAAGG
This sequence comes from Branchinecta lynchi, assembly GCA_023053575.1. NCBI lineage: Eukaryota > Metazoa > Arthropoda > Branchiopoda > Anostraca > Branchinectidae > Branchinecta > Branchinecta lynchi. Next base: position 271,761 of record JAKZAP010000059.1, read on the forward strand.
TTAGTTTTCCCACAAGGTTTGTTTCCCCACAAGGTTTGTTTTCCCACAAGGTTGGTTTTTCCACAAGGTTGGTTTTCCCGCAGGGTTGCTTTCCCCATAAGGTTTGTTTTCCCACAAGGTTTGTTTTCCCACAAGGTTTGTTTTCCCACAAGGTTGGTTTTCCCGAAAGATTCGTTTCCCCACAAGGTTAGTTTTCCCGCAAGGTTTGTTTTCCCACAAGGTTAGTTTTCCCACAAGGTTTGTTTCCCCACAAGGTTTGTTTCCCCACAAGGTTTGTTTTCGCACAAGGATTGTTTTCTCACAAGGTTTGTTTCCCCATAAGGTTTTTTTTCCCACAAGGTTTTTTTTTCCCACAAGGTTGGTTTTCCCGCAGGGTTTGTTTTCCCACAAAGTTAATTTTCCCGAAAGGTTTGTTTCCCCACAAGGTGGGTTTTCCCACAAGGTTGGTTTTCCCGCAGGGTTTGTTTTCCCACAAGGTTAGTTTTCCCGCAAGGTTTGTTTCCCCACAAGGTTTGTTTTCCCACAAGGATTGTTTTCTCACAAGGTTTGTTTTCCCACTAGGTTTTTTTCCCCACAAGGTTTGTTTTCCCACAAGGTTTGTTTTCCCCCAAGGTTGGTTTTCCCGCAAGGTTGATTTTCCGACAAGGTTTGTTTTCCCACTGTGTTGGTTTTCCCAAAAGGTTTGTTTTCCCACAAGGTTTGTTTACCCACAAGGTTGGTTTTCCCGAAAGGTTTGTTTCCCCACAAGGTTTGTTTTCCCACTAGGTTTGTTTCCCCATAAGGTTGGTTTTCCCACAAGGTTTGTTTTCTCACAAGGTTTGTTTTCCCACAAGGTCGGTTTTCCCGCAGGGTTGCTTTCCCCATAAGTTTGGTTTTCCCACAAGGTTTGTTTCTCACAAGGTTTGTTTTCCCACTAGGTTGTTTTTCCCACTAGGTTGGTTTTCCCACAAGGTTTGTTTTCCCACAAGCTTTGTTTTCCCCCAAGGTTGGTTTTCCCGCAAGGTTGGTTTTCCCACAAGGTTTGTTTTCCCACTGTGTTGGTTTTCCCAAAAGGTTCGCTTTCCCGCAAGGTTGGTTTTCCCACAAGGTTTGTTTCCCCACAAGGTTTGTTTTCCCATAAGGTTTGTTTTCCCACAAGTTTTGTTTTCCCACAAGGTTTGTTTTCCCACAAGGTTTGTTTACCCACAAGGTTGGTTTTCCCGAAAGGTTTGTTTCCCCACAAGGTTTGTTTTCCCACTAGGTTTGTTTCCCCATAAGGTTGGTTTTCCCACAAGGTTTGTTTTCTCACAAGGTTTGTTTTCCCACTAGGTTTGTTTCCCCACAAGGTTTGTTTTCCCACAAGGTTTGTTTTCCCACAAGGTTTGTTTTCCCACAAGGTTTGTTTTCCCACAAGGTTGGTTTTCCCGAAAGGTTTGTTTCCCCACAAGGTTGGTTTTCCCACAAGGTTGGTTTTCCCGCAGGGTTTGTTTTCCCAGAAGGTTAGTTTTCCCGCAAGGTTTGTTTCCCCACAAGGTTAGTTTTCCCGCAAGGTTTTTTTTCCCCACAAGGTTTGTTTTCCCACAAGGATTGTTTTCTCACAAGGTTTGTTTTCCCACTAGGTTTGTTTCCCCACAAGGTTTGTTTTCCCACAAGGTTTGTTTCCCCCGAAGGTTGGTTTTCCCGCAAGGTTGGTTTTCCCACAAGGTTTGTTTTCCCACTGTGTTGGTTTTCCCAAAAGGTTCGCTTTCCCACAAGGTTGGTTTTCCCACAAGGTTGGTTTTCCCGCAGGGTTGCTTTCCCCATAAGGTTTGTTTTCCCACAAGGTTTGTTATCCCACAAGGTTTGTTTTCCCACAGGGTTAGTTTTCCCACAAGGTTTGTTTCCCCACAAGGTTTGTTTCCCCACAAGGTTTGTTTTCCCACAAGGATTGTTTTCTCACAAGATTTGTTTTCCCACTGTGTTGGTTTTCCCAAAAGGTTCGCTTTCCCGCAAGGTTGGTTTTCCCACAAGGTTGGTTTTCCCGCAGGGTTTGTTTCCCCATAAGGTTGGTTTTCCCACAAGGTTAGTTTTCCCACAAGGTTTGTTTCCCCACTAGGTTTGTTTCCCCACAAGGTTTGTTTTCCCACAAGGATTGTTTTCTCACAAGGTTGTTTTCCCACAGTGTTGGTTTTCCCAAAAGGTTCGCTTTCCCGCAAGGTTGGTTTTCCCCCAAGGTTGGTTTTCCCGCAGGGTTTGTTTTCCCACAAGGTTAGTTTTCCCGCAAGGTTTGTTTCCCCACAAGGTTTGTTTTCCCGCAAGGTTTGTTTTCCCACAAGGTTTGTTTCCCCCGAAGGTTGGTTTTCCCGCAAGGTTGGTTTTTCCACAAGGTTTGTTTTCCCACTGTGTTGGTTTTCCCAAAAGGTTCGCTTTCCCACAAGGTTGGTTTTCCCACAAGGTTGGTTTTCCCGCAGGGTTGCTTTCCCCATAAGGTTGGTTTTCCCACAAGGTTTGTTTTCTCACAAGGTTTGTTTTCCCACTAGGTTGTTTTTCCCACTAGGTTGGTTTTCCCACAAGGTTTGTTTTCCCACAAGCTTTGTTTTCCCCCAAGGTTGGTTTTCCCTGAAGTTTGGTTTTCCCACAAGGTTTGTTTTCCCACTGTGTTGGTTTTCCCAAAAGGTTCGCTTTCCCGCAAGGTTGGTTTTCCCACAAGGTTTGTTTCCCCACAAGGTTTATTTTCCCATAAGGTTTGTTTTCCCACAAGGTTTGTTTACCCACAAGGTTTGTTTTCCCACAAGGTTTGTTTTCCCACAAGGTTGGTTTTCCCGCAAGGTTGGTTTTCCCACAAGGTTTGTTTTCCCACTGTGTTGGTTTTCCCAAAAGGTTCGCTTTCCCACAAGGTTGGTTTTCCCACAAGGTTGGTTTTCCCGCAGGGTTGCTTTCCCCATAAGGTTTGTTTTCCCACAAGGTTTGTTATCCCACAAGGTTTGTTTTCCCACAGGGTTGGTTTTCCCGAAAGGTTTCTTTCCCCACAAGGTTTGTTTTCCCACAAGGTTAGTTTTCCCGCGAGGTTTGTTTTCCCACAAGGTTAGTTTTCCCACAAGGTTTGTTTCCCCACAAGGTTTGTTTCCCCACAAGGTTTGTTTTCCCACAAGGATTGTTTTCTCACAAGATTTGTTTTCCCACTGTGTTGGTTTTCCCAAAAGGTTCGCTTTCCCGCAAGGTTGGTTTTCCCCCAAGGTTGGTTTTCCCGCAGGGTTTGTTTTCTCACAAGGTTGGTTTTCCCCCAAGGTTGGTTTTCCCGCAGGGTTTGTTTTCCCACAAGGTTAGTTTTCCCGCAAGGTTTGTTTCCCCACAAGGTTTGTTTTCCCACAAGGTTTGTTTTCCCACTGTGTTGGTTTTCCCAAAAGGTTCGCTTTCCCACAAGGTTGGTTTTCCCACAAGGTTGGTTTTCCCACAAGGTTGGTTTTCCCACAAGGTTGGTTTTCCCGCAGGGTTGCTTTCCCCATAAGGTTGGTTTTCCCACAAGGTTTGTTTTCTCACAAGGTTTGTTTTCCCACTAGGTTGTTTTTCCCACTAGTTTGGTTTTCCCACAAGGTTTGTTTTCCCACAAGCTTTGTTTTCCCCCAAGGTTGTTTTTCCCACTAGGTTGGTTTTCCCACAAGGTTCGCTTTCCCACAAGGTTGGTTTTCCCACAAGGTTGGTTTTCCCACAAGGTTGCTTTCCCCATAAGGTTTGTTTCCCCACAAGGTTTGTTTTCCCACAAGGTTTGTTTTCCCACTGTGTTGGTTTTCCCAAAAGGTTCGCTTTCCCACAAGGTTGGTTTTCCCACAAGGTTGGTTTTCCCACAAGGTTGCTTTCCCCATAAGGTTTGTTTCCCCACAAGGTTTGTTTTCCCACAAGGTTTGTTTTCCTACTGTGTTGGTTTTCCCAAAAGGTTCGCTTTCCCACAAGGTTGGTTTTCCCACAAGGTTGGTTTTCCCACAAGGTTGGTTTTCCCACAAGGTTGGTTTTCCCGCAGGGTTGCTTTCCCCATAAGGTTGGTTTTCCCACAAGGTTTGTTTTCTCACAAGGTTTGTTTTCCCACTAGGTTGTTTTTCCCACTAGTTTGGTTTTCCCACAAGGTTTGTTTTCCCACAAGCTTTGTTTTCCCCCAAGGTTGGTTTTCCCGCAAGGTTGGTTTACCCACAAGGATTGTTTTCCCACTGTGTTGGTTTTCCCAAAAGGTTCGCTCTCCCGCAAGGTTGGTTTTCCCACAAGGTTTGTTTCCCCACTAGGTTTGTTTTCCCACAAGGTTTGTTTTCCCACAAGGTTGGTTTTCCCGAAAGGTTTGTTTCCCACAAGATTGGTTTTCCCACAAGGTTGGTTTTCCCACAAGGTTGGTTTTCCCGCAGAGTTGCTTTCCCCATGAGGTTGGTTTTCCCACAAGGTTTGTTTTCTCACAAGGTTTGTTTTCCCACTAGGTTGTTTTTCCCACTAGGTTGGTTTTCCCACAAGGTTTGTTTTCCCACAAGCTTTGTTTTCCCCCAAGGTTGGTTTTCCCGCAGGGTTTGTTTTCCCACAAGGTTAGTTTTCCCGCAAGGTTTGTTTCCCCACAAGGTTTGTTTTCCCACAAGGTTTGTTTTCTCACAAGGTTTGTTTTCCCACTAGGTTGTTTTTCCCACTAGGTTGGTTTTCCCACAAGGTTTGTTTTCCCACAAGCTTTGTTTTCCCCCAAGGTTGGTTTTCCCACTAGGTTGGTTTTCCCACAAGGTTCGCTTTCCCACAAGGTTGGTTTTCCCACAAGGTTGGTTTTCCCACAAGGTTGCTTTCCCCATAAGGTTTGTTTCCCCACAAGGTTTGTTTTCCCACAAGGTTTGTTTTCCCACTGTGTTGGTTTTCCCAAAAGGTTCGCTTTCCCACAAGGTTGGTTTTCCCACAAGGTTGGTTTTCCCACAAGGTTGCTTTCCCCATAAGGTTTGTTTCCCCACAAGGTTTGTTTTCCCACAAGGTTTGTTTTCCCACTGTGTTGGTTTTCCCAAAAGGTTCGCTTTCCCACAAGGTTGGTTTTCCCACAAGGTTGGTTTTCCCACAAGCTTTGTTTTCCCCCAAGGTTGTTTTTCCCACTAGGTTGGTTTTCCCACAAGGTTCGCTTTCCCACAAGGTTGGTTTTCCCACAAGGTTGGTTTTCCCGCAGGGTTGCTTTCCCCATAAGGTTTGTTTTCCCACAAGGTTTGTTATCCCACAATTTTGGTTTTCCCACAAGGCTGGTTTTCCCGCAGGGTTGCTTTCCCCATAAGGTTGGTTTTCCCACAAGGTTTGTTTTCCCACAAGGTTTGTTTCCCCACAAGGTTTGTTTTCTCACAAGGTTTGTTTTCCCGCAGGGTTTGTTTTCCCACAAGGTTAGTTTTCCCGCAAGGTTTGTTTTCCCACAAGGTTGGTTTTCCCGAAAGGTTTGTTTCCCCACAAGGTTTGTTTCCCCACAAGGTTTGTTTCCCCACAAGGTTTGTTTTCCCACAAGGATTGTTTTCCCACAAGGATTGTTTCCCCACAAGGTTTGTTTTCCCACAAGGTTTGTTTCCCCACAAGGTTTGTTTCCCCACAAGGTTTGTTTTCCCACAAGGATTGTTTTCTCACAAGGTTTGTTTTCCCACTGTGTTGGTTTTCCCAAGAGGTTCGCTTTCCCGCAAGGTTCGCTTTCCCGCAAGGTTGGTTTTCCCACAAGGTTTGTTTTCCCACTAGGTTTGTTTCCCCACAAGGTTTGTTTTCTCACAAGGTTTGTTTTCCCGCAGGGTTTGTTTTCCCACAAGGTTAGTTTTCCCGCAAGGTTTGTTTTCCCACAAGGTTGGTTTTCCCGAAAGGTTTGTTTCCCCACAAGGTTGGTTTTCCCACAAGGTTGGTTTTCCCGCAGGGTTTGTTTTCCCACAAGGTTAGTTTTCCCGCAAGGTTTGTTTCCCCACAAGGTTTGTTTTCCCACAAGGTTTGTTTTCCCACTGTGTTGGTTTTCCCAAAAGGTTCGCTTTCCCACAAGGTTGGTTTTCCCACAAGGTTGGTTTTCCCACAAGGTTGGTTTTCCCGCAGGGTTGCTTTCCCTATAAGGTTGGTTTTCCCACAAGGTTTGTTTTCTCACAAGGTTTGTTTTCCCACTAGGTTGTTTTTCCCACTAGGTTGGTTTTCCCACAAGGTTTGTTTTCCCACAAGCTTTGTTTTCCCCCAAGGTTGGTTTTCCCGCAGGGTTTGTTTTCCCACAAGGTTAGTTTTCCCGCAAGGTTTGTTTCCCCACAAGGTTTGTTTTCCCACAAGGTTTGTTTTCCCACTGTGTTGGTTTTCCCAAAAGGTTCGCTTTCCCACAAGGTTGGTTTTCCCACAAGGTTGGTTTTCCCACAAGGTTGGTTTTCCCGCAGGGTTGCTTTCCCTATAAGGTTGGTTTTCCCACAAGGTTTGTTTTCTCACAAGGTTTGTTTTCCCACTAGGTTGTTTTTCCCACTAGGTTGGTTTTCCCACAAGGTTTGTTTTCCCACAAGCTTTGTTTTCCCCCAAGGTTGTTTTTCCCACTAGGTTGGTTTTCCCACAAGGTTTGTTTTCCCACAAGCTTTGTTTTCCCCCAAGGTTGGTTTTCCCGCAAGGTTGGTTTACCCACAAGGATTGTTTTCCCACTGTGTTGGTTTTCCCAAAAGGTTCGCTCTCCCGCAAGGTTGGTTTTCCCACAAGGTTTGTTTCCCCACTAGGTTTGTTTTCCCACAAGGTTTGTTTTCCCACAAGGTTGGTTTTCCCGAAAGGTTTGTTTCCCCATAAGATTGGTTTTCCCACAAGGTTGGTTTTCCCACAAGGTTGGTTTTCCCGCAGGGTTGCTTTCCCCATGAGGTTGGTTTTCCCACAAGGTTTGTTTTCTCACAAGGTTTGTTTTCCCACTAGGTTGTTTTTCCCACTAGGTTGGTTTTCCCACAAGGTTTGTTTTCCCACAAGCTTTGTTTTCCCCCAAGGTTGGTTTTCCCGCAGGGTTTGTTTTCCCACAAGGTTAGTTTTCCCGCAAGGTTTGTTTCCCCACAAGGTTTGTTTTCCCACAAGGTTTGTTTTCCCACTGTGTTGGTTTTCCCAAAAGGTTCGCTTTCCCACAAGGTTGGTTTTTCCACAAGGTTGGTTTTCCCACAAGGTTGGTTTTCCCGCAGGGTTGCTTTCCCCATAAGGTTGGTTTTCCCACAAGGTTTGTTTTCCCACAAGGTTTGTTTCCCCACAAGGTTTGTTTCCCCACAAGGTTTGTTTCCCCACAAGGTTTGTTTTCCCACAAGGATTGTTTTCTCACAAGGTTTGTTTTCCCACAAGGTTTGTTTCTCCACAAGGTTTGTTTCCCCACAAGGTTTGTTTTCCCACAAGGTTAGTTTTCCCACAAGGTTTGTTTCCCCACAAGGTTTGTTTCCCCACAAGGTTTGTTTTCCCACAAGGATTGTTTTCTCACAAGGTTTGTTTTCCCACTGTGTTGGTTTTCCCAAGAGGTTCGCTTTCCCGGAAGGTTCGCTTTCCCGCAAGGTTGGTTTTCCCACAAGGTTTGTTTTCCCACTAGGTTTGTTTCCCCACAAGGTTTGTTTTCTCACAAGGTTTGTTTTCCCGCAGGGTTTGTTTTCCCACAAGGTTAGTTTTCCCGCAAGGTTTGTTTTCCCACAAGGTTGGTTTTCCCGAAAGGTTTGTTTCCCCATAAGGTTGGTTTTCCCACAAGGTTGGTTTTCCCGCAGGGTTTGTTTTCCCACAAGGTTAGTTTTCCCGCAAGGTTTGTTTCCCCACAAGGTTTGTTTTCCCACAAGGTTTGTTTTCCCACTGTGTTGGTTTTCCCAAAAGGTTCGCTTTCCCACAAGGTTGGTTTTCCCACAAGGTTGGTTTTCCCACAAGGTTGGTTTTCCCGCAGGGTTGCTTTCCCTATAAGGTTGGTTTTCCCACAAGGTTTGTTTTCTCACAAGGTTTGTTTTCCCACTAGGTTGTTTTTCCCACTAGGTTGGTTTTCCCACAAGGTTTGTTTTCCCACAAGCTTTGTTTTCCCCCAAGGTTGGTTTTCCCGCAGGGTTTGTTTTCCCACAAGGTTAGTTTTCCCGCAAGGTTTGTTTCCCCACAAGGTTTGTTTTCCCACAAGGTTTGTTTTCCCACTGTGTTGGTTTTCCCAAAAGGTTCGCTTTCCCACAAGGTTGGTTTTCCCACAAGGTTGGTTTTCCCGCAGGGTTGCTTTCCCCATAAGGTTGGTTTTCCCACAAGGTTTGTTTTCTCACAAGGTTTGTTTTCCCACTAGGTTGTTTTTCCCACTAGGTTGGTTTTCCGAAAAGGTTTGTTTTCCCACAAGGTTCGCTTTCCCACAAGGTTGGTTTTCCCACAAGGTTGGTTTTCCCGCAGGGTTGCTTTCCCCATAAGGTTTGTTTTCCCACAAGGTTTGTTATCCCACAATTTTGGTTTTCCCACAAGGTTGGTTTTCCCGCAGGGTTGCTTTCCCCATAAGGTTGGTTTTCCCACAAGGTTTGTTTTCCCACAAGGTTTGTTTCCCCACAAGGTTTGTTTCCCCCTCAAGGTTTGTTTCCCCACATGGTTTGTTTTCCCACAAGGATTGTTTTCTCACAAGGTTTGTTTTCCCACAAGGTTTGTTTCCCCACAAGGTTTGTTTCCCCAAAAGGTTTGTTTTCCCACAAGGTTAGTTTTCCCACAAGGTTTGTTTCCCCACAAGGTTTGTTTCCCCACAAGGTTTGTTTTCCCACAAGGATTGTTTTCTCACAAGGTTTGTTTTCCCACTGTGTTGGTTTTCCCAAGAGGTTCGCTTTCCCGCAAGGTTCGCTTTCCCGCAAGGTTGGTTTTCCCACAAGGTTTGTTTTCCCACTAGGTTTGTTTCCCCACAAGGTTTGTTTTCTCACAAGGTTTGTTTTCCCGCAGGGTTTGTTTTCCCACAAGGTTAGTTTTCCCGCAAGGTTTGTTTTCCCACAAGGTTGGTTTTCCCGAAAGGTTTGTTTCCCCACAAGGTTGGTTTTCCCACAAGGTTGGTTTTCCCGCAGGGTTTGTTTTCCCACAAGGTTAGTTTTCCCGCAAGGTTTGTTTCCCCACAAGGTTTGTTTTCCCACAAGGTTTGTTTTCCCACTGTGTTGGTTTTCCCAAAAGGTTCGCTTTCCCACAAGGTTGGTTTTCCCACAAGGTTGGTTTTCCCACAAGGTTGGTTTTCCCGCAGGGTTGCTTTCCCTATAAGGTTGGTTTTCCCACAAGGTTTGTTTTCTCACAAGGTTTGTTTTCCCACTAGGTTGTTTTTCCCACTAGGTTGGTTTTCCCACAAGGTTTGTTTTCCCACAAGCTTTGTTTTCCCCCAAGGTTGGTTTTCCCGCAGGGTTTGTTTTCCCACAAGGTTAGTTTTCCCGCAAGGTTTGTTTCCCCACAAGGTTTGTTTTCCCACAAGGTTTGTTTTCCCACTGTGTTGGTTTTCCCAAAAGGTTCGCTTTCCCACAAGGTTGGTTTTCCCACAAGGTTGGTTTTCCCGCAGGGTTGCTTTCCCCATAAGGTTGGTTTTCCCACAAGGTTTGTTTTCTCACAAGGTTTGTTTTCCCACTAGGTTGTTTTTCCCACTAGGTTGGTTTTCCGAAAAGGTTTGTTTTCCCACAAGGTTCGCTTTCCCACAAGGTTGGTTTTCCCACAAGGTTGGTTTTCCCGCAGGGTTGCTTTCCCCATAAGGTTTGTTTTCCCACAAGGTTTGTTATCCCACAAGGTTTGTTTTCCCACAGGGTTGGTTTTCCCGAAAGGTTTCTTTCCCCACAAGGTTTGTTTTCCCACAAGGTTAGTTTTCCCGCGAGGTTTGTTTTCCCACAAGGTTAGTTTTCCCACAAGGTTTGTTTCCCCACAAGGTTTGTTTCCCCGCAAGGTTTGTTATCCCACAAGGATTGTTTTCTCACAAGATTTGTTTTCCCACTGTGTTGATTTTCCCAAAAGGTTCGCTTTCCCGCAAGGTTGGTTTTCCCACAAGGTTGGTTTTCCCGCAGGGTTTGTTTCCCCATAAGGTTGGTTTTCCCACAAGGTTAGTTTTCCCACAAGGTTTGTTTCCCCACAAGGTTTGTTTCCCCACAAGGTTTGTTTTCCCACAAGGATTGTTTTCTCACAAGGTTGTTTTCCCACTGTGTTGGTTTTCCCAAAAGGTTCGCTTTCCCGCAAGGTTTGTTTTCCCACAAGGTTAGTTTTCCCGCAAGGTTTGTTTCCCCACAAGGTTTGTTTTCCCACAAGGTTTGTTTTCCCACTGTGTTGGTTTTCCCAAAAGGTTCGCTTTTCCACAAGGTTGGTTTTCCCACAAGGTTGGTTTTCCCACAAGGTTGGTTTTCCCACAAGGTTGGTTTTCCCGCAGGGTTGCTTTCCCCATAAGGTTGGTTTTCCCACAAGGTTTGTTTTCTCACAAGGTTTGTTTTCCCACTAGGTTGTTTTTCCCACTAGTTTGGTTTTCCCACAAGGTTTGTTTTCCCACAAGCTTTGTTTTCCCCCAAGGTTGTTTTTCCCACTAGGTTGGTTTTCCCACAAGGTTTTTTTCCCACAAGCTTTGTTTTCCCCCAAGGTTGGTTTTCCCGCAAGGTTGGTTTACCCACAAGGATTGTTTTCCCACTGTGTTGGTTTTCCCAAAAGGTTCGCTTTCCCGCAAGGTTGGTTTTCCCACAAGGTTTGTTTCCCCACTAGGTTTGTTTTCCCACAAGGTTTGTTTTCCCACAAGGTTGGTTTTCCCGAAAGGTTTGTTTCCCCACAAGGTTGGTTTTCCCACAAGGTTGGTTTTCCCGCAGGGTTTGTTTTCCCACAAGGTTAGTTTTCCCGCAAGGTTTATTTCCCCAATGAACGGAAGATCACCAGGGGACGACCGCATCACAGCAGAAATGCTGAAATGCTCCATAGGCACCTGTATTACCCACTGGAAAGACTTCTTCGGAAACATCTGGACTAAAGCAAAAGTACCCTCAGACTGGCGCCACAGTACGCTCGTAAAACTTTTCAAAAAGGGCGATGCCTCGCTCTGTAACAACTGGCGAGGCATCAGCCTGCTCTCGATCCCTGGCAAACTATTGTCCCACATTATCCTGTCCCGAATACAACGCCACCTAGACGAATACCTGCGTGATGAGCAGCATGGCTTCCGCCCGAACCGCTCTTGCACAGACCTGATTTTCACCCTGCGAATGCTCACGGAGGAGAGCTGCGAATGGCGCAACAAACTCTACATGATCTTCATAGATTTTGAAAAGGCTTTCGACTCATTAGACCGCCAGTCACTATGGAAGCTCCTTCGCCACTATGGTATCCCAGACACCATAGTAAATCTCATAATGGCGATGTATGAAGATACAACCAGTTGTGTGAAGACAGCAGAGGGAAGCTCCCGCAAATTCCCCATCCTCTCCGGGGTAAAACAGGGGTGTGTCTTATCCCCACTACTGTTCGCGGTCGTCATTGACTTCGTGTTGAGAAGTGTCAATTCAACTGGGCTACGTCTGAACGATCGCCTGCTCAGCGACCTAGATTTTGCTGACGATATTGCCATCCTCGAAACCTGCAAGACACGACTCCAAGCGCTGCTTACGAGCGTCCAACAAAAAGCAGAAGGTTTTGGACTCAATATCAACGCCAGTAAAACTAAAGGCATGGCAACCAGCGATTCACCTATGAACATCAAATGTGGCGACAATGATGTGGAACAAGTGGTTCATTTCAAATATCTTGGCAGCACTATCGAGAACACGGGGTCTACAGCCAAAGAAGTCACCGCACGAATTGGACAGGCTAACAGCACCTTCAACAGGCTCAAAAAAGTTTGGAGGTCGAGTATTCTCTCCCTCCGGCTTAAGCTCCGCCTGTTCAATAGCAACGTCCTACCCGTCCTCCTCTATGCGTCCGAAACATGGCATCTCAACCAAGAACAAGAGAGGAGAATCCAGTCCTTTGAAAACATGTGCCTCCGGAGACTTCTTGGTATCCACTGGACCCAGAAGGTAACGAACGAGCACATAAGAAACATCACAGGTCAACCGTCCCTCATCGAGACCATACGAAGGCGTAGATGGAGCTACCTCGGACATGTGCTGCGCATGGACGATTCCAGAATCCCCAAATCCGCTTTTTTCTGGTTACCCGAAGGCACCCGCCGCAGAGGAAGACCCAAAAATACTCTCCGTCGTACCTACAACAACGACCTGCGGCACTTTCATGCCTCTTTACAGCCGGAGTGGGAAGACATCGTCGCAGCCGCAAGCTTCAGAGATGACTGGAGACTCTTCTTGGACGCCCTGGGCGCCTCTGGAGGCACAGGAGGATCTAAGGTCTAAGGTCTAAGGTTATTTCCCCACACGGTTTGTTTTCCCACAAGGTTTGTTTTCCCACTGTGTTGGTTTTCCCAAAAGGTTCGCTTTCCCAAAAGGTTGGTTTTCCCACAAGGTTGGTTTTCCCACAAGGTTTGTTTTCCCGCAGGGTTGCTTTCCCCATAAGGTTGCAACCTTGTTCCCCACAAGGTTGGTTTTCCCACAAGGCTGGTTTTCCCGCAGGGTTTGTTTTCCGACAAGGTTAGTTTTCCCGCAAGGTTTGTTTTCCCACAAGGTTAGTTTTCCCACAAGGTTTGTTTCCCCACAAGGTTTGTTTCCCCACAAGGTTTGTTTTCCCACAAGGATTGTTTTCTCACAAGGTTTGTTTTCCCACTGTGTTGGTTTTCCCAAGAGGTTCGCTTTCCCGCAAGGTTCGCTTTCCCGCAAGGTTGGTTTTCCCACAAGGTTTGTTTTCTCACAAGGTTTGTTTTCCCACTAGGTTTGTTTCCCCACAAGGTTTGTTTTCTCACAAGGTTTGTTTTCCCACAAGGTTTGTTTTCCCACAAGGTTTGTTTTCCCACAAGGTTTGTTTTGCCACAAGGTTGGTTTTCCAGAAAGGTTTGTTTCCCCACAAGGTTGGTTTTCCCACAAGGTTTGTTTTCCCGCAGGGTTTGTTTTCCCACAAGGTTAGTTTTCCCGCAAGGTTTGTTTTCCCACAAGGTTAGTTTTCCCACAAGGTTTGTTTCCCCACAAGGTTTGTTTCCCCACAAGGTTTGTTTTCCCACAAGGATTGTTTTCTCACAAGGTTTGTTTTCCCACTGTGTTGGTTTCCCCATAAGGTTGGTTTTCCCACAAGGTTTGTTTTCCCGCAGGGTTTGTTTTCCCACAAGGTTATTTTTCCCGCAAGGTTTGTTTTCCCACAAGGTTAGTTTTCCCACAAGGTTTGTTTCCCCACAAGGTTTGTTTTCCCACAAGGATTGTTTTCTCACAAGGTTTGTTTTCCCACTAGGTTTGTTTCCCCACAAGGTTTGTTTTCCCACAAGGTTTGTTTTCCCCCAAGGTTGGTTTTCCCGCAAGGTTGGTTTTCCCACAAGGTTTGTTTTCCCACTGTGTTGGTTTTCCCAAAAGGTTCGCTTTCCCACAAGGTTCGTTTTCCCACAAGGTTGGTTTTCCCACAAGGTTGGTTTTCCCGCAGGGTTGCTTTCCCCATAAGGTTGGTTTTCCCACAAGGTTTGTTTTCTCACAAGGTTTGTTTTCCCACTAGGTTGTTTTTCCCACTAGGTTGGTTTTCCGAAAAGGTTTGTTTTCCCACAAGCTTTGTTTTCCCCCAAGGTTGGTTTTCCCGCAAGGTTGGTTTTCCCACAAGGTTTGTTTTCCCACTGTGTTGGTTTTCCCAAAAGGTTCGCTTTCCCGCAAGGCTGGTTTTCCCACAAGGTTTGTTTCCCCACAATGTTTGTTTTCTCACAAGGTTTGTTTTCCCACAAGGTTGGTTTTCCCGAAAGGTTTGTTTCCCCACAAGGTTGGTTTTCCCACAAGGCTGGTTTTCCCGCAGGGTTTGTTTTCCCACAAGGTTAGTTTTCCCGCAAGGTTTGTTTTCCCACAAGGTTAGTTTTCCCACAAGGTTTGTTTCCCCACAAGGTTTGTTTCCCCACAAGGTTTGTTTTCCCACAAGGATTGTTTTCTCACAAGGTTTGTTTTCCCACTGTGTTGGTTTTCCCAAAAGGTTCGCTTTCCCGCAAGGTTCGCTTTCCCACAAGGTTGGTTTTCCCACAATGTTTGTTTTCTCACAAGGTTTGTTTTCCCACAAGGTTGGTTTCCCCACAAGGTTTGTTTTCTCACAAGGTTTGTTTTCCCACAAGGTTTGTTTTCACACAAGGTTTGTTTTCCCACAAGGTTTGTTTTGCCACAAGGTTGGTTTTCCAGAAAGGTTTGTTTCCCCACAAGGTTGGTTTTCCCACAAGTTTTGTTTTCCCGCAGGGTTTGTTTTCCCACAAGGTTAGTTTTCCCGCAAGGTTTGTTTTCCCACAAGGTTTGTTTTCCCACTGTGTTGGTTTTCCCAAAAGGTTCGCTTTCCCACAAGGTTGGTTTTCCCACAAGTTTGGTTTTCCCACAAGGTTGGTTTTCCCGCAGGGTTGCTTTCCCCATAAGGTTGGTTTTCCCACAAGGTTTGTTTTCCCGCAGGGTTTGTTTTCCCACAAGGTTAGTTTTCCCGCAAGGTTTGTTTTCCCACAAGGTTAGTTTTCCCACAAGGTTTGTTTCCCCACAAGGTTTGTTTCCCCACAAGGTTTGTTTTCCCACTATGTTGGTTTTCCCAAAAGCTTCGCTTTCCCACAAGGTTGGTTTTCCCACAAGGTTGGTTTTCCCACAAGGTTGGTTTTCCCGCAGGGTTGCTTTCCCCATAAGGTTGGTTTTCCCAAAAGGTTTGTTTTCTCACAAGGTTTGTTTTCCAACTAGGTTGTTTTTCCCACTAGGTTGGTTTTCCCACAAGGTTTGTTTTCCCACAAGCTTTGTTTTCCCCCAAGATTGTTTTTCCCACTAGGTTGGTTTTCCCACAAGGTTTGTTTTCCCACAAGATTTGTTTTCCCCCAAGGTTGGTTTTCCCGCAAGGTTGGTTTACCCACAAGGTTTGTTTTCCCACTGTGTTGGTTTTCCCAAAAGGTTCGCTTTCCCGCAAGGTTGGTTTTCCCACAAGGTTTGTTTCCCCACAAGGTTTGTTTTCCCACAAGGTTTGTTTTCCCACAAGGTTGGTTTTCCCATAAGGTTTGTTTTCCCACTGTGTTGGTTTTCCCAAAAGGTTCGCTTTCCCGCAAGGTTGGTTTTCCCACAAGGTTGGTTTTCCAGCAGGGTTTGTTTCCCCATAAGGTTGGTTTTCCCAAAAGGTTTGTTTTCTCACAAGGTTTGTTTTCCCACTAGGTTGGTTTTCCCACAAGGTTTGTTTTCCCACAAGGTTTGTTTACCCACAAGGTTTGTTTTCCCCCAAGGTTGGTTTTCCCGCAAGGTTGGTTTTCCCATAAGCTTGGTTTTCCCACAAGGTTGGTTTTCCCGCAAGGTTAGTTTTCCCACAAGGTCTGATTTAACACAATGTTTGTTTTCCCACAAGGTTGGTTTTCCCGAAAGGTTTGTTTCCCCACAAGGTTGGTTTTCCCACAAGGTTGGTTTTCCCGCAGGGTTTGTTTTCCCACAAGGTTAGTTTTCCCGCAAGGTTTGTTTTTACACAAGGTTGGTTTTCCCGCAGGGTTTGTTTTCCCACAAGGTTAGTTTTCCCGCAAGGTTTGTTTACCCACAAGATTTGTTTTCCCACTGTGTTGATTTTCCCAAAAGGTTCGCTTTCCCACAAGGTTGGTTTTCCCACAAGGTTGGTTTTCCCACAAGGTTGGTTTTCCCGCAGGGTTGCTTTCCCCATAAGGTTGGTTTTCCCACAAGGTTTGTTTTCCCACAAGGTTTGTTTCCCCACAAGGTTTGTTTCCCCACAAGGTTTGTTTCCCCACAAGGTTTGTTTCCCCACAAGGTTTGTTTTCCCACAAGGATTGTTTTCTCACAAGGTTTGTTTTCCCACAAGGTTTGTTTCCCCACGAGGTTTGTTTCCCCACAAGGTTTGTTTTCCCACAAGGTTAGTTTTCCCACAAGGTTTGTTTCCCCACAAGGTTTGTTTCCCCACAAGGTTTGTTTTCCCACAAGGATTGTTTTCTCACAAGGTTTGTTTTCCCCACTGTGTTGGTTTTCCCAAGAGGTTCGCTTTCCCGCAAGGTTCGCTTTCCCGCAAGGTTGGTTTTCCCACAAGGTTTGTTTTCCCACTAGGTTTGTTTCCCCACAAGGTTTGTTTTCTCACAAGGTTTGTTTTCCCGCAGGGTTTGTTTTCCCACAAGGTTAGTTTTCCCGCAAGGCTTGTTTTCCCACAAGGTTGGTTTTCCCGAAAGGTTTGTTTCCCCACAAGGTTGGTTTTCCCACAAGGTTGGTTTTCCCGCAGGGTTTGTTTTCCCACAAGGTTAGTTTTCCCGCAAGGTTTGTTTCCCCACAAGGTTTGTTTTCCCACAAGGTTTGTTTTCCCACTGTGTTGATTTTCCCAAAAGGTTCGCTTTCCCACAAGGTTGGTTTTCCCACAAGGTTGGTTTTCCCACAAGGTTGGTTTTCCCGCAGGGTTGCTTTCCCCATAAGGTTGGTTTTCCCACAAGGTTTGTTTTCCCACAAGGTTTGTTTCCCCACAAGGTTTGTTTCCCCACAAGGTTTGTTTCCCCACAAGGTTTGTTTTCCCACAAGGATTGTTTTCTCACAAGGTTTGTTTTCCCACAAGGTTTGTTTCCCCACAAGGTTTGTTTCCCCACAAGGTTTGTTTTCCCACAAGGTTAGTTTTCCCACAAGGTTTGTTTCCCCACAAGGTTTGTTTCCCCACAAGGTTTGTTTTCCCACAAGGATTGTTTTCTCACAAGGTTTGTTTTCCCCACTGTGTTGGTTTTCCCAAGAGGTTCGCTTTCCCGCAAGGTTCGCTTTCCCGCAAGGTTGGTTTTCCCACAAGGTTTGTTTTCCCACTAGGTTTGTTTCCCCACAAGGTTTGTTTTCTCACAAGGTTTGTTTTCCCGCAGGGTTTGTTTTCCCACAAGGTTAGTTTTCCCGCAAGGCTTGTTTTCCCACAAGGTTGGTTTTCCCGAAAGGTTTGTTTCCCCACAAGGTTGGTTTTCCCACAAGGTTAGTTTTCCCGCAGGGTTTGTTTTCCCACAAGGTTAGTTTTCCCGCAAGGTTTGTTTCCCCACAAGGTTTGTTTTCCCACAAGGTTTGTTTTCCCACTCTGTTGGTTTTCCCAAAAGGTTCGCTTTCCCACAAGGTTGGTTTTCCCACAAGGTTGGTTTTCCCACAAGGTTGGTTTTCCCGCAGGGTTGCTTTCCCTATAAGGTTGGTTTTCCCACAAGGTTTGTTTTCTCACAAGGTTTGTTTTCCCACTAGGTTGTTTTTCCCACTAGGTTGGTTTTCCCACAAGGTTTGTTTTCCCACAAGCTTTGTTTTCCCCCAAGGTTGGTTTTCCCGCAGGGTTTGTTTTCCCACAAGGTTAGTTTTCCCGTATGGTTTGTTTCCCCACAAGGTTTGTTTTCCCACAAGGTTTGTTTTCCCACTGTGTTGGTTTTCCCAAAAGGTTCGCTTTCCCACAAGGTTGGTTTTCCCACAAGGTTGGTTTTCCCGCAGGGTTGCTTTCCCCATAATTTTGGTTTTCCCACAAGGTTTGTTTTCTCACAAGGTTTGTTTTCCCACTAGGTTGTTTTTCCCACTAGGTTGGTTTTCCGAAAAGGTTTGTTTTCCCACAAGCTTTGTTTTCCCCCAAGGTTGGTTTTCCCGCAAGGTTGGTTTACCCAAAAGGTTTGTTTTCCCACTGTGTTGGTTTTCCCAAAAGGTTCTCTTTCCCAAAAGGTTTTCTTTCCCGCAAGGTTGGTTTTCCCACAAGATTTGTTTCCCCACAAGGTTTGTTTTCCCACAAGGTTTGTTTTCCCACAAGGTTGGTTTTCCCGAAAGGTTTGTTTCCCCACAAGGTTGGTTTTCCCACAAGGTTGGTTTTCCCGCAGGGTTTGTTTTCCCACAAGGTTAGTTTCTCCTTAAGGTTTGTTTCCCCACAAGGTTTGTTTTCCCTCAAGGTTTGTTTTCCCACAAGGTTGGTTTTCCCGAAAGGTTTGTTTCCCCACAAGGTTGGTTTTCCCACAGGGTTGGTTTTCCCGCAGGGTTTGTTTTCCCACAAGGTTAGTTTTCCCGCAAGGTTTGTTTCCCCACAAGGTTTGTTTTCCCACAAGGTTTGTTTTCCCACTGTGTTGGTTTTCCCAAAAGGTTCGCTTTCCCACAAGGTTGGTTTTCCCACAAGGTTTGTTTTCCCACAAGGTTAGTTTTCCCACAAGGTTTGTTTCCCCACAAGGTTTGTTTCCCCACAAGGTTTGTTTTCCCTCAAGGTTTGTTTTCCCCCAAGGTTGGTTTTCCCGCAAGGTTGGTTTTCCCACAAGGTTTGTTTTCCCACTGTGTTGGTTTTCCCAAAAGGTTCGCTTTCCCACAAGGTTGGTTTTCCCACAAGGTTGGTTTTCCCGCAGGGTTGCTTTCCCCATAAGGTTTGTTTTCCCACTATGTTGTGTTTCCCATTAGGTTGGTCTTCCCACAAGGTTTGTTTTCCCACAAGCTTTGTTTTCCCCCAAGGTTGGTTTTCCCGCAAGGTTGGTTTTCCCACAAGGTTTGTTTTCCCACTTTGTTGGTTTTCCCAAAAGGTTCGCTTTCCCGCAAGGTTGGTTTTCCTACAAGATTTGTTTCCCCACAAGGTTTGTTTTCCCACAAGGTTTGTTTTCCCACAAGGTTGGTTTTCCCGAAAGGTTTGTTTCCCCACAAGGTTGGTTTTCCCACAAGGTTGGTTTTCCCGCAGGGTTTGTTTTCCCACAAGGTTAGTTTTCCCGCAAGGTTTGTTTCCCCACAAGGTTTGTTTTCCCACAAGGATTGTTTTCTCACAAGGTTTGTTTTCCCACTAGGTTTGTTTTCCCACTGTGTTGGTTTTCCCAAAAGGTTCGCTTTCCCACAAGGTTCGTTTTCCCACAAGGTTGGTTTTCCCACTAGGTTGGTTTTCCCGCAGGGTTGCTTTCCCCATAAGGTTGGTTTTCCCACAAGGTTTGTTTTCTCACAAGGTTTGTTTTCCCACTAGGTTGTTTTTCCCACTAGGTTGGTTTTCCGAAAAGGTTTGTTTTCCCACAAGCTTTGTTTTCCCCCAAGGTTGGTTTTCCCGCAAGGTTGGTTTTCCCACAAGGTTTGTTTTCCCACTGTGTTGGTTTTCCCAAAAGGTTCGCTTTCCCGCAAGGCTGGTTTTCCCACAAGGTTTGTTTCCCCACAATGTTTGTTTTCTCACAAGGTTTGTTTTCCCACAAGGTTAGTTTTCCCACAAGGTTTGTTTCCCCACAAGGTTTGTTTCCCCACAAGGTTTGTTTTCCCACAAGGATTCTTTTCTCACAAGGTTTGTTTTCCCACTGTGTTGGTTTTCCCAAAAGGTTCGCTTTCCCGCAAGGTTCGCTTTCCCACAAGGTTGGTTTTCCCACAATGTTTGTTTTCTCACAAGGTTTGTTTTCCCACAAGGTTGGTTTCCCCACAAGGTTTGTTTTCCCACAAGGTTTGTTTTCCCACAAGGTTTGTTTCCCCACAAGGTTGGTTTTCCCACAAGGTTTGTTTTCCCGCAGGGTTTGTTTTCCCACAAGGTTAGTTTTCCCGCAAGGTTTGTTTTCCCACAAGGTTTGTTTTCCCACTGTGTTGGTTTTCCCAAAAGGTTCGCTTTCCCACAAGGTTGGTTTTCCCACAAGGTTGGTTTTCCCACAAGGTTGGTTTTCCCGCAGGGTTGCTTTCCCCATAAGGTTGGTTTTCCCACAAGGTTTGTTTTCCCGCAGGGTTTGCTTTCCCACAAGGTTAGTTTTCCCACAAGGTTTGTTTTCCCACTGTGTTGGTTTTCCCAAAAGGTTCGCTTTCCCACAAGGTTGGTTTTCCCACAAGGTTGGTTTTCCCGCAGGGTTGCTTTCCCCATAAGGTTGGTTTTCCCACAAGGTTTGTTTTCCCGCAGGGTTTGTTTTCCCACAAGGTTAGTTTTCCCGCAAGGTTTGTTTTCCCACAAGGTTTGTTTTCCCACTGTGTTGGTTTTCCCAAAAGGTTCGCTTTCCCACAAGGTTGGTTTTCCCACAAGGTTGGTTTTCCCACAAGGTTGGTTTTCCCGCAGGGTTGCTTTCCCCATAAGGTTGGTTTTCCCACAAGGTTTGATTTCCCGCAGGGTTTGTTTTCCCACAAGGTTAGTTTTCCCACAAGGTTTGTTTTCCCACTGTGTTGGTTTTCCCAAAAGGTTCGCTTTCCCACAAGGTTGGTTTTCCCACAAGGTTGGTTTTCCCGCAGGGTTGCTTTCCCCATAAGGTTGGTTTTCCCACAAGGTTTGTTTTCTCACAAGGTTTGTTTTCCCACTAGGTTGTTTTTCCCACTAGGTTGGTTTTCCGAAAAGGTTTGTTTTCCAACAAGCTTTGTTTTCCCACTGTGTTGGTTTTCCCAAAAGGTTCGCTTTCCCACAAGGTTGGTTTTCCCACAAGGTTGGTTTTCCCGCAGGGTTGCTTTCCCCATAAGGTTGGTTTTCCCACAAGGTTTGTTTTCCCGCAGGGTTTGTTTTCCCACAAGGTTAGTTTTCCCGCAAGGTTTGTTTTCCCACAAGGTTTGTTTTCCCACTGTGTTGGTTTTCCCAAAAGGTTCGCTTTCCCACAAGGTTGGTTTTCCCACAAGGTTGGTTTTCCCACAAGGTTGGTTTTCCCGCAGGGTTGCTTTCCCCATAAGGTTGCTTTCCCCATAAGGTTGGTTTTCCCAAAAGGTTTGTTTTCCCACTGTGTTGGTTTTCCCAAAAGGTTCTCTTTCCCAAAAGGTTCGCTTTCCCGCAAGGTTGGTTTTCCCACAAGGCTTGTTTCCCCACAAGGTTTGTTTTCCCACAAGGTTTGTTTTCCCACAAGGTTGGTTTTCCCGAAAGGTTTGTTTCCCCACAAGGTTGGTTTTCCCACAAGGTTGGTTTTCCCGCAGGGTTTGTTTTCCCACAAGGTTAGTTTTCCCTTAAGGTTTGTTTCCCCACAAGGTTTGTTTTCCCACAAGGTTTGTTTTCCCACAAGGTTGGTTTTCCCGAAAGGTTTGTTTCCCCACAAGGTTGGTTTTCCCACAGGGTTGGTTTTCCCGCAGGGTTTGTTTTCCCACAAGGTTAGTTTTCCCGCAAGGTTTGTTTCCCCACAAGGTTTGTTTTCCCACAAGGTTTGTTTTCCCACTGTGTTGGTTTTCCCAAAAGGTTCGCTTTCCCACAAGGTTGGTTTTCCCACAAGGTTTGTTTTCCCACAAGGTTAGTTTTCCCACAAGGTTTGTTTCCCCACAAGGTTTGTTTCCCCACAAGGTTTGTTTTCCCACAAGGTTTGTTTTCCCCCAAGGTTGGTTTTCCCGCAAGGTTGGTTTTCCCACAAGGTTTGTTTTCCCACTGTGTTGGTTTTCCCAAAAGGTTCGCTTTCCCACAAGGTTGGTTTTCCCACAAGGTTGGTTTTCCCGCAGGGTTGCTTTCCCCATAAGGTTTGTTTTCCCACTATGTTGTGTTTCCCACTAGGTTGGTCTTCCCACAAGGTTTGTTTTCCCACAAGCTTTGTTTTCCCCCAAGGTTGGTTTTCCCGCAAGGTTGGTTTTCCCACAAGGTTTGTTTTCCCACTTTGTTGGTTTTCCCAAAAGGTTCGCTTTCCCGCAAGGTTGGTTTTCCTACAAGGTTTGTTTCCCCACAAGTTTTGTTTTCCCACAAGGTTTGTTTTCCCACAAGGTTGGTTTTCCCGAAAGGTTTGTTTCCCCACAAGGTTGGTTTTCCCACAAGGTCGGTTTTCCCGCAGGGTTTGTTTTCCCACAAGGTTAGTTTTCCCGCAAGGTTTGTTTCCCCACAAGGTTTGTTTTCCCACAAGGATTGTTTTCTCACAAGGTTTGTTTTCCCACTAGGTTTGTTTCCCCACAAGGTTTGTTTTCCCACAAGGTTTGTTTTCCCCCAAGGTTGGTTTTCCCGCAAGGTTGGTTTTCCCACAAGGTTTGTTTTCCCACTGTGTTGGTTTTCCCAAAAGGTTCGCTTTCCCACAAGGTTCGTTTTCCCACAAGGTTGGTTTTCCCACAAGGTTGGTTTTCCCGCAGGGTTGCTTTCCCCATAAGGTTGGTTTTCCCACAAGGTTTGTTTTCTCACAAGGTTTGTTTTCCCACTAGGTTGTTTTTCCCACTAGGTTGGTTTTCCGAAAAGGTTTGTTTTCCCACAAGGTTTGTTTCCCCACAATGTTTGTTTTCTCACAAGGTTTGTTTTCCCACAAGGTTGGTTTTCCCGAAAGGTTTGTTTCCCCACAATGTTGGTTTTCCCACAAGGCTGGTTTTCCCGCAGGGTTTGTTTTCCCACAAGGTTAGTTTTCCCGCAAGGTTTGTTTTCCCACAAGGTTAGTTTTCCCACAAGATTTGTTTCCCCACAAGGTTTGTTTCCCCACAAGGTTTGTTTTCCCACAAGGATTGTTTTCTCACAAGGTTTGTTTTCCCACTGTGTTGGTTTTCCCAAAAGGTTCGCTTTCCCGCAAGGTTCGCTTTCCCACAAGGTTGGTTTTCCCACAATGTTTGTTTTCTCACAAGGTTTGTTTTCCCACAAGGTTGGTTTCCCCACAAGGTTTGTTTTCTCACAAGGTTTGTTTTCCCACAAGGTTTGTTTTCCCACAAGGTTTGTTTTCCCACAAGGTTTGTTTTGCCACAAGGTTGGTTTTCCAGAAAGGTTTGTTTCCCCACAAGGTTGGTTTTCCCACAAGTTTTGTTTTCCCGCAGGGTTTGTTTTCCCACAAGGTTAGTTTTCCCGCAAGGTTTGTTTTCCCACAAGGTTTGTTTTCCCACTGTGTTGGTTTTCCCAAAAGGTTCGCTTTCCCACAAGGTTGGTTTTCCCACAAGTTTGGTTTTCCCACAAGGTTGGTTTTCCCGCAGGGTTGCTTTCCCATAAGGTTGGTTTTCCCACAAGGTTTGTTTTCCCGCAGGGTTTGTTTTCCCACAAGGTTAGTTTTCCCGCAAGGTTTGTTTTCCCACAAGGTTAGTTTTCCCACAAGGTTTGTTTCCCCACAAGGTTTGTTTCCCCACAAGGTTTGTTTTCCCACAAGGATTGTTTTCTCACAAGGTTTGTTTTCCCACTGTGTTGGTTTTCCCAAAAGGTTCGCTTTCCCGCAAGGTTGGTTTTCCCCCAAGGTTGGTTTTCCCGCAGGGTTTGTTTTCCCAAAAGGTTAGTTTTCCCGCAAGGTTTGTTTCCCCACAAGGTTTGTTTTCCCACAAGGTTTGTTTTCCCACTGTGTTGGTTTTCCCAAAAGCTTCGCTTTCCCACAAGGTTGGTTTTCCCACAAGGTAGGTTTTCCCACAAGGTTGGTTTTCCCGCAGGGTTGCTTTCCCCATAAGGTTGGTTTTCCCACAAGGTTTGTTTTCTCACAAGGTTTGTTTTCCCACTAGGTTGTTTTTCCCACTAGGTTGGTTTTCCCAAAAGGTTTGTTTTCCCACAAGCTTTGTTTTCCCCCAAGGTTGTTTTTCCCACTAGGTTGGTTTTCCCACAAGGTTTGTTTTCCCACAAGCTTTGTTTTCCCCCAAGGTTGGTTTTCCCGCAAGGTTGGTTTACCCACAAGGTTTGTTTTCCCACTGTGTTGGTTTTCCCAAAAGGTTCGCTTTCCCGCAAGGTTGGTTTTCCCACAAGGTTTGTTTCCCCACAAGGTTTGTTTTCCCACAAGGTTTGTTTTCCCACAAGGTTGGTTTTCCCGAAAGGTTTGTTTCCCCACAAGGTTGGTTTTCCCACAAGGTTGGTTTTCCCGCAGGGTTTGTTTTCCCACAAGGTTAGTTTTCCCGCAAGGTTTGTTTCCCCACAAGGTTTGTTTTCCCACAAGGTTTGTTTTCCCACTGTGTTGGTTTTCCCGAAAGTTTCGCTTTCCCAAAAGGTTGGTTTTCCCACAAGGTTGGTTTTCCCACAAGGTTGGTTTTCCCGCAGGGTTGCTTTCCCCATAAGGTTGGTTTTCCCAAAAGGTTCGCTTTCCCGCAAGGCTGGTTTTCCCACAAGGTTTGTTTCCCTACAATGTTTGTTTTCTCACAAGGTTTGTTTTCCCACAAGGTTGGTTTTCCCGAAAGGTTTGTTTCCCCACAAGGTTGGTTTTCCCACAAGGCTGGTTTTCCCGCAGGGTTTGTTTTCCCACAAGGTTAGTTTTCTTGCAAGGTTTGTTTTCCCACAAGGTTAGTTTTCCCACAAGGTTTGTTTCCCCACAAGGTTTGTTTCCCCACAAGGTTTGTTTTCCCACAAGGATTGTTTTCTCACAAGGTATGTTTTCCCACAAGGTTGGTTTTCCCGCAGGGTTTGTTTTCCCACAAGGTTAGTTTTCCCGCAAGGTTTGTTTTCCCACAAGGTTGGTTTTCCCACAAGGTTGGTTTTCCCGCAGGGTTTGTTTTCCCACAAGGTTAGTTTTCCCGCAAGGTTTGTTTCCCCACAAGGTTTGTTTTCCCACAAGGTTTGTTTTCCCACTGTGTTGGTTTTCCCAAAAGGTTCGCTTTCCCACAAGGTTGGTTTTCCCACAAGGTTGGTTTTCCCACTGTGTTGGTTTTCCCAAGAGGTTCGCTTTCCCGCAAGGTTCGCTTTCCCGCAAGGTTGGTTTTCCCACAAGGTTTGTTTTCTCACAAGGTTTGTGTTCCCACTAGGTTTGTTCCCCACAAGGTTTGTTTTCTCACAAGGTTTGTTTTCCCACAAGGTTTGTTTTCCCACAAGGTTTGTTTTCCCACAAGGTTTGTTTTGCCACAAGGTTGGTTTTCCAGAAAGGTTTGTTTCCCCACAAGGATGGTTTTCCCACAAGGTTTGTTTTCCCGCAGGGTTTGTTTTCCCACTGTGTTGGTTTTCCCAAAAGGTTCGCTTTCCCACAAGGTTGGTTTTCCCACAAGGTTTGTTTTCCCACAAGGTTAGTTTTCCCACAAGGTTTGTTTCCCCACAAGGTTTGTTTCCCCACAAGGTTGGTTTTCCCACAAGGTTGGTTTTCCCGCAGGGTTTGTTTTCCCACAAGGTTAGTTTTCCCGCAAGGTTTGTTTCCCCACAAGGTTTGTTTTCCCACAAGGTTTGTTTTCCCACTGTGTTGGTTTTCCCAAAAGGTTCGCTTTCCCACAAGGTTGGTTTTCCCACAAGGTTGGTTTTCCCACTGTGTTGGTTTTCCCAAGAGGTTCGCTTTCCCGCAAGGTTCGCTTTCCCGCAAGGTTGGTTTTCCCACAAGGTTTGTTTTCTCACAAGGTTTGTGTTCCCACTAGGTTTGTTCCCCACAAGGTTTGTTTTCTCACAAGGTTTGTTTTCCCACAAGGTTTGTTTTCCCACAAGGTTTGTTTTCCCACAAGGTTTGTTTTGCCACAAGGTTGGTTTTCCAGAAAGGTTTGTTTCCCCACAAGGATGGTTTTCCCACAAGGTTTGTTTTCCCGCAGGGTTTGTTTTCCCACTGTGTTGGTTTTCCCAAAAGGTTCGCTTTCCCACAAGGTTGGTTTTCCCACAAGGTTTGTTTTCCCACAAGGTTAGTTTTCCCACAAGGTTTGTTTCCCCACAAGGTTTGTTTCCCCACAAGGTTTGTTTTCCCACAAGGTTTGTTTTCCCCCAAGGTTGGTTTTCCCGCAAGGTTGGTTTTCCCACAAGGTTTGTTTTCCCACTGTGTTGGTTTTCCCAAAAGGTTCGCTTTCCCACAAGGTTGGTTTTCCCACAAGGTTGGTTTTCCCGCAGGGTTGCTTTCCCCATAAGGTTTGTTTTCCCACTATGTTGTGTTTCCCACTAGGTTGGTCTTCCCACAAGGTTTGTTTTCCCACAAGCTTTGTTTTCCCCCAAGGTTGGTTTTCCCGCAAGGTTGGTTTTCCCACAAGGTTTGTTTTCCCACTTTGTTGGTTTTCCCAAAAGGTTCGCTTTCCCGCAAGGTTGGTTTTCCTACAAGGTTTGTTTCCCCACAAGTTTTGTTTTCCCACAAGGTTTGTTTTCCCACAAGGTTGGTTTTCCCGAAAGGTTTGTTTCCCCACAAGGTTGGTTTTCCCACAAGGTCGGTTTTCCCGCAGGGTTTGTTTTCCCACAAGGTTAGTTTTCCCGCAAGGTTTGTTTCCCCACAAGGTTTGTTTTCCCACAAGGATTGTTTTCTCACAAGGTTTGTTTTCCCACTAGGTTTGTTTCCCCACAAGGTTTGTTTTCCCACAAGGTTTGTTTTCCCCCAAGGTTGGTTTTCCCGCAAGGTTGGTTTTCCCACAAGGTTTGTTTTCCCACTGTGTTGGTTTTCCCAAAAGGTTCGCTTTCCCACAAGGTTCGTTTTCCCACAAGGTTGGTTTTCCCACAAGGTTGGTTTTCCCGCAGGGTTGCTTTCCCCATAAGGTTGGTTTTCCCACAAGGTTTGTTTTCTCACAAGGTTTGTTTTCCCACTAGGTTGTTTTTCCCACTAGGTTGGTTTTCCGAAAAGGTTTGTTTTCCCACAAGGTTTGTTTCCCCACAATGTTTGTTTTCTCACAAGGTTTGTTTTCCCACAAGGTTGGTTTTCCCGAAAGGTTTGTTTCCCCACAATGTTGGTTTTCCCACAAGGCTGGTTTTCCCGCAGGGTTTGTTTTCCCACAAGGTTAGTTTTCCCGCAAGGTTTGTTTTCCCACAAGGTTAGTTTTCCCACAAGATTTGTTTCCCCACAAGGTTTGTTTCCCCACAAGGTTTGTTTTCCCACAAGGATTGTTTTCTCACAAGGTTTGTTTTCCCACTGTGTTGGTTTTCCCAAAAGGTTCGCTTTCCCGCAAGGTTCGCTTTCCCACAAGGTTGGTTTTCCCACAATGTTTGTTTTCTCACAAGGTTTGTTTTCCCACAAGGTTGGTTAAGGTTGGTTTTCCCACAAGGTTTGTTTTCCCGCAGGGTTTGTTTTCCCACAAGGTTAGTTTTCCCGCAAGGTTTGTTTTCCCACAAGCTTTGTTTTCCCACTGTGTTGGTTTTCCCAAAAGGTTCGCTTTCCCACAAGGTTGGTTTTCCCACAAGGTTGGTTTTCCCGCAGGGTTGCTTTCCCCATAAGGTTGGTTTTCCCACAAGGTTTGTTTTCCCGCAGGGTTTGTTTTCCCACAAGGTTAGTTTTCCCGCAAGGTTTGTTTTCCCACAAGGTTTGTTTTCCCACTGTGTTGGTTTTCCCAAAAGGTTCGCTTTCCCACAAGGTTGGTTTTCCCACAAGGTTGGTTTTCCCACAAGGTTGGTTTTCCCGCAGGGTTGCTTTCCCCATAAGGTTGCTTTCCCCATAAGGTTGGTTTTCCCAAAAGGTTTGTTTTCCCACTGTGTTGGTTTTCCCAAGAGGTTCGCTTTCCCGCAAGGTTCGCTTTCCCGCAAGGTTGGTTTTCCCACAAGGTTTGTTTTCTCACAAGGTTTATGTTCCCACTAGGTTTGTTCCCCACAAGGTTTGTTTTCTCACAAGGTTTGTTTTCCCACAAGGTTTGTTTTCCCACAAGGTTTGTTTTCCCACAAGGTTTGTTTTGCCACAAGGTTGGTTTTCCAGAAAGGTTTGTTTCCCCACAAGGTTGGTTTTCCCACAAGGTTTGTTTTCCCGCAGGGTTTGTTTTCCCACAAGGTTAGTTTTCCCGCAAGGTTTGTTTTCCCACAAGGTTAGTTTTCCCACAAGGTTTGTTTCCCCACAAGGTTTGTTTCCCCACAAGGTTTGTTTTCCCACAAGGATTGTTTTCCCACAAGGTTTGTTTTCCCACTGTGTTGGTTTTCCCAAAAGGTTCGCTTTCCCGCAAGGTTGGTTTTCCCACAAGGTTGGTTTTCCCGCAGGGTTTATTTCCCCATAAGGTTGGTTTTCCCAAAAGGTTTGTTTTCTCACAAGGTTTGTTTTCCCACTAGGTTGGTTTTCCCACAAGGTTTGTTTTCCCACAAGGTTTGTTTACCCACAAGGTTTGTTTTCCCCCAAGGTTGGTTTTCCCGCAAGGTTGGTTTTCCCATAAGCTTGGTTTTCCCACAAGGTTGGTTTTCCCGCAAGGTTAGTTTTCCCACAAGGTCTGATTTAACACAATGTTTGTTTTCCCACAAGGTTGGTTTTCCCGAAAGGTTTGTTTCCCCACAATGTTGGTTTTCCCACAAGGTTGGTTTTCCCGCAGGGTTTGTTTTCCCACAAGGTTAGTTTTCCCGCAAGGTTTGTTTTCCCACAAGGTTGGTTTTCCCACAAGGTTGGTTTTCCCGCAGGGTTTGTTTTCCCACAAGGTTAGTTTTCCCGCAAGGTTTGTTTCCCCACAAGGTTTGTTTTCCCACAAGGTTTGTTTTCCCACTGTGTTGGTTTTCCCAAAAGGTTCGCTTTCCCACAAGGTTGGTTTTCCCACAAGGTTGGTTTTCCCACAAGGTTGGTTTTCCCGCAGGGTTGCTTTCCCCATGAGGTTGGTTTTCCCACAAGGTTTGTTTTCTCACAAGGTTTGTTTTCCCACTGTTGTTTTTCCCACTAGGTTGGTTTTCCCACAAGGTTTGTTTTCCTACAAGCTTTGTTTTCCCCCAAGGTTGGTTTTCCCTCAGGGTTTGTTTTCCCACAAGGTTAGTTTTCCCGCAAGGTTTGTTTCCCCACAAGGTTTGTTTTCCCACAAGGTTTGTTTTCCCATTGTGTTGGTTTTCCCAAAAGGTTCGCTTTCCCACAAGGTTGGTTTTCTCACAAGGTTGGTTTTCCCACAAGGTTGGTTTTCCCGCAGGGTTGCTTTCCCCATAAGGTTGGTTTTCCCACAAGGTTTGTTTTCCCACAAGGTTTGATTCCCCACAAGGTTTGTTTCCCCACAAGGTTTGTTTCCCCACAAGGTTTGTTTTCCCACAAGGATTGTTTTCTCACAAGGTTTGTTTTCCCACAAGGTTTGTTTCCCCACAAGGTTTGTTTCCCCACAAGGTTTGTTTTCCCACAAGGTTAGTTTTCCCACAAGGTTTGTTTCCCCACAAGGTTTGTTTCCCCACAAGGTTTGTTTTCCCACAAGGATTGTTTTCTCACAAGGTTTGTTTTCCCACTGTGTTGGTTTTCCCAAGAGGTTCGCTTTCCCGCAAGGTTCGCTTTCCCGCAAGGTTGGTTTTCCCACAAGGTTTGTTTTCTCACAAGGTTTGTTTTCCCACTAGGTTGTTTTTCCCACTAGGTTGGTTTTCCCACAAGGTTTGTTTTCCCACAAGCTTTGTTTTCCCCCAAGGTTGTTTTTCCCACTAGGTTGGTTTTCCCACAAGGTTTGTTTTCCCACAAGCTTTGTTTTCCCCCAAGGTTGGTTTTCCCGCAAGGTTGGTTTACCCACAAGGTTTGTTTTCCCACTGTGTTGGTTTTCCCAAAAGGTTCGCTTTCCCGCAAGGTTGGTTTTCCCACAAGGTTTGTTTCCCCACAAGGTTTGTTTTCCCACAAGGTTTGTTTTCCCACAAGGTTGGTTTTCCCGAAAGGTTTGTTTCCCCACAAGGTTGGTTTTCCCACAAGGTTAGTTTTCCCGCAGGGTTTGTTTTCCCACAAGGTTAGTTTTCCCGCAAGGTTTGTTTCCCCACAAGGTTTGTTTTCCCACAAGGTTTGTTTTCCCACTGTGTTGGTTTTCCCAAAAGTTTCGCTTTCCCAAAAGGTTGGTTTTCCCACAAGGTTGGTTTTCCCACAAGGTTGGTTTTCCCGCAGGGTTGCTTTCCCCATAAGGTTGGTTTTCCCAAAAGGTTCGCTTTCCCGCAAGGCTGGTTTTCCCACAAGGTTTGTTTCCCTACAATGTTTGTTTTCTCACAAGGTTTGTTTTCCCACAAGGTTGGTTTTCCCGAAAGGTTTGTTTCCCCACAAGGTTGGTTTTCCCACAAGGCTGGTTTTCCCGCAGGGTTTGTTTTCCCACAAGGTTAGTTTTCTTGCAAGGTTTGTTTTCCCACAAGGTTAGTTTTCCCACAAGGTTTGTTTCCCCACAAGGTTTGTTTCCCCACAAGGTTTGTTTTCCCACAAGGATTGTTTTCTCACAAGGTATGTTTTCCCACTGTGTTGGTTTTCCCAAGAGGTTCGCTTTCCCGCAAGGTTCGCTTTCCCGCAAGGTTGGTTTTCCCACAAGGTTTGTTTTCTCACAAGGTTTGTGTTCCCACTAGGTTTGTTCCCCACAAGGTTTGTTTTCTCACAAGGTTTGTTTTCCCACAAGGTTTGTTTTCCCACAAGGTTTGTTTTCCCACAAGGTTTGTTTTGCCACAAGGTTGGTTTTCCAGAAAGGTTTGTTTCCCCACAAGGATGGTTTTCCCACAAGGTTTGTTTTCCCGCAGGGTTTGTTTTCCCACAAGGTTAGTTTTCCCGCAAGGTTTGTTTTCCCACAAGGTTAGTTTTCCCACAAGGTTTGTTTCCCCACAAGGTTTGTTTCCCCACAAGGTTTGTTTTCCCACAAGGATTGTTTTCCCACAAGGTTTGTTTTCCCACTGTGTTGGTTTTCCCAAAAGGTTCGCTTTCCCGCAAGGTTGGTTTTCCCACAAGGTTGGTTTTCCCGCAGGGTTTATTTCCCCATAAGGTTGGTTTTCCCAAAAGGTTTGTTTTCTCACAAGGTTTGTTTTCCCACTAGGTTGGTTTTCCCACAAGGTTTGTTTTCCCACAAGGTTTGTTTACCCACAAGGTTTGTTTTCCCCCAAGGTTGGTTTTCCCGCAAGGTTGGTTTTCCCATAAGCTTGGTTTTCCCACAAGGTTGGTTTTCCCGCAAGGTTAGTTTTCCCACAAGGTCTGATTTAACACAATGTTTGTTTTCCCACAAGGTTGGTTTTCCCGAAAGGTTTGTTTCCCCACAAGGTTGGTTTTCCCACAAGGTTGGTTTTCCCGCAGGGTTTGTTTTCCCACAAGGTTAGTTTTCCCGCAAGGTTTGTTTTCCCACAAGGTTGGTTTTCCCACAAGGTTGGTTTTCCCGCAGGGTTTGTTTTCCCACAAGGTTAGTTTTCCCGCAAGGTTTGTTTCCCCACAAGGTTTGTTTTCCCACAAGGTTTGTTTTCCCACTGTGTTGGTTTTCCCAAAAGGTTCGCTTTCCCACAAGGTTGGTTTTCCCACAAGGTTGGTTTTCCCACAAGGTTGGTTTTCCCGCAGGGTTGCTTTCCCCATGAGGTTGGTTTTCCCACAAGGTTTGTTTTCTCACAAGGTTTGTTTTCCCACTAGGTTGTTTTTCCCACTAGGTTGGTTTTCCCACAAGGTTTGTTTTCCTACAAGCTTTGTTTTCCCCCAAGGTTAGTTTTCCCGCAAGGTTTGTTTCCCCACAAGGTTTGTTTTCCCACAAGGTTTGTTTTCCCACTGTGTTGGTTTTCCCAAAAGGTTCGCTTTCCCACAAGGTTGGTTTTCTCACAAGGTTGGTTTTCCCACAAGGTTGGTTTTCCCGCAGGGTTGCTTTCCCCATAAGGTTGGTTTTCCCACAAGGTTTGTTTTCCCACAAGGTTTGATTCCCCACAAGGTTTGTTTCCCCACAAGGTTTGTTTCCCCACAAGGTTTGTTTTCCCACAAGGATTGTTTTCTCACAAGGTTTGTTTTCCCACAAGGTTTGTTTCCCCACAAGGTTTGTTTCCCCACAAGGTTTGTTTTCCCACAAGGTTAGTTTTCCCACAAGGTTTGTTTCCCCACAAGGTTTGTTTCCCCACAAGGTTTGTTTTCCCACAAGGATTGTTTTCTCACAAGGTTTGTTTTCCCACTGTGTTGGTTTTCCCAAGAGGTTCGCTTTCCCGCAAGGTTCGCTTTCCCGCAAGGTTGGTTTTCCCACAAGGTTTGTTTTCTCACAAGGTTTGTTTTCCCACTAGGTTTGTTTCCCCACAAGGTTTGTTTTCTCACAAGGTTTGTTTTCCCACAAGGTTTGTTTCCCCACAAGGTTTGTTTCCCCACAAGGTTTGTTTTCCCACAAGGATTGTTTTCTCACAAGGTTTGTTTTCCCACTGTGTTGGTTTTCCCAAGAGGCTCGCTTTCCCGCAAGGTTCGCTTTCCCGCAAGGTTGGTTTTCCCACAAGGTTTGTTTTCTCACAAGGTTTGTTTTCCCACTAGGTTTGTTTCCCCACAAGGTTTGTTTTCTCACAAGGTTTGTTTTCCCACAAGGTTTGTTTTCCCACAAGGTTTGTTTTCCCACAAGGTTTGTTTTGCCACAAGGTTGGTTTTCCAGAAAGGTTTGTTTCCCCACAAGGTTGGTTTTCCCACAAGGTTTGTTTTCCCGCAGGGTTTGTTTTCCCACAAGGTTAGTTTTCCCGCAAGGTTTGTTTTCCCACAAGGTTAGTTTTCCCACAAGGTTTGTTTCCCCACAAGGTTTGTTTCCCCACAAGGTTTGTTTTCCCACAAGGATTGTTTTCTCACAAGGTTTGTTTTCCCACTGTGTTGGTTTTCCCAAAAGGTTCGCTTTCCCGCAAGGTTGGTTTTCCCACAAGGTTGGTTTTCCCGCAGGGTTTGTTTCCCCATAAGGTTGGTTTTCCCACAAGGTTTGTTTTCTCACAAGGTTTGTTTTCCCACTAGGTTGGTTTTCCCACAAGGTTTGTTTTCCCACAAGGTTTGTTTACCCACAAGGTTTGTTTCCCCCAAGGTTGGTTTTCCCGCAAGGTTGGTTTTCCCATAAGGTTGGTTTTCCCACAAGGTTGGTTTTCCCTTAAGGTTAGTTTTCCCACAAGGTCTGATTTAACACAATGTTTGTTTTCCCACAAGGTTGGTTTTCCCGAAAGGTTTGTTTCCCCACAAGGTTGGTTTTCCCACAAGGTTGGTTTTCCCGCAGGGTTTGTTTTCCCACAAGGTTAGTTTTCCCGCAAGGTTTGTTTTCCCACAAGGTTGGTTTTCCCGAAAGGTTTGTTTCCCCACAAGGTTGGTTTTCCCACAAGGTTGGTTTTCCCGCAGGGTTTGTTTTCCCACAAGGTTAGTTTTCCCGCAAGGTTTGTTTCCCCACAAGGTTTGTTTTCCCACAAGGTTTGTTTTCCCACTGTGTTGGTTTTCCCAAAAGGTTCGCTTTCCCACAAGGTTGTTTTTCCCAAAAGGTTGGTTTTCGCACAAGGTTGGTTTTCCCGCAGGGTTGCTTTCCCTATAAGGTTGGTTTTCCCACAAGGTTTGTTTTCTCACAAGGTTTGTTTTCCCACTAGGTAGTTTTTCCCACTAGGTTGGTTTTCCCACAAGGTTTGTTTTCCCACAAGCTTTGTTTTCCCCCAAGGTTGGTTTTCCCGCAGGGTTTGTTTTCCCACAAGGTTAGTTTTCCCGCAAGGTTTGTTTCCCCACAAGGTTTGTTTTCCCACAAGGTTTGTTTTCCCACTGTTTTGGTTTTCCCACAAGGTTGGTTTTCCCACAAGGTTGGTTTTCCCGCAGGGTTGCTTTCCCCATAAGGTTTGTTTTCTCACAAGGTTTGTTTTCCCACTAGGTTGTTTTTCCCACTAGGTTGGTTTTCCCACAAGGTTTGTTTTCCCACAAGCTTTGTTTTCCCCCAAGGTTGTTTTTCCCACTAGGTTGGTTTTCCCACAAGGTTTGTTTTCCCACCAGCTTTGTTTTCCCCCAAGGTTGGTTTTCCCGCAAGGTTGGTTTACCCACAAGGTTTGTTTTCCCACTGTGTTGGTTTTCCCAAAAGGTTCGCTTTCCCGCAAGGTTCGTTTTCCCACAAGGTTTGTTTCCCCACAAGGTTTGTTTTCCCACAAGGTTTGTTTTCCCACAAGGTTGGTTTTCCCGACAGGTTTGTTTCCCCACAAGGTTGGTTTTCCCACAAGGTTGGTTTTCCCGCAGGGTTTGTTTTCCCACAAGGTTAGTTTTCCCGCAAGGTTTGTTTCCCCAAAAGGTTTGTTTTCCCACAAGGTTTGTTTTCCCACTGTGTTTGTTTTCCCAAAAGGTTCGCTTTCCCAAAAGGTAGGTTTTCCCACAAGGTTGGTTTTCCCACAAGGTTGGTTTTCCCGCAGGGTTGCTTTCCCCATAAGGTTGGTTTCCCCAAAAGGTTCGCTTTCCCGCAAGGCTGGTTTTCCCACAAGGTTTGTTTCCCCACAATGTTTGTTTTCTCACAAGGTTTGTTTTCCCACAAGGTTGGTTTTCCCGAAAGGTTTGTTTCCCCACAAGGTTGGTTTTCCCACAAGGCTGGTTTTCCCGCAAGGTTTGTTTTCCCACAAGGTTAGTTTTCCCGCAAGGTTTGTTTTCCCACAAGGTTAGTTTTCCCACAAGGTTTGTTTCCCCACAAGGTTTGTTTCCCCACAAGGTTTGTTTTCCCACAAGGATTGTTTTCTCACAAGGTTTGTTTTCCCACTGTCTTGGTTTTCCCAAAAGGTTCGCTTTCCCGCAAGGCTGGTTTTCCCACAAGGTTTGTTTTCCCACAAGGTTGGTTTTCCCGAAAGGTTTGTTTCCCCACAAGGTTGGTTTTCCCAGAAGGCTGGTTTTCCCGCAGGGTTTGTTTTCCCACAAGGTTAGTTTTCCCGCAAGGTTTGTTTTCCCACAAGGTTAGTTTTCCCACAAGGTTTGTTTCCCCACAAGGTTTGTTTCCCCACAAGGTTTGTTTCCCCACAAGGTTTGTTTTCCCACAAGGTTTGTTTTTTCACAAGGTATGTTTTCCCACTAGGTTTGTTTCCCCACAAGGTTTGTTTTCTCACAAGGTTTGTTTTCCCACAAGGTTTGTTTTCCCACAAGGTTTGTTTTCCCACAAGGTTTGTTTTGCCACAAGGTTGGTTTTCCAGAAAGGTTTGTTTCCCCACAAGGTTGGTTTTCCCACAAGGTTTGTTTTCCCGCAGGGTTTGTTTTCCCACAAGGTTAGTTTTCCCGCAAGGTTTGTTTTCCCACAAGGTTTGTTTTCCCACTGTGTTGGTTTTCCCAAAAGGTTCGCTTTCCCACAAGGTTGGTTTTCCCACAAGGTTGGTTTTCCCACAAGGTTTGTTTTCCCGCAGGGTTGCTTTCCCCATAAGGTTGGTTTTCCCACAAGGTTTGTTTTCCCGCAGGGTTTGTTTTCCCACAAGGTTAGTTTTCCCGCAAGGTTTGTTTTCCCACAAGGTTAGTTTTCCCACAAGGTTTGTTTCCCCACAAGGTTTGTTTCCCCACAAGGTTTGTTTTCCCACAAGGATTGTTTTCTCACAAGGTTTGTTTTCCCACTGTGTTGGTTTTCCCAAAAGGTTCGCTTTCCCACAAGGTTGGTTTTCTCACAAGGTTGGTTTTCCCGCAGGGTTGCTTTCCCCATAAGGTTGGTTTTCCCACAAGGTTTGTTTTCCCACAAGGTTTGATTCCCCACAAGGTTTGTTTCCCCACAAGGTTTGTTTCCCCACAAGGTTTGTTTTCCCACAAGGATTGTTTTCTCACAAGGTTTGTTTTCCCACAAGGTTTGTTTCCCCACAAGGTTTGTTTCCCCACAAGGTTTGTTTTCCCACAAGGTTAGTTTTCCCACAAGGTTTGTTTCCCCACAAGGTTTGTTTCCCCACAAGGTTTGTTTTCCCACAAGGATTGTTTTCTCACAAGGTTTGTTTTCCCACTGTGTTGGTTTTCCCAAGAGGTTCGCTTTCCCGCAAGGTTCGCTTTCCCGCAAGGTTGGTTTTCCCACAAGGTTTGTTTTCTCACAAGGTTTGTTTTCCCACTAGGTTTGTTTCCCCACAAGGTTTGTTTTCTCACAAGGTTTGTTTTCCCACAAGGTTTGTTTCCCCACAAGGTTTGTTTCCCCACAAGGTTTGTTTTCCCACAAGGATTGTTTTCTCACAAGGTTTGTTTTCCCACTGTGTTGGTTTTCCCAAGAGGCTCGCTTTCCCGCAAGGTTCGCTTTCCCGCAAGGTTGGTTTTCCCACAAGGTTTGTTTTCTCACAAGGTTTGTTTTCCCACTAGGTTTGTTTCCCCACAAGGTTTGTTTTCTCACAAGGTTTGTTTTCCCACAAGGTTTGTTTTCCCACAAGGTTTGTTTTCCCACAAGGTTTGTTTTGCCACAAGGTTGGTTTTCCAGAAAGGTTTGTTTCCCCACAAGGTTGGTTTTCCCACAAGGTTTGTTTTCCCGCAGGGTTTGTTTTCCCACAAGGTTAGTTTTCCCGCAAGGTTTGTTTTCCCACAAGGTTGGTTTTCCCACAAGGTTTGTTTCCCCACAAGGTTTGTTTCCCCACAAGGTTTGTTTTCCCACAAGGATTGTTTTCTCACAAGGTTTGTTTTCCCACTGTGTTGGTTTTCCCAAAAGGTTCGCTTTCCCGCAAGGTTGGTTTTCCCACAAGGTTGGTTTTCCCGCAGGGTTTGTTTCCCCATAAGGTTGGTTTTCCCACAAGGTTTGTTTTCTCACAAGGTTTGTTTTCCCACTAGGTTGGTTTTCCCACAAGGTTTGTTTTCCCACAAGGTTTGTTTACCCACAAGGTTTGTTTCCCCCAAGGTTGGTTTTCCCGCAAGGTTGGTTTTCCCATAAGGTTGGTTTTCCCACAAGGTTGGTTTT
Organism: Branchinecta lynchi; assembly: GCA_023053575.1. Lineage (NCBI taxonomy): Eukaryota > Metazoa > Arthropoda > Branchiopoda > Anostraca > Branchinectidae > Branchinecta > Branchinecta lynchi. Next base: position 307,808 of record JAKZAP010000059.1, read on the forward strand.
CCCTTAAGGTTAGTTTTCCCACAAGGTCTGATTTAACACAATGTTTGTTTTCCCACAAGGTTGGTTTTCCCGAAAGGTTTGTTTCCCCACAAGGTTGGTTTTCCCACAAGGTTGGTTTTCCCGCAGGGTTTGTTTTCCCACAAGGTTAGTTTTCCCGCAAGGTTTGTTTTCCCACAAGGTTGGTTTTCCCGAAAGGTTTGTTTCAAACCCTTGTTTCAAACCCTTTTTTCACAATGTTTGTTTTCCCACAAGGTTGGTTTTCCCGAAAGGTTTGTTTCCCCACAAGGTTGGTTTTCCCACAAGGTTGGTTTTCCCGCAGGGTTTGTTTTCCCACAAGGTTAGTTTTCCCGCAAGGTTTGTTTTCCCACAAGGTTGGTTTTCCCACAAGGTAGGTTTTCCCGCAGGGTTTGTTTTCCCACAAGGTTAGTTTTCCCGCAAGGTTTGTTTCCCCACAAGGTTTGTTTTCCCACTGTGTTGGTTTTCCCAAAAGGTTCGCTTTCCCACAAGGTTGGTTTTCCCACAAGGTTGGTTTTCCCACAAGGTTGGTTTTCCCGCAGGGTTGCTTTCCCCATGAGGTTGGTTTTCCCACAAGGTTTGTTTTCTCACAAGGTTTGTTTTCCCACTAGGTTGTTTTTCCCACTAGGTTGGTTTTCCCACAAGGTTTGTTTTCCTACAAGCTTTGTTTTCCCCCAAGGTTGGTTTTCCCGCAGGGTTTGTTTTCCCACAAGGTTAGTTTTCCCGCAAGGTTTGTTTCCCCACAAGGTTTGTTTTCCCACAAGGTTTGTTTTCCCACTGTGTTGGTTTTCCCAAAAGGTTCGCTTTCCCACAAGGTTGGTTTTCTCACAAGGTTGGTTTTCCCACAAGGTTGGTTTTCCCGCAGGGTTGCTTTCCCCATAAGGTTGGTTTTCCCACAAGGTTTGTTTTCCCACAAGGTTTGATTCCCCACAAGGTTTGTTTCCCCACAAGGTTTGTTTCCCCACAAGGTTTGTTTTCCCACAAGGATTGTTTTCTCACAAGGTTTGTTTTCCCACAAGGTTTGTTTCCCCACAAGGTTTGTTTCCCCACAAGGTTTGTTTTCCCACAAGGTTAGTTTTCCCACAAGGTTTGTTTCCCCACAAGGTTTGTTTCCCCACAAGGTTTGTTTTCCCACAAGGATTGTTTTCTCACAAGGTTTGTTTTCCCACTGTGTTGGTTTTCCCAAGAGGTTCGCTTTCCCGCAAGGTTCGCTTTCCCGCAAGGTTGGTTTTCCCACAAGGTTTGTTTTCTCACAAGGTTTGTTTTCCCACTAGGTTTGTTTCCCCACAAGGTTTGTTTTCTCACAAGGTTTGTTTTCCCACAAGGTTTGTTTCCCCACAAGGTTTGTTTCCCCACAAGGTTTGTTTTCCCACAAGGATTGTTTTCTCACAAGGTTTGTTTTCCCACTGTGTTGGTTTTCCCAAGAGGCTCGCTTTCCCGCAAGGTTCGCTTTCCCGCAACGTTGGTTTTCCCACAAGGTTTGTTTTCTCACAAGGTTTGTTTTCCCACTAGGTTTGTTTCCCCACAAGGTTTGTTTTCTCACAAGGTTTGTTTTCCCACAAGGTTTGTTTTCCCACAAGGTTTGTTTTCCCACAAGGTTTGTTTTGCCACAAGGTTGGTTTTCCAGAAAGGTTTGTTTCCCCACAAGGTTGGTTTTCCCACAAGGTTTGTTTTCCCGCAGGGTTTGTTTTCCCACAAGGTTAGTTTTCCCGCAAGGTTTGTTTTCCCACAAGGTTAGTTTTCCCACAAGGTTTGTTTCCCCACAAGGTTTGTTTCCCCACAAGGTTTGTTTTCCCACAAGGATTGTTTTCTCACAAGGTTTGTTTTCCCACTGTGTTGGTTTTCCCAAAAGGTTCGCTTTCCCGCAAGGTTGGTTTTCCCACAAGGTTGGTTTTCCCGCAGGGTTTGTTTCCCCATAAGGTTGGTTTTCCCACAAGGTTTGTTTTCTCACAAGGTTTGTTTTCCCACTAGGTTGGTTTTCCCACAAGGTTTGTTTTCCCACAAGGTTTGTTTACCCACAAGGTTTGTTTCCCCCAAGGTTGGTTTTCCCGCAAGGTTGGTTTTCCCATAAGGTTGGTTTTCCCACAAGGTTGGTTTTCCCTTAAGGTTAGTTTTCCCACAAGGTCTGATTTAACACAATGTTTGTTTTCCCACAAGGTTGGTTTTCCCGAAAGGTTTGTTTCCCCACAAGGTTGGTTTTCCCACAAGGTTGGTTTTCCCGCAGGGTTTGTTTTCCCACAAGGTTAGTTTTCCCGCAAGGTTTGTTTTCCCACAAGGTTGGTTTTCCCGAAAGGTTTGTTTTCCCACAAGGTTGGTTTTCCCACAAGGTTGGTTTTCCCGCAGGGTTTGTTTTCCCACAAGGTTAGTTTTCCCGCAAGGTTTGTTTCCCCACAAGGTTTGTTTTCCCACAAGGTTTGTTTTCCCACTGTGTTGGTTTTCCCAAAAGGTTCGCTTTCCCACAAGGTTGTTTTTCCCAAAAGGTTGGTTTTCGCACAAGGTTGGTTTTCCCGCAGGGTTGCTTTCCCTATAAGGTTGGTTTTCCCACAAGGTTTGTTTTCTCACAAGGTTTGTTTTCCCACTAGGTAGTTTTTCCCACTAGGTTGGTTTTCCCACAAGGTTTGTTTTCCCACAAGCTTTGTTTTCCCCCAAGGTTGGTTTTCCCGCAGGGTTTGTTTTCCCACAAGGTTAGTTTTCCCGCAAGGTTTGTTTCCCCACAAGGTTTGTTTTCCCACAAGGTTTGTTTTCCCACTGTTTTGGTTTTCCCACAAGGTTGGTTTTCCCACAAGGTTGGTTTTCCCGCAGGGTTGCTTTCCCCATAAGGTTTGTTTTCTCACAAGGTTTGTTTTCCCACTAGGTTGTTTTTCCCACTAGGTTGGTTTTCCCACAAGGTTTGTTTTCCCACAAGCTTTGTTTTCCCCCAAGGTTGTTTTTCCCACTAGGTTGGTTTTCCCACAAGGTTTGTTTTCCCACCAGCTTTGTTTTCCCCCAAGGTTGGTTTTCCCGCAAGGTTGGTTTACCCACAAGGTTTGTTTTCCCACTGTGTTGGTTTTCCCAAAAGGTTCGCTTTCCCGCAAGGTTCGTTTTCCCACAAGGTTTGTTTCCCCACAAGGTTTGTTTTCCCACAAGGTTGGTTTTCCCGACAGGTTTGTTTCCCCACAAGGTTGGTTTTCCCACAAGGTTGGTTTTCCCGCAGGGTTTGTTTTCCCACAAGGTTAGTTTTCCCGCAAGGTTTGTTTCCCCACAAGGTTTGTTTTCCCACAAGGTTTGTTTTCCCACTGTGTTTGTTTTCCCAAAAGGTTCGCTTTCCCAAAAGGTAGGTTTTCCCACAAGGTTGGTTTTCCCACAAGGTTGGTTTTCCCGCAGGGTTGCTTTCCCCATAAGGTTGGTTTCCCCAAAAGGTTCGCTTTCCCGCAAGGCTGGTTTTCCCACAAGGTTTGTTTCCCCACAATGTTTGTTTTCTCACAAGGTTTGTTTTCCCACAAGGTTGGTTTTCCCGAAAAGTTTGTTTCCCCACAAGGTTGGTTTTCCCACAAGGCTGGTTTTCCCGCAAGGTTTGTTTTCCCACAAGGTTAGTTTTCCCGCAAGGTTTGTTTTCCCACAAGGTTAGTTTTCCCACAAGGTTTGTTTCCCCACAAGGTTTGTTTCCCCACAAGGTTTGTTTTCCCACAAGGATTGTTTTCTCACAAGGTTTGTTTTCCCACTGTCTTGGTTTTCCCAAAAGGTTCGCTTTCCCGCAAGGCTGGTTTTCCCACAAGGTTTGTTTCCCCACAATGTTTGTTTTCTCACAAGGTTTGTTTTCCCACAAGGTTGGTTTTCCCGAAAGGTTTGTTTCCCCACAAGGTTGGTTTTCCCAGAAGGCTGGTTTTCCCGCAGGGTTTGTTTTCCCACAAGGTTAGTTTTCCCGCAAGGTTTGTTTTCCCACAAGGTTAGTTTTCCCACAAGGTTTGTTTCCCCACAAGGTTTGTTTCCCCACAAGGTTTGTTTTCCCACAAGGTTTGTTTTTTCACAAGGTATGTTTTCCCACTAGGTTTGTTTCCCCACAAGGTTTGTTTTCTCACAAGGTTTGTTTTCCCACAAGGTTTGTTTTCCCACAAGGTTTGTTTTTCCACAAGGTTTGTTTTGCCACAAGGTTGGTTTTCCAGAAAGGTTTGTTTCCCCACAAGGTTGGTTTTCCCACAAGGTTTGTTTTCCCGCAGGGTTTGTTTTCCCACAAGGTTAGTTTTCCCGCAAGGTTTGTTTTCCCACAAGGTTTGTTTTCCCACTGTGTTGGTTTTCCCAAAAGGTTCGCTTTCCCACAAGGTTGGTTTTCCCACAAGGTTGGTTTTCCCACAAGGTTTGTTTTCCCGCAGGGTTGCTTTCCCCATAAGGTTGGTTTTCCCACAAGGTTTGTTTTCCCGCAGGGTTTGTTTTCCCACAAGGTTAGTTTTCCCGCAAGGTTTGTTTTCCCACAAGGTTAGTTTTCCCACAAGGTTTGTTTCCCCACAAGGTTTGTTTCCCCACAAGGTTTGTTTTCCCACAAGGATTGTTTTCTCACAAGGTTTGTTTTCCCACTGTGTTGGTTTTCCCAAAAGGTTCGCTTTCCCGCAAGGTTGGTTTTCCCCCAAGGTTGGTTTACCTGCAGGGTTTGTTTTCCCACAAGGTTAGTTTTCCCGCAAGGTTTGTTTCCCCACAAGGTTTGTTTTCCCACTGTGTTGGTTTTCCCAAAAGGTTCGCTTTCCCACAAGGTTGGTTTTCCCACAAGGTTGGTTTTCCCACAAGGTTGGTTTTCCCGCAGGGTTGCTTTCCCCATAAGGTTGGTTTTCCCACAAGGTTTGTTTTCTCACAAGGTTTGTTTTCCCACTAGGTTGTTTTTCCCACTAGGTTGGTTTCCCCACAAGGTTTGTTTTCCCACAAGCTTTGTTTTCCCCCAAGGTTGTTTTTCCCACTAGGTTGGTTTTCCCACAAGGTTTGTTTTCCCACAAGCTTTGTTTTCCCCCAAGGTTAGTCTTCCCGCAAGGTTGGTTTACCCACAAGGTTTGTTTTCCCACTGTGTTGGTTTTCCCAAAAGGTTCGCTTTCCCGCAAGGTTGGTTTTCCCACAAGGTTTGTTTCCCCACAAGGTTTGTTTTCCCACAAGGTTTGTTTCCCCACAAGGTTTGTTTTCCCACAAGGATTGTTTTCTCACAAGGTTTGTTTTCCCACTGTGTTGGTTTTCCCAAAAGGTTCGCTTTCCCGCAAGGTTGGTTTTCCCCCAAGGTTGGTTTTCCTGCAGGGTTTGTTTTCCCACAAGGTTAGTTTTCCCGCAAGGTTTGTTTCCCCACAAGGTTTGTTTTCCCACAAGGTTTGTTTTCCCACTGTGTTGGTTTTCCCAAAAGGTTCGCTTTCCCACAAGGTTGGTTTTCCCACAAGGTTGGTTTTCCCACAAGGTTGGTTTTCCCGCAGGGTTGCTTTCCCCATAAGGTTGGTTTTCCCACAAGGTTTGTTTTCTCACAAGGTTTGTTTTCCCACTAGGTTGTTTTTCCCACTAGGTTGGTTTTCCCACAAGGTTTGTTTTCCCACAAGCTTTGTTTTCCCCCAAGGTTGTTTTTCCCACTAGGTTGGTTTTCCCACAAGGTTTGTTTTCCCACAAGCTTTGTTTTCCCCCAAGGTTGGTTTTCCCGCAAGGTTGGTTTACCCACAAGGTTTGTTTTCCCACTGTGTTGGTTTTCCCAAAAGGTTCGCTTTCCCGCAAGGTTGGTTTTCCCACAAGGTTTGTTTCCCCACAAGGTTTGTTTTCCCACAAGGTTTGTTTCCCCACAAGGTTGGTTTTCCCACAAGGTTGGTTTTCCCGCAGGGTTTGTTTTCCCACAAGGTTAGTTTTCCCGCAAGGTTTGTTTCCCCACAAGGTTTGTTTTCCCACAAGGTTTATTTTCCCACTGTGTTGGTTTTCCCAAAAGGTTCGCTTTCCCAAAAGGTTGGTTTTCCCACAAGGTTGGTTTTCCCACAAGGTTGGTTTTCTCGCAGGGTTGCTTTCCCCATAAGGTTGGTTTTCCCAAAAGGTTCGCTTTCCCGCAAGGCTGGTTTTCCCACAAGGTTTGTTTCCCCACAATGTTTGTTTTCTCACAAGGTTTGTTTTCCCACAAGGTTGGTTTTCCCGAAAGGTTTGTTTCCCCACAAGGTTGGTTTTCCCACAAGGCTGGTTTTCCCGCAGGGTTTGTTTTCCCACAAGGTTAGTTTTCCCGCAAGGTTTGTTTTCCCACAAGGTTAGTTTTCCCACAAGGTTTGTTGCCCCACAAGGTTTGTTTCCCCACAAGGTTTGTTTTCCCACAAGGATTGTTTTCTCACAAGGTTTGTTTTCCCACTGTGTTGGTTTTCCCAAGAGGTTCGCTTTCCCGCAAGGTTCTCTTTCCCGCAAGGTTGGTTTTCCCACAAGGTTTGTTTTCTCACAAGGTTTGTTTTCCCACTAGGTTTGTTTCCCCACAAGGTTTGTTTTCTCACAAGGTTTGTTTTCCCACAAGGTTTGTTTTCCCACAAGGTTTGTTTTCCCACAAGGTTTGTTTTGCCACAAGGTTGGTTTTCCAGAAAGGTTTGTTTCCCCACAAGGTTGGTTTTCCCACAAGGTTTGTTTTCCCGCAGGGTTTGTTTTCCCACAAGGTTAGTTTTCCCGCAAGGTTTGTTTTCCCACAAGGTTAGTTTTCCCACAAGGTTTGTTTCCCCACGAGGTTTGTTTCCCCACAAGGTTTGTTTTCCCACAAGGATTGTTTTCTCACAAGGTTTGTTTACCCACAAGGTTTGTTTTCCCCCAAGGTTGGTTTTCCCACAAGGTTGGTTTTAGCATAAGGTTGGTTTTCCCGCTAGGTTTGTTTCCCACAAGGTTTGTTTTCCCACAAGGTTTGTTTTCCCCCAAGGTTGGTTTTCCCACTAGGTTTGTTTCCCCACAAGGTTTGTTTTCTCACAAGGTTTGTTTTCCCACAAGGTTTGTTTTCCCACAAGGTTTGTTTTCCCACAAGGTTTTTTTTCCCACAAGGTTGGTTTTCCCGAAAGGTTTGTTTCCCCACAAGGTTGGTTTTCCCACAAGGTTGGTTTTCCCGCAGGGTTTGTTTTCCCACAAGGTTCGTTTTCCCGCAAGGTTTGTTTTCCCACAAGGTTAGTTTTCCCACAAGGTTTGTTTTCCCACAAGGTTTGTTTCCACACAAGTATTGTTTTCCCACTGTTTTGGTTTTCCCATAAGTTTGTCTTTCCCACAAGGTTTGTTTTCCCACAAGGTTTGTTTTCCCTCAAGATTTGTTTTTCCTCTAGGTTGGTTTTCCCACAAGGTTGGTTTTCCCACAGCGTTAGTTTTCTCACAAGGTTGGTTTTCCCACAAGGTTTGTTTCCCCACAAGGTTGGTTTTCCCGCAGGGTTTGTTTTCCCACAAGGTTAGTTTTCCCGCAAGGTTTGTTTCCCCACAAGGTTTGTTTTCCCACAAGGTTTGTTTTCCCACTGTGTTGGTTTTCCCAAAAGGTTCGCTTTCCCAAAAGGTTGGTTTTCCCACAAGGTTGGTTTTCCCACAAGTTTGGTTTTCCCGCAGGGTTGCTTTCCCCATAAGGTTGGTTTCCCCAAAAGGTTCGCTTTCCCGCAAGGCTGGTTTTCCAACAAGGTTTGTTTCCCCACAATGTTTGTTTTCTCACAAGAAATGTTTTCCCACAAGGTTGGTTTTCCCGAAAGGTTTGTTTCCCCACAAGGTTGGTTTTCCCACAAGGCTGGTTTTCCCGCAGGGTTTGTTTTCCCACAAGGTTAGTTTTCCCGCAAGGTTTGTTTTCCCACAAGGTTAGTTTTCCCACAAGGTTTGTTTCCCCACAAGGTTTGTTTCCCCACAAGGTTTGTTTTCCCACAAGGATTGTTTTCTCACAAGGTTTGTTTTCCCACTGTGTTGGTTTTCCCAAGAGGTTCGCTTTCCCGCAAGGTTCGCTTTCCCGCAAGGTTGGTTTTCCCACAAGGTTTGTTTTCTCACAAGGTATGTTTTTCCACTAGGTTTGTTACCCCACAAGGTTTGTTTTCTCACAAGGTTTGTTTTCCCACAAGGTTGGTTTTCCAGAAAGGTTTGTTTCCCCACAAGGTTGGTTTTCCCACAAGGTTTGTTTTCCCGCAGGGTTTGTTTTCCCACAAGGTTAGTTTTCCCGCAAGGTTTGTTTTCCCACAAGGTTTGTTTTCCCACTGTGTTGGTTTTCCCAAAAGGTTCGCTTTCCCACAAGGTTGGTTTTCCCACAAGGTTGGTTTTCCCACAAGGTAGGTTTTCCCGCAGGGTTGCTTTCCCCATAAGGTTGGTTTTCCCACAAGGTTTGTTTTCCCGCAGGGTTTGTTTTCCCACAAGGTTAGTTTTCCCGCAAGGTTTGTTTTCCCACAAGGTTAGTTTTCCCACAAGGTTTGTTTCCCCACAAGGTTTGTTTCCCCACAAGGTTTGTTTTCCCACAAGGATTGTTTTCTCACAAGGTTTGTTTTCCCACTGTGTTGGTTTTCCCAAAAGGTTCGCTTTCCCGCAAGGTTGGTTTTCCCCCAAGGTTGGTTTTCCCGCAGGGTTTGTTTTCCCACAAGGTTAGTTTTCCCGCAAGGTTTGTTTCCCCACAAGGTTTGTTTTCCCACAAGGTTTGTTTTCCCACTGTGTTGGTTTTCCCAAAAGGTTCGCTTTCCCACAAGGTTGGTTTTCCCACAAGGTTGGTTTTCCCGCAGGGTTGCTTTCCCCATAAGGTTGGTTTTCCCACAAGGTTTGTTTTCTCACAAGGTTTGTTTTCCCACTAGGTTGTTTTTCCCACTAGGTTGGTTTTCCCACAAGGTTTGTTTTCCCACTAGCTTTGTTTTCCCCCAAGGTTGTTTTTCCCACTAGGTTGGTTTTCCCACAAGGTTTGTTTTCCCACAAGCTTTGTTTTCCCCCAAGGTTGGTTTTCCCGCAAGGTTAGTTTACCCACAAGGTTTGTTTTCCCACTGTGTTGGTTTTCCCAAAAGGTTCGCTTTCCCGCAAGGTTGGTTTTCCCACAAGGTTTGTTTTCCCACAAGGTTTGTTTTCCCACAAGGTTTGTTTTCCCACAAGGTTGGTTTTCCCGAAAGGTTTGTTTCCCCACAAGGTTGGTTTTCCCACAAGGTTTGTTTTCCCGCAGGGTTTGTTTTCCCACAAGGTTAGTTTTCCCGCAAGGTTTGTTTCCCCACAAGGTTTGTTTTCCCACAAGGTTTGTTTTCCCACTGTGTTGGTTTTCCCAAAAGGTTCGCTTTCCCAAAAGGTTGGTTTTCCCACAAGGTTGGTTTTCCCACAAGGTTGGTTTTCCCGCAGGGTTGCTTTCCCCATAAGGTTGGTTTTCCCAAAAGGTTCGCTTTCCCGCAAGGCTGGTTTTCCCACAAGGTTTGTTTCCCCACAATGTTTGTTTTCTCAAAAGGTTTGTTTTCCCACAAGGTTGGTTTTCCCGAAAGGTTTGTTTCCCCACAAGGTTGGTTTTCCCACAAGACTGGTTTTCCCGCAGGGTTTGTTTTCCCACAAGGTTAGTTTTCCCGCAAGGTTTGTTTTCCCACAAGGTTAGTTTTCCCACAAGGTTCGTTTCCCCACAAGGTTTGTTTCCCCACAAGGTTTGTTTTCCCACAAGGATTGTTTTCTCACAAGGTTTGTTTTCCCACTGTGTTGGTTTTCCCAAGAGGTTCGCTTTCCCGCAAGGTTCGTTTTCCCGCAAGGTTGGTTTTCCCACAAGGTTTGTTTTCTCACAAGGTTTGTTTTCCCACTAGGTTTGTTTCCCCACAAGGTTTGTTTTCTCACAAAGTTTGTTTTCCCACAAGGTTTGTTTTCCCACAAGGTTTGTTTTGCCACAAGGTTGGTTTTCCAGAAAGGTTTGTTTCCCCACTAGGTTGGTTTTCCCACAAGGTTTGTTTTCCCGCAGGATTTGTTTTCCCACAAGGTTAGTTTTCCCGCAAGGTTTGTTTTCCCACAAGGTTAGTTTTCCCACAAGGTTTGTTTCCCCACAAGGTTTGTTTCCCCACAAGGTTTGTTTTCCCCTCAAGAATTGTTTTCTCACAAGGTTTGTTTACCCACAAGGTTTGTTTTCCCCCAAGGTTGGTTTTCCCGCAAGGTTGGTTTTCCCATAAGGTTGGTTTTCCCGCTAGGTTTGTTTCCCCACAAGGTTTGTTTTCCCACAAGGTTTGTTTTCCCCCAAGGTTGGTTTTCCCACTAGGTTTGTTTCCCCACAAGGTTTGTTTTCTCACAAGGTTTGTTTTCCCACAAGGTTTGTTTTCCCACAAGGTTTGTTTTCCCACAAGGTTTTTTTTCCCACAAGGTTGGTTTTCCCGAAAGGTTTGTTTCCCCACAAGGTTGGTTTTCCCACAAGGTTGGTTTTCCCGCAGGGTTTGTTTTCCCACAAGGTTCGTTTTCCCGCAAGGTTTGTTTTCCCACAAGGTTAGTTTTCCCACAAGGTTTGTTTTCCCACAAGGTTTGTTTCCCCACAAGTATTGTTTTCCCACTGTTTTGGTTTTCCCATAAGGTTCTCTTTCCCACAAGGTTTGTTTTCCCACAAGGTTTGTTTTCCCTCAAGATTTGTTTTTCCTCTAGGTTGGTTTTCCCACAAGGTTGGTTTTCCCACAGCGTTAGTTTTCTCACAAGGTTGGTTTTTCCACAAGGTTTGTTTCCCCACAAGGTTAGTTTTCCCGCAAGGTTTGTTTCACCACAAGGTTGGTTTTGGGAAAACAAACCTTGTGGGAAAACAAACCTTGTGAGAAAACAAACCTTGTGGGGAAAGAAACCCTGGGGGAAAACAAAGCTTGTGGGAAAACAAACCTTGTGGGAAAACCAACCTTGCGGGAAAACCAACCTTGGGGGAAAACAAACCTTGTGGGAAAACAAACCTTGTGGGGAAACAAACCTAGTGGGAAAACAAACCTTGTGAGAAAACAATCCTTGTGGGAAAACAAACCTTGTAGGGAAACAAACCTTGCGGGAAAACCAACCTTGGGGGAAAACAAAGCTTGTGGGAAAACAAACCTTTTGGGAAAACAAACCTTGTGGGAAAACAAACCTTGTGGGAAAACAAACCTTGTGAGAAAACAAACCTTGTGGAAAAACCAACCTTATGGGGAAAGAAACCTTGTGGGGAAACAAACCTTTCGGGAAAACCAACCTTGTGGTAAAACAAACCTTGTGGGAAAACAAACCTTGTGGGAAAACAAACCTTGTGGGAAAACAAACCTTATGGGAAAACAAACCTTGTGGGGAAACAAACCTTGTGGGAAAACCAACAACAACCTATTGGGAAAACAAACCTTGTGAGAAAACAAACCTTGTGGGAATACCAACCTTATGGGGAAAGAAACCCTGCGGGAAAACCAACACAGTGGGAAAACAAACCTTGTGGGAAAACCAACCTTGCGGGAAAACCAACCTTGTGGGAAAACAAACCTTGTGGGAAAACAAACCTTGTGGGAAAACAAACCTTGTGGGAAAAGAAACCTTATGGGAAAACAAACCTTGTGGGGAAACAAACCTTGTGGGAAAACCAACCTTGCGGGAAAGCGCACCTTTTGGGAAAACCAACACAGTGGGAAAACAAACATTGTGGGAAAACCAACCTTGCGGGAAAACCAACCTTGGGGGAAAACAAAGCTTGTGGGAAAACAAACCTTGTGGGAAAACCAACCTAGTGGGAAAACAACCTAGTGGGAAAACAAACCTTGTGAGAAAACAAACCTTGTGGGAAAAACAACCTAGTGGGAAAACAAACCTTGGGGGAAAACAAACCTTGTGAGAAAACAAACCTTGTGGGAAAACCAACCTTATGGGGAAAGCAACCCTGCGGGAAAACCAACCTTGTGGGAAAACCAACCTTGTGGGAAAGCGAACCTTTTGGGAAAACCAACACAGTGGAAAAACAAACCTTGTGGGAAAACCAACCTTGCGGGAAAACCAACCTTGGGGGAAAACAAACCTTGTGGGAAAACAAACCTTGTGGTGAAACAAACCTAGTGGAAAAACAAACCTTGTGAGAAAACAATCCTTGTGGGAAAACAAACCTTGTGGGGAAACAAACCTTGCGGGAAAACTAACCTTGTGGGAAAACAAACCCTGCGGGAAAACCAACCTTGCGGGAAAACCAACCTTGTGGGGAAACAAACCTTTCGGGAAAACCAACCTTGTGGGAAAACAAACCTTGTGGGAAAACAAACCTTGTGGGAAAACAAACCTTGTGAGAAAACAAACCTTGTGGGGAAACAAACCTAGTGGGAAAACAAACCTTGTGAGAAAACAAACCTTGTGGGAAAACCAACCTTATGGGAAAACAAACCTAGTGGGAAAACAAACCTTGTGGGGAAACAAACCTTTCGGGAAAACCAACCTTGTGGGAAAACAAACCTTGTGGGAAAACAAACCTTGTGGGAAAACAAACCCTGTGGGAAAACAAACCTTATGGGAAAAAAAACTTGTGGGGAAACAAACCTTGTGGGAAAACAAAGCTTGTGGGAAAACAAACCTTGTGGGAAAACCAACTTAGTGGGAAAAACAACCTAGTGGGAAAACAAACCTTGGGGGAAAACAAAGCTTGTGGGAAAACAAACCTTGTGGGAAAAACAACCTAGTGGGAAAACAAACCTTGGGGGAAAACAAACCTTGTGAGAAAACAAACCTTGTGGGAAAACCAACCTTATGGGGAAAGCAACCCTGCGGGAAAACCAACCTTATGGGAAAACCAACCTTGTGGGAAAGCGAACCTTCTGGGAAAACCAACACAGTGGGAAAACAAACCTTGTGGGAAAACCAACCTTGCGGGAAAACCAACCTTGGGGGAAAACCAACCTAGTGGGAAAAACAACCTAGTGGGAAAACAAACCTTGTGAGAAAACAAACCTTGTGGGAAAACCAACCTTATAGGGAAAGCAACCCTTCGGGAAAACCAACCTTATGGGACCAGCCTTGTGGGAAAGCGAACCTTCTGGGAAAACCAACACAGTGGGAAAACAAACCTTGTGGTAAAACCAACCTTGCGGGAAAGCGAACCTTTTGGGAAAACCAACACAGTGGGAAAACAAACCTTGTGGGAAAACCAACCTTGCGGGAAAACCAACCTTGGGGGAAAACAAAGCTTGTGGGAAAAGAAACCTTGTGGGAAAACCAACCTAGTGGGAAAAACAACCTAGTGGGAAAACAAACCTTGTAAAAAAACAAACCCTGTGGGAAAACCAACCTTGTGAGAAAACCAACCTTGTGGGGAAACAAACCTTTCGGGAAAACCAACCTTGGGGGAAAACAAAGCTTGTGGGAAAACAAACCTTGCGGGAAAACCAAACTTGGGGGAAAACAAAGCTTGTGGGAAAACAAACCTTGTGGGAAAACCAACCTATTGGGAAAAACAACCTAGTGGGAAAACAAACCTTGTGAGAAAACAAACCTTGTGGGAAAACCAACCTTATGGGGAAAGAAACCCTGCGGGAAAACCAACCTTGTGGGAAAACCAACCTTGTGGGAAAGCGAACCTTTTGGGAAAACAAACCTTATGGGAAAACAAACCTTGTGGGAAAACAAACCTTGTGAGAAAACAAACCTTGTGGGAAAACCAACCTTATGGGGAAACAAACCTTGTGGGGAAACAAACCTTTCGGGAAAACCAACCTTGTGGGAAAACAAACCTTGTGGGAAAACAAACCTTATGGGAAAACAAACCTTGTGGGGAAACAAACCTTGTGGGAAAACCAACCTTGCAGGAAAGCGAACCTTTGGGGAAAACCAACACAGTGGGAAAACAAACCGTGTGGGAAAACCAACCTTGCGGGAAAACCAACCTTGGGGGAAAACAAAGCTTGTGGGAAAACAAACCTTGTGGGAAAACCAACCTAGTGGGAAAAACAACCTAGTGGGAAAACAAACCTTGTGAGAAAACAAACCTTGTGGGAAAACCAACCTTATGGTGAAAGCAGCCCTGCGGGAAAACCAACCTTGTGGGAAAACCAACCTTGTGGGAAAGCGAACCTTTTGGGAAAACCAACACAGTGGGAAAACAAACCTTGTGGGAAAACCAACCTTGCGGGAAAACCAACCTTGTGGGAAAACAAACCTTGTGGGAAAACAAACCTTGTAGGAATACACACCTTGTGGGAAAACAAACCTTATGGGAAAACAAACCTTGTGGGGAAGCAAACCTTGTGGGAAAACCAACCTTGCGAGAAAGCGAACCTTTTGGGAAAACCAACACAGTGGGAAAACAAACCTTGTCTGAAAACCAACCTTGCGGGAAAACCAACCTTGGGGGAAAACAAAGCTTGTGGGAAAACAAACCTTGTGGGAAAACCAACCTAGTGGGAAAAACAACCTAGTGGGAAAACAAACCTTGTGAGAAAACAAACCTTGTGGGAAAACCAACCTTATGAGGAAAGCAGCCCTGCGGGAAAACCAACCTTGTGGGAAAACCAACCTTGTGGGAAAGCGAACGTTTTGGGAAAACCAACACAGTGGGAAAACAAACCTTGTGGGAAAACCAGCCTTGCGGGAAAGCGAACAACCCTGCAGCCCTGAAAGGCAGCCCTGAGAAGCAACCCTGCGGGAAAACCAACCTTGTGGGAAAACCAACCTTGTGGGAAAGCGAACCTTTTGGGAAAACCAACACAGTGGGAAAACAAACCTTGTGGGAAAACCAACCTTGCGGGAAAACCAACCTTGTGGGAAAACAAACCTTGTGGGAAAACAAACCTTGTGGGAAAACAAACCTTGTGGGAAAAAAAAACCTTATGGGAAAACAAACCTTGTGGGGAAACAAACCTTGTGGGAAAACCAACCTTGCGGGAAAGCGAACCTTTTGGGAAAACCAACACAGTAGGAAAACAAACATTGTGGGAAAACCAACCTTGCGGGAAAACCAACCTTGGGGGAATACAAAGCTTGTGGGAAAACAAACCTTGTGGGAAAACAAACCTTGTGGGGAAATAAACCTTGTGGGAAAACAAACCTTGTGGGGAAACAAAACTTGTGGGGAAACAAACCTTGTGTTAAAACTAACCTTGTGGGAAAACAAACCTTGCGGGAAAACTAACCTTGTGGGAAAACAAACCCTGCGGGAAAACCAACCTTGTGGGAAAACCAACTTTGTGGGGAAACAAACCTTTCGGGAAAACCAACCTTGTGGGAAAACCAACCTTGTGGGAAAGCGAACCTTTTGGGAAAACCAACACAGTGGGAAAACAAACCTTGTGGGAAAACCAACCTTGCGGGAAAACCAACCTTGTGGGAAAACAAACCTTGTGGGAAAACAAACCTTTTGGGAAAACAAACCTTGTGGGAAAACAAACCTTATGGGAAAACAAACCTTGTGGGGAAGCAAACCTTGTGGGAAAACCAACCTTGCGAAAAAGCGAACCTTTTGGGAAAACCAACACAGTGGGAAAACAAACCTTGTGGGAAAACCAACCTTGCGGGAAAACCAACCTTGGGGGAAAACAAAGCTTGTGGGAAAACAAACCTTGTGGGAAAACCAACCTTGTGGGAAAACAAACCTTGTGGGAAAACAAACCTTGTGGGAAAACAAACCTTGTGAGAAAACAAACCTTGTGGGGAAACAAACCTAGTGGGAAAACAAACCTTGTGAGAAAACAAACCTTGTGGGAAAACCAACCTTATGGGAAAACAAACCTAGTGGGAAAACAAACCTTGTGGGGAAACAAACCTTTCGGGAAAACCAACCTTGTGGGAAAACAAACCTTGTGGGAAAACAAACCCTGTGGGAAAACAAACCTTATGGGAAAACAAAACTTGTGGGGAAACAAACCTTGTGGGAAAACAAAGCTTGTGGGAAAACAAACCTTGTGGGAAAACCAACCTAGTGGGAAAAACAACCTAGTGGGAAAACAAACCTTGGGGGAAAACAAAGCTTGTGGGAAAACAAACCTTGTGGGAAAAACAACCTAGTGGGAAAACAAACCTTGGGGGAAAACAAACCTTGTGAGAAAACAAACCTTGTGGGAAAACCAACCTTATGGGGAAAGCAACCCTGTGGGAAAACCAACCTTATGGGAAAACCAACCTTGTGGGAAAGCGAACCTTCTGGGAAAACCAACACAGTGGGAAAACAAACCTTGTGGGAAAACCAACCTTGCGGGAAAACCAACCTTGGGGGAAAACCAACCTAGTGGGAAAAACAACCTAGTGGGAAAACAAACCTTGTGAGAAAACCAACACAGTGGGAAAACAAACCGTGTGGGAAAACCAACCTTGCGGGAAAACCAACCTTGGGGGAAAACAAAGCTTGTGGGAAAACAAACCTTGTGGGAAAACCAACCTAGTGGGAAAAACAACCTAGTGGGAAAACAAACCTTGTGAGAAAACAAACCTTGTGGGAAAACCAACCTTATGGTGAAAGCAACCCTGCGGGAAAACCAACCTTGTGGGAAAACCAACCTTGTGGGAAAGCGAACCTTTTGGGAAAACCAACACAGTGGGAAAACAAACCTTGTGGGAAAACCAACCTTGCGGGAAAACCAACCTTGTGGGAAAACAAACCTTGTGGGAAAACAAACCTTGTAGGAATACAAACCTTGTGGGAAAACAAACCTTATGGGAAAACAAACCTTGTGGGGAAGCAAACCTTGTGGGAAAACCAACCTTGCGAGAAAGCGAACGTTTTGGGAAAACCAACACAGTGGGAAAACAAACCTTGTGGGAAAACCAACCTTGCGGGAAAACCAACCTTGGGGGAAAACAAAGCTTGTGGGAAAACAAACCTTGTGGGAAAACCAACCTAGTGGGAAAAACAACCTAGTGGGAAAACAAACCTTGTGAGAAAACAAACCTTGTGGGAAAACCAACCTTATGAGGAAAGCAGCCCTGCGGGAAAACCAACCTTGTGGGAAAACCAACCTTGTGGGAAAGCGAACGTTTTGGGAAAACCAACACAGTGGGAAAACAAACCTTGTGGGAAAACCAGCCTTGCGGGAAAGCGAACAACCCTGCAGCCCTGAAAGGCAGCCCTGAGAAGCAACCCTGCGGGAAAACCAACCTTGTGGGAAAACCAACCTTGTGGGAAAGCGAACCTTTTGGGAAAACCAACACAGTGGGAAAACAAACCTTGTGGGAAAACCAACCTTGCGGGGAAACCAACCTTGTGGGAAAACAAACCTTGTGGGAAAACAAACCTTGTGGGAAAACAAACCTTGTGGGAAAAAAAAACCTTATGGGAAAACAAACCTTGTGGGGAAACAAACCTTGTGGGAAAACCAACCTTGCGGGAAAGCGAACCTTTTGGGAAAACCAACACAGTGGGAAAACAAACATTGTGGGAAAACCAACCTTGCGGGAAAACCAACCTTGGGGGAAAACAAAGCTTGTGGGAAAACAAACCTTGTGGGAAAACAAACCTTGTGGGGAAATAAACCTTGTGGGAAAACAATCCTTGTGGGGAAACAAAACTTGTGGGGAAACAAACCTTGTGTTAAAACTAACCTTGTGGGAAAACAAACCTTGCGGGAAAACTAACCTTGTGGGAAAACAAACCCTGCGGGAAAACCAACCTTGTGGGAAAACCAACCTTGTGGGGAAACAAACCTTTCGGGAAAACCAACCTTGTGGGAAAACCAACCTTGTGGGAAAGCGAACCTTTTGGGAAAACCAATACAGTGGGAAAACAAACCTTGTGGGAAAACAAACCTTGTGGGAAAACCAACCTTGCGGGAAAACCAACCTTGTGGGAAAACCAACCTTGTGGGAAAACAAACCTTGTGGGAAAACAAACCTTGTGGGAAAACAAACCTTGTGGGAAAACCAACCTTGCGGGAAAACCAACCTTGTGGGAAAACAAACCTTGTGGGAAAACAAACCTTGTGGGAAAACAAACCTTGTGGGAAAACAAACCTTGTGGGGAAGCAAACCTTGTGGGAAAACCAACCTTGCGAAAAAGCGAACCTTTTGGGAAAACCAACACAGTGGGAAAACAAACCTTGTGGGAAAACCAAACTTGCGGGAAAACCAACCTTGGGGGAAAACAAAGCTTGTGGGAAAACAAACCTTGTGGGAAAACCAACCTAGTGGGAAAAACAACCTAGTGGGAAAACAAACCTTGTGAGAAAACAAACCTTGTGGGAAAACCAACCTTATGAGGAAAGCAGCCCTGCGGGAAAACCAACCTTGTGGGAAAACCAACCTTGTGGGAAAGCGAACGTTTTGGGAAAACCAACACAGTGGGAAAACAAACCTTGTGGGAAAACCAGCCTTGCGGGAAAGCGAACAACCCTGCAGTCCTGAAAGGCAGCCCTGAGAAGCAACCCTGCGGGAAAACCAACCTTGTGGGAAAACCAACCTTGTGGGAAAGCGAACCTTTTGGGAAAACCAACACAGTGGGAAAACAAACCTTGTGGGAAAACCAAACTTGCGGGAAAACCAACCTTGTGGGAAAACAAACCTTGTGGGAAAACAAACCTTGTGGGAAAACAAACCTTGTGGGAAAAAAAAACCTTATGGGAAAACAAACCTTGTGGGGAAACAAACCTTGTGGGAAAACCAACCTTGCGGGAAAGCGAACCTTTTGGGAAAACCAACACAGTGGGAAAACAAACATTGTGGGAAAACCAACCTTGCGGGAAAACCAACCTTGGGGGAAAACAAAGCTTGTGGGAAAACAAACCTTGTGGGAAAACCAACCTAGTGGGGAAACCAACACAGTGGGAAAACAAACCTTGTGGGAAAACCAACCTTGCGGGAAAACCAACCTTGGGGGAAAACAAAGCTTGTGGGAAAACAAACCTTGTGGGAAAACCAACCTAGTGGGAAAAACAACCTAGTGGGAAAACAAACCTTGTGAGAAAACAAACCTTGTAGGAAAACCAACCTTATGGGGAAAGCAACCCTGCGGGAAAACCAACCTTGTGGGAAAACCAACCTTGTGGGAAAGCGAACCTAGTGGGGAAACAAACCTTTCGGGAAAACTAACCTTGTGGGAAAACATACCCTGCGGGAAAACCAACCTTGTGGGAAAACAAACCTTGTGGGAAAACAAACCTTGTGGGAAAACAAACCTTGTGAGAAAACAAACCTTGTGGGAAAACCAACCTTATGGGGAAACAAACCCTGCGGGAAAACAAACCTTGTGGGAAAACCAACCTAGTGGGAAAAACAACCTAGTGGGAAAACAAACCTTGTGAGAAAACAAACCTTGTAGGAAAACCAACCTTATGGGGAAAGCAACCCTGCGGGAAAACCAACCTTGTGGGAAAACCAACCTTGTGGGAAAGCGAACCTTTTGGGAAAACCAATACAGTGGGAAAACAAACCTTGTGGGAAAACCAACCTTTTGGGAAAACCAACCTTGGGGGAAAACAAACCTTGTGGGAAAACAAACCTTGTGGGGAAACAAACCTAGTGGGAAAACAATCCTTGTGGGAAAACAAACCTTGTGGGGAAACAAACCTTGTGGGAAAACTAACCTTGTGGGAAAACAAACCCTGCGGGAATACCAACCTTCTGGGAAAACCAACCTTGTGGGGAAACAAACCTTTCGGGAAAACCAACCTTGTGGGAAAACAAACCTTGTGGGAAAACAAACCTTGTGGGAAAACAAACCTTGTGGGAAAACAAACCTTGTGAGAAAACAAACCTTGTGGGGAAACATACCTAGTGGGAAAACAAACCTTGTGAGAAAACAAACCTTGTGGGAAAACCAACCTTATGGGAAATCAAACCTAGTGGGGAAATAAACCTTTCGGGAAAACTAACCTTGTGGGAAAACATACCCTGCGGGAAAACCAACCTTGTGGGAAAACAAACCTTGTGGGAAAACAAACCTTGTGGGAAAACAAACCTTGTGAGAAAACAAACCTTGTGGGAAAACCAACCTTATGGGGAAACAAACCCTGCGGGAAAACCAACCTTGTGGGAAAACCAACCTTGCGGGAAAGCGAACCTTTTGGGAAAACCAACACAGTGGGAAAACAAACCTTGTGAGAAAACAATCCTTGTGGGAAAACAAACCTTGTGGGGAAACAAACCTTGTGGGGAAACAAACCTTGTGGGAAAACTAACCTTGTGGGAAAACAAACCTTGCGGGAAAACTAACCTTGTGGGATAACAAACCCTGCGGGAAAACCAAGCTTGTGGGAAAACCAATCTTGTGGGGAAACAAACCTTTCGGGAAAACCAACCTTGTGGGAAAACAAACCTTGTGGGAAAACCAACCTTGTGGGAAAACAAACCTTATGGGGAAAGCAACCCTGCGGGAAAACCAACCTTGTGGGAAAACCAACCTTGTGGGAAAGCGAACCTTTTGGGAAAACCAACACAGTCACAAAACAAACCTTGTGGGAAAACCAACCTTGCGGGAAAACCAACCTTGTTGGAAAACAAACCTTGTGGGAAAACAAATCTTGTGGGAAAACAAACCTTGTGGGAAAACAAACCTTATGGGAAAACAAACCTTGTGGGGAAACAAACCTTGTGGGAAAACCAACCTTGCGGGAAAGCGAACCTTTTGGGAAAACCAACACAGTGGGAAAACAAACATTGTGGGAAAACCAACCTTGCGGGAAAACCAACCTTGGGGGAAAACAAAGCTTGTGGGAAAACAAACCTTGTGGGAAAACCAACCTAGTGGGAAAACAACCTAGTGGGAAAGCAAACCTTGTGAGAAAACAAACCTTGTGGGAAAACCAACCTTATGGGGAAAGCAACCCTGCGGGAAAACCAATCTTGTGGGAAAACCAACCTTGTGGGAAAGCAAACCTTTTGGGAAAACCAACACAGTGGGAAAACAAACCTTGTGGGAAAACCAACCTTGCGGGAAAACCAACCTTGGGGGAAAACAAACCTTGTGGGAAAACAAACCTTGTGGGGAAACAAACCTAGTGGGAAAACAAACCTTGTGAGAAAACAATCCTTGTGGGAAAACAAACCTTGTGGGGAAACAAACCTTGCGAGAAAACTAACCTTGTGGGAAAACAAACCCTGCGGGAAAACCAACCTTGTGGGAAAACCGACCTTGTGGGGAAACAAACCTTTCGGGAAAACCAACCTTGTGGGAAAACCAACCTTGTGGGAAAACAAACCTTGTGGGAAAACAAACCTTGTGCTTGTGGGAAAACAAACCTTGTGGGAAAACCAACCTAGTGGGAAAAACAACCTAGTGGGAAAACAAACCTCGTGAGAAAACAAACCTTGTGGGAAAACCAACCTTATGGGGAAAGCAACCCTGCGGGAAAACCAACCTTGTGGGAAAACCAACCTTGTGGAAAAGCGAACCTTTTGGGAAAACCAACACAGTGGGAAAACAAACCTTGTGGGAAAACCAACCTTGCGGGAAAACCAACCTTGGGGGAAAACAAACCTTGTGGGAAAACAAACCTTGTGGGGAAACCAACCTAGTGGGAAAACAATCCTTGTGGGAAAACAAACCTTGTGGGGAAACAAACCTTGCGGGAAAACTAACCTTGTGGGAAAACAAACCCTGCGGGAATACCAACCTTGTGGGAAAACCAACCTTGTGGGGAAACAAACCTTTCGGGAAAACCAACCTTGTGGGAAAACAAACCTTGTGGGAAAACAAACCTTTTGGGAAAACAAACCTTGTGGGAAAACAAACCTTGTGAGAAAACAAACCTTGTGGGGAAACACACCTAGTGGGAAAACAAACCTTGTGAGAAAACAAACCTTGTGGGAAAACCAACCTTATGGGAAAACAAACCTAGTGGGAAAACAAACCTTGTGGGGAAACAAACCTTTCGGGAAAACCAACCTTGTGGGAAAACAAACATTGCGGGAAAACAAACCTTGTGGGAAAACAAACCTTGTGGGAAAACAAACCTTGTGGGAAAACAAACCTTATGGGAAAACAAAACTTGTGGGGAAACAAACCTTTCGGGAAAACTAACCTTGTGGGAAAACAAACCCTGCGGGAAAACCAACCTTGTGGGAAAACAAACCTTGTGGGAATACAAACCTTGTGGAAAAACAAACCTTGTGAGAAAACAAACCTTGTGGGAAAACCAACCTTATGGGGAAACAAACCCTGCGGGAAAACCAACCTTGTGGGAAAACCAACCTTGCGTAAAAGCGAACCTTTTGGGAAAACCAACAGTGGGAAAACAAACCTTGTGAGAAAACAATCCTTGTGGGAAAACAAACCTTGTGGGGAAACAAACCTTGTGGGGAAACAAACCTTGTGGGAAAACTAACCTTTTGGGAAAACAAACCTTGCGGGAAAACAAACCTTTTGGGAAAACAAACCCTGCGGGAAAACCAACCTTGTGGGAAAACCAACCTTGTGGGGAAACAAACCTTTCGGGAAAACAAACCTTGTGGGAAAACAAACCTTGTGGGAAAACAAACCTTGTGGGAAAACAAACCTTATGGGGAAAGCAACCCTGCGGGAAAACCAACCTTGTGGGAAAACCAACCTTGTGGGAAAGCGAACCTTTTGGGAAAACCAACACAGTCACAAAACAAACCTTGTGGGAAAACCAACCTTGCGGGAAAACCAACCTTGTGGGAAAACAAACCTTGTGGGAAAACAAACCTTGTGGGAAAACAAACCTTGTGGGAAAACAAACCTTATGGGAAAACAAACCTTGTGGGGAAACAAACCTTGTGGGAAAACCAACCTTGCGGGAAAGCGAACCTTTTGGGAAAACCAACACAGTGGGAAAACAAACATTGTGGGAAAACCAACCTTGCGGGAAAACCAACCTTGGGGGAAAACAAACCTTATGGGGAAAGCAACCCTGCGGGAAAACCAACCTTGTGGGAAAACCAACCTTGTGAGAAAACAATCCTTGTGGGAAAACAAACCTTGTGGGGAAACAAACCTTGTGGGGAAACAAACCTTGTGGGAAAACTAACCTTGTGGGAAAACAAACCTTGCGGGAAAACTAACCTTTTGGGAAAACAAACCCTGCGGGAAAACCAACCTTGTGGGAAAACCAACCTTGTGGGGAAACAAACCTTTCGGGAAAACCAACCTTGTGGGAAAACAAACCTTGTGGGAAAACAAACCTTGTGGGAAAATCAACCTAGTGGGAAAAACAACCTAGTGGGAAAACAAACCTTGTGGGAAAACAAACCCTCCGGGAAAACCAACCTTGTGGGAAAACAAACCTTGTGGGAAAACAAACCTTGTGGGAAAACAAACCTTGTGAGAAAACAAACCTTGTGGGAAAACCAACCTTATAGGAAACAAACCCTGAGGGAAAACCAACCTTGTGGGAAAACCAACCTTGCGGGAAAGCGAACCTTTTGGGAAAACCAACACAGTGGGAAAACAAACCTTGTGAGAAAACAATCCTTGTGGGAAAACAAACCTTGTGGGGAAACAAACCTTGTGGGAAAACAAACCAACACAGTGGGAATACAAACATTGTGGGAAAACCAACCTTGTGAGAAAACAATCCTTGTGGGAAAACAAACCTTGTGGGGAAACAAACCTTTTGGGAAAACCAACACAGTGGGAAAACAAACCTTGTGAGAAAACAATCCTTGTGGGAAAACAAACCTTGTGGGGAAACAAACCTTGTGGGGAAACAAACCTTGTGGGAAAACTAACCTTGTGGGAAAACAAACCTTGCGGGAAAACTAACCTTTTGGGAAAACAAACCCTGCGGGAAAACCAACCTTGTGGGAAAACCAACCTTGTGGGGAAACAAACCTTTCGGGAAAACCAACCTTGTGGGAAAACAAACCTTATGGGGAAAGCAACCCTGCGGGAAAACCAACCTTGTGGGAAAACCAACCTTGTGAGAAAACAATCCTTGTGGGAAAACAAACCTTGTGGGGAAACAAACCTTGTGGGGAAACAAACCTTGTGGGAAAACTAACCTTGTGGGAAAACAAACCTTGCGGGAAAACTAACCTTTTGGGAAAACAAACCCTGCGGGAAAACCAACCTTGTGGGAAAACCAACCTTGTGGGGAAACAAACCTTTCGGGAAAACCAACCTTGTGGGAAAACAAACCTTGTGGGAAAACAAACCTTGTGGGAAAATCAACCTAGTGGGAAAAACAACCTAGTGGGAAAACAAACCTTGTGGGAAAACAAACCCTCCGGGAAAACCAACCTTGTGGGAAAACAAACCTTGTGGGAAAACAAACCTTGTGGGAAAACAAACCTTGTGAGAAAACAAACCTTGTGGGAAAACCAACCTTATAGGGAAACAAACCCTGAGGGAAAACCAACCTTGTGGGAAAACCAACCTTGCGGGAAAGCGAACCTTTTGGGAAAACCAACACAGTGGGAAAACAAACCTTGTGAGAAAACAATCCTTGTGGGAAAACAAACCTTGTGGGAAAACCAACCTTGTGGGGAAACAAACCCTGAGGGAAAACTAACCTTGTGGGAAAACAAACCTTGCGGGAAAACTAACCTTTTGGGAAAACAAACCCTGCGGGAAAACCAACCTTGTGGGAAAACCAACCTTGTGGGGAAACAAACCTTATGGGGAAAGCAACCCTGCGGGAAAGCGAACCTTTTGGGAAAACCAACACAGTCACAAAACAAACCTTGTGGGAAAACCAACCTTGCGGGAAAACCAACCTTGTGGGAAAACAAACCTTGTGGGAAAACCAACCTTGTGGGGAAACAAACCTTATGGGGAAAGCAACCCTGCGGGAAAACCAACCTTGTGGGAAAACCAACCTTGTGGGAAAGCGAACCTTTTGGGAAAACCAACACAGTGGGAATACAAACATTGTGGGAAAACCAACCTTGCGGGAAAACCAACCTTGGGGGAAAACAAAGCTTGTGGGAAAACAAACCTTGTGGGAAAACCAACCTAGTGGGAAAGCAAACCTTTTGGGAAAACCAACACAGTGAGAAAACAAACATTGTGGGAAAACCAACCTTGCGGGAAAACCAACCTTGGGGGAAAACAAACCTTGTGGGAAAACAAACCTTGTGGGGAAACAAACCTAGTGGGAAAACAAACCTTGTGAGAAAACAATCCTTGTGGGGAAACAAACCTTGTGGGGAAACAAACCTTGCGGGAAAACTAACCTTGTGGGAAAACAAACCCTGCGGGAAAACCAACCTTGTGGGAAAACCGACCTTGTGGGGTAACAAACCTTTCGGGAAAACAAACCTTGTGGGGAAACAAACCTAGTGGGAAAACAAACCTTGTGAGAAAACAAACCTTGTGGGAAAACCAACCTTATGGGAAAACAAACCTAGTGGGAAAACAAACCTTGTGGGGAAACAAAACTTTCGGGAAAACCAACCTTGTGGGAAAACAAACCTTGTGGGAAAACAAACCTTGTGGGAAAACAAACCTTGTGGGGAAACAAACCTTGTGGGAAAACCAACCTTGCGGGAAAGCGAACCTTTTGGGAAAACCAACACAGTGGGAAAACAAACCTTGTGGGAAAACCAACCTTGCGGGAAAACCAACCATGGGGGAAAACAAAGCTTGTGGGAAAACAAACCTTGTGGGAAAATCAACCTAGTGGGAAAAACAACCTAGTGGGAAAAAAATCTTGTGAGAAAACAAACCCTGTGGGAAAACCAACCTTGTGGGAAAATCAACCTTGTGGGGAAACAAACCTTTCGGGAAAACCAACCTTGTGGGAAAACAAACCTTATGGGGAAAGCAACCCTGCGGGAAAACCAACCTTGTGGGAAAACCAACCTTGTGGGAAAGCGAACCTTTTGGGAAAACCAACACAGTCACAAAACAAACCTTGTGGGAAAACCAACCTTGCGGGAAAACCAACCTTGTGGGAAAACAAACCTTGTGTGAAAACAAACCTTGTGGGAAAACAAACCTTGTGGGAAAACAAACCTTATGGGAAAACAAACCTTGTGGGGAAACAAACCTTGTGGGAAAACCAACCTTGCGGGAAAGCGAACCTTTTGGGAAAACCAACACAGTGGGAAAACAAACATTGTGGGAAAACCAACCTTGCGGGAAAACCAACCTTGGGGGAAAACAAAGCTTGTGGGAAAACAAACCTTGTGGGAAAACCAACCTAGTGGGAAAACAACCTAGTGGGAAAACAAACCTTGTGAGAAAACAAACCTTGTGGGAAAACCAACCTTATGGGGAAAGCAACCCTGCGGGAAAACCACCTTGTGGGAAAACCAACCTTGTGGGAAAGCAAACCTTTTGGGAAAACCAACACAGTGGGAAAACACACATTGTGGGAAAACCAACCTTGCGGGAAAACCAACCTTGGGGGAAAACAAACCTTGTGGGAAAACAAACCTTGTGGGGAAACAAACCTAGTGGGAAAACAAACCTTGTGAGAAAACAATCCTTGTGGGGAAACAAACCTTGTGGGGAAACAAACCTTGCGGGAAAACTAACCTTGTGGGAAAACAAACCCTGCGGGAAAACCAACCTTGTGGGAAAACAAACCTTGTGGGAAAACAAACCTTGTGAGAAAACAAACCTTGTGGGGAAACAAACCTAGTGGGAAAACAAACCTTGTGAGAAAACAAACCTTGTGGGAAAACCAACCTTATGGGAAAACAAACCTAGTGGGAAAACAAACCTTGTGGGAAAACAAACCTTGTGGGGAAACAAACCCTGTGGGAAAACCAACCTTGCGGGAAAGCGAACCTTTTGGGAAAACCAACACAGTGGGAAAACAAACCTTGTGGGAAAACCAACCTTGCGGGAAAACCAACCATGGGGAACAAAGCTTGTGGGAAAACAAACCTTGTGGGAAAATCAACCTAGTGGGAAAACCAACCATGGGGGAAAACAAAGCTTGTGGGAAAACAAACCTTGTGGGAAAATCAACCTAGTGGGAAAAACAACCTAGTGGGAAAACAAACCTTGTGGGAAAACCAACCTTGCGGGAAAGCGAACCTTTTGGGAAAACCAACACAGTGGGAAAACAAACCTTGTGGGAAAACCAACCTTGCGGGAAAACCAACCATGGGGGAAAACAAAGCTTGTGGGAAAACAAACCTTGTGGGAAAATCAACCTAGTGGGAAAACCAACCATGGGGGAAAACAAAGCTTGTGGGAAAACAAACCTTGTGGGAAAACAAACCTTGTGGGAAAACAAACCTTGTGGGGAAACAAACCTTGTGGGAAAACCAACCTTGCGGGAAAGCGAACCTTTTGGGAAAACCAACACAGTGGGAAAACAAACCTTGTGGGAAAACCAACCTTGCGGGAAAACCAACCATGGGGGAAAACAAAGCTTGTGGGAAAACAAACCTTGTGGGAAAATCAACCTAGTGGGAAAAACAACCTAGTGGGAAAACAAACCTTGTGAGAAAACAAACCCTGTGGGAAAACCAACATTGTGGGAAAATCAACCTTGTGGGGAAACAAACCTTTCGGGAAAACCAACCTTGTGGGAAAACAAACCTTGTGAGAAAACAAACCTTGTGGGGAAACAAACCTTGTGGGAAAACCAACCTTGCGGGAAAGCGAACCTTTTGGGAAAACCAACCTTGGGGGAAAACAAAGCTTGTGGGAAAACCAACCTTATGGGGAAACAAACCCTGCGGGAAAACCAACCTTGTGGGAAAACCAACCTTGCGGGAAAGCGAACCTTTTGGGAAAACCAACACAGTGGGAAAACAAACCTTGTGAGAAAACAATCCTTGTGGGAAAACAAACCTTGTGGGGAAACAAACCTTGTGGGGAAACAAACCTAGTGGGAAAACTAACCTTGTGGGAAAACAAACCTTGCGGGAAAACTAACCTTGTGGGAAAACAAACCCTGCGGGAAAACCAACCTTGTGGGAAAACCAACCTTGTGGGGAAACAAACCTTTCGGGAAAACCAACCTTGTGGGAAAACAAACCTTGTGGGAAAACAAACCTTGTGGGAAAACAAACCTTATGGGGAAAGCAACCCTGCGGGAAAACCAACCTTGTGGGAAAACCAACCTTGTGGGAAAGCGAACCTTTTGGGAAAACCAACACAGTGGGAAAACAAACCTTGTGGGAAAACCAACCTTGCGGGAAAACCAACCTTGTGGGAAAACAAACCTTGTGGGAAAACAAACCTTGTGGGAAAACAAACCTTGTGGGAAAACAAACCTTATGGGAAAACAAACCTTGTGGGGAAACAAACCTTGTGGGAAAACCAACCTTGCGGGAAAGCGAACCTTTTGGGAAAACCAACACAGTGGGAAAACAAACAATGTGGGAAAACCAACCTTGCGGGAAAACAAACCTTGGGGGAAAACAAAGCTTGTGGGAAAACAAACCTTGTGGGAAAACCAACCTAGTGGGAAAACAACCTAGTGGGAAAACAAACCTTGTGAGAAAATAAACCTTGTGGGAAAACCAACCTTATGGGGAAAGCAACCCTGCGGGAAAACCAACCTTGTGGGAAAACCAACCTTGTGGGAAAGCGAACCTTTTGGGAAAACCAACACAGTGGGAAAACAAACCTTGTGGGAAAACCAACCTTGCGGGAAAACCAACCTTGGGGGAAAACAAACCTTGTGGGAAAACAAACCTTGTGGGGAAACAAACCTAGTGGGAAAACAAACCTTGTGAGAAAACAATCCTTGTGGGAAAACAAACCTTGTGGGGAAACAAACCTTGCGGGAAAACTAACCTTGTGGGAAAACAAACCCTGCGGGAAAACCAACCTTGTGGGAAAACCAACCTTGTGGGGAAACAAACCTTTCGGGAAAACCAACCTTGTGGGAAAACAAACCTTGTGGGAAAACAAACCTTGTGGGAAAACAAACCTTGTGAGAAAACAAACCTTGTGGGGAAACAAACCTAGTGGGAAAACAAACCTTGCGGGAAAACTAACCTTGTGGGAAAACAAACCCTGCGGGAAAACCAACCTTGTGGGAAAACCGACCTTGTGGGGAAACAAACCTTTCGGGAAAACCAACCTTGTGGGAAAACAAACCCTGCGGGAAAACCAACCTTGTGGGAAAACCGACCTTGTGGGGAAACAAACCTTTCGGGAAAACCAACCTTGTGGGAAAACAAACCTTGTGGGAAAACAAACCTTGTGAGAAAACAAACCTTGTGGGGAAACAAACCTAGTGGGAAAACAAACCTTGTGAGAAAACAAACCTTGTGGGAAAACCAACCTTATGGGAAAACAAACCTAGTGGGAAAACAAACCTTGTGGGGAAACAAACCTTTCGGGAAAACCAACCTTGTGGGAAAACAAACCTTGTGGGAAAACAAACCTTGTGGGAAAACAAACCTTGTGGGGAAACAAACCTTGTGGGAAAACCAACCTCGCGGGAAAGCGAACCTTTTGGGAAAACCAACACAGTGGGAAAACAAACCTTGTGGGAAAACCAACCTTGCGGGAAAACCAACCTTGGGGGAAAACAAAGCTTGTGGGAAAACAAACCTTGTGGGAAAACCAACCTAGTGGGAAAAACAACCTAGTGGGAAAACAAACCTTGTGAGAAAACAA
Source organism: Branchinecta lynchi (assembly GCA_023053575.1). Lineage (NCBI taxonomy): Eukaryota > Metazoa > Arthropoda > Branchiopoda > Anostraca > Branchinectidae > Branchinecta > Branchinecta lynchi. Next base: position 337,092 of record JAKZAP010000059.1, read on the forward strand.
ACCTTGTGGGAAAACCAACCTTATGGGGAAAGCAACCCTGCGGGAAAACCAACCTTATGGGAAAACCAACCTTGTGGGAAAGCGAACCTTTTGGGAAAACCAACACAGTGGGAAAACAAACCTTGTGGGAAAACCAACCTTGCGGGAAAGCGAACCTTTTGGGAAAACCAACACAGTGGGAAAACAAACCTTGTGGGAAAACCAACCTTGCGGGAAAACCAACCATGGGGGAAAACAAAGCTTGTGGGAAAACAAACCTTGTGGGAAAATCAACCTAGTGGGAAAAACAGCCTAGTGGGAAAACAAACCTTGTGAGAAAACAAACCCTGTGCGAAAACCAACCTTGTGGGAAAACCAACCTTGTGGGGAAACAAACCTTTCGGGAAAACCAACCTTGTGGGAAAACAAACCTTGTGAGAAAACAAACCTTGTGGGGAAACAAACCTTGTGGGAAAACCAACCTTGCGGGAAAGCGAACCTTTTGGGAAAACCAACCTTGGGGGAAAACAAAGCTTGTGGGAAAACCAACCTTATGGGGAAACAAACCCTGCGGGAAAACCAACCTTGTGGGAAAACCAACCTTGCGGGAAAGCGAACCTTTTGGGAATACCAACACAGTGGGAAAACAAACCTTGTGAGAAAACAATCCTTGTGGGAAAACCAACCTTGCGGGAAAGCGAACCTTTTGGGAAAACCAACACAGTGGGAAAACAAACCTTGTGGGAAAACCAACCTTGCGGGAAAACCAACCTTGGGGGAAAACAAAGCTTGTGGGAAAACAAACCTTGTGGGAAAACCAACCTAGTGGGAAAAACAACCTAGTGGGAAAACAAACCTTGTGAGAAAACAAACCTTGTGGGAAAACCAACCTTATGGGGAAAGCAACCCTGCGGGAAAACCAACCTTATGGGAAAACCAACCTTTTGGGAAAGCGAACCTTTTGGGAAAACCAACACAGTGGGAAAACAAACCTTGTGGGAAAACAAACCTTGTGGGGAAACAAACCTTGTGGGAAAACCAACCTTGCGGGAAAGCGAACCTTTTGGGAAAACCAACACAGTGGGAAAACAAACATTGTGGGAAAACCAACCTTGCGGGAAAACCAACCTTGGGGGAAAACAAAGCTTGTGGGAAAACAAAGCTTGTGGGAAAACCAACCTAGTGGGAAAACAACCTAGTGGGAAAACAAACCTTGTGAGAAAACAAACCTTGTGGGAAAACCAACCTTATGGGGAAAGCAACCCTGCGGGAAAACCACCTTGTGGGAAAACCAACCTTGTGGGAAAGCAAACCTTTTGGGAAAACCAACACAGTGGGAAAACACACATTGTGGGAAAACCAACCTTGCGGGAAAACCAACCTTGGGGGAAAACAAACCTTGTGGGAAAACAAACCTTGTGGGGAAACAAACCTAGTGGGAAAACAAACCTTGTGAGAAAACAATCCTTGTGGGGAAACAAACCTTGTGGGGAAACAAACCTTGCGGGAAAACTAACCTTGTGGGAAAACAAACCCTGCGGGAAAACCAACCTTGTGGGAAAACAAACCTTGTGGGAAAACAAACCTTGTGAGAAAACAAACCTTGTGGGGAAACAAACCTAGTGGGAAAACAAACCTTGTGAGAAAACAAACCTTGTGGGAAAACCAACCTTATGGGAAAACAAACCTAGTGGGAAAACAAACCTTGTGGGGAAACAAACCTTTCGGGAAAACCAACCTTGTGGAAAACAAACCTTGTGGGAAAACAAACCTTGTGGGAAAACAAACCTTGTGGGGAAACAAACCTTGTGGGAAAACCAACCTTGCGGGAAAGCGAACCTTTTGGGAAAACCAACACAGTGGGAAAACAAACCTTGTGGGAAAACCAACCTTGCGGGAAAACCAACCATGGGGGAAAACAAAGCTTGTGGGAAAACAAACCTTGTGGGAAAATCAACCTAGTGGGAAAAACAACCTAGTGGGAAAACAAACCTTGTGAGAAAACAAACCCTGTGGGAAAACCAACCTTGTGGGAAAATCAACCTTGTGGGGAAACAAACCTTTCGGGAAAACCAACCTTGTGGGAAAACAAACCTTGTGAGAAAACAAACCTTGTGGGGAAACAAACCTTGTGGGAAAACCAACCTTGCGGGAAAGCGAACCTTTTGGGAAAACCAACCTTGGGGGAAAACAAAGCTTGTGAGAAAACCAACCTTATGGGGAAACAAACCCTGCGGGAAAACCAACCTTGTGGGAAAACCAACCTTGCGGGAAAGCGAACCTTTTGGGAAAACCAACACAGTGGGAAAACAAACCTTGTGAGAAAACAATCCTTGTGGGAAAACAAACCTTGTGGGGAAACAAACCTTGTGGGGAAACAAACCTAGTGGGAAAACTAACCTTGTGGGAAAACAAACCTTGCGGGAAAACTAACCTTGTGGGAAAACAAACCCTGCGGGAAAACCAACCTTGTGGGAAAACCAACCTTGTGGGGAAACAAACCTTTCGGGAAAACCAACCTTGTGGGAAAACAAACCTTGTGGGAAAACAAACCTTGTGGGAAAACAAACCTTATGGGGAAAGCAACCCTGCGGGAAAACCAACCTTGTGGGAAAACCAACCTTGTGGGAAAGCGAACCTTTTGGGAAAACCAACACAGTGGGAAAACAAACCTTGTGGGAAAACCAACCTTGCGGGAAAACCAACCTTGTGGGAAAACAAACCTTGTGGGAAAACCAACCTTGTGGGAAAACAAACCTTGTGGGAAAACAAACCTTGTGGGAAAACAAACCTTGTGGGGAAACAAACCTTGTGGGAAAACCAACCTCGCGGGAAAGCGAACCTTTTGGGAAAACCAACACAGTGGGAAAACAAACCTTGTGGGAAAACCAACCTTGCGGGAAAACCAACCTTGGGGGAAAACAAAGCTTGTGGGAAAACAAACCATGTGGGAAAACCAACCTAGTGGGAAAAACAACCTAGTGGGAAAACAAACCTTGTGAGAAAACAAACCTTGTGGGAAAACCAACCTTATGGGGAAAGCAACCCTGCGGGAAAACCAACCTTATGGGAAAACCAACCTTGTGGGAAAGCGAACCTTTTGGGAAAACCAACACAGTGGGAAAACAAACCTTGTGGGAAAACCAACCTTGCGGGAAAGCGAACCTTTTGGGAAAACCAACACAGTGGGAAAACAAACCTTGTGGGAAAACCAACCTTGCGGGAAAACCAACCTTGGGGGAAAACAAACCTTGTGGGAAAACAAACCTTGTGGGGAAACAAACCTAGTGGGAAAACAAACCTTGTGAGAAAACAATCCTTGTGGGAAAACAAACCTTGTGGGGAAACAAACCTTGCGGGAAAACTAACCTTGTGGGAAAACAAACCCTGCGGGAAAACCAACCTTGTGGGAAAACCAACCTTGTGGGGAAACAAACCTTTCGGGAAAACCAACCTTGTGGGAAAACAAACCTTGTGGGAAAACAAACCTTGTGGGAAAACAAACCTTGTGAGAAAACAAACCTTGTGGGGAAACAAACCTAGTGGGAAAACAAACCTTGCGGGAAAACTAACCTTGTGGGAAAACGAACCCTGCGGGAAAACCAACCTTGTGGGAAAACCGACCTTGTGGGGAAACAAACCTTTCGGGAAAACCAACCTTGTGGGAAAACAAACCCTGCGGGAAAACCAACCTTGTGGGAAAACCGACCTTGTGGGGAAACAAACCTTTCGGGAAAACCAACCTTGTGGGAAAACAAACCTTGTGGGAAAACAAACCTTGTGAGAAAACAAACCTTGTGGGGAAACAAACCTAGTGGGAAAACAAACCTTGTGAGAAAACAAACCTTGTGGGAAAACCAACCTTATGGGAAAACAAACCTAGTGGGAAAACAAACCTTGTGGGGAAACAAACCTTTCGGGAAAACCAACCTTGTGGGAAAACAAACCTTGTGGGAAAACAAACCTTGTGGGAAAACAAACCTTGTGGGGAAACAAACCTTGTGGGAAAACAAACCTCGCGGGAAAGCGAACCTTTTGGGAAAACCAACACAGTGGGAAAACAAACCTTGTGAGAAAACAAACCTTGGGGGAAAACAAAGCTTGTGGGAAAACAAACCTTGTGGGAAAACCAACCTAGTGGGAAAAACAACCTAGTGGGAAAACAAACCTTGTGAGAAAACAAACCTTGTGGGAAAACCAACCTTATGGGGAAAGCAACCCTGCGGGAAAACCAACCTTATGGGAAAACCAACCTTGTGGGAAAGCGAACCTTTTGGGAAAACCAACACAGTGGGAAAACAAACCTTGTGGGAAAACCAACCTTGCGGGAAAGCGAACCTTTTGGGAAAACCAACACAGTGGGAAAACAAACCTTGTGGGAAAACCAACCTTGCGGGAAAACCAACCATGGGGGAAAACAAAGCTTGTGGGAAAACAAACCTTGTGGGGAAATCAACCTAGTGGGAAAAACAGCCTAGTGGGAAAACAAACCTTGTGAGAAAACAAACCCTGTGCGAAAACCAACCTTGTGGGAAAACCAACCTTGTGGGGAAACAAACCTTTCGGGAAAACCAACCTTGTGGGAAAACAAACCTTGTGAGAAAACAAACCTTGTGGGGAAACAAACCTTGTGGGAAAACCAACCTTGCGGGAAAGCGAACCTTTTGGGAAAACCAACCTTGGGGGAAAACAAAGCTTGTGGGAAAACCAACCTTATGGGGAAACAAACCCTGCGGGAAAACCAACCTTGTGGGAAAACCAACCTTGCGGGAAAGCGAACCTTTTGGGAATACCAACACAGTGGGAAAACAAACCTTGTGAGAAAACAATCCTTGTGGGAAAACCAACCTTGCGGGAAAGCGAACCTTTTGGGAAAACAAACCCTGTGCGAAAACCAACCTTGTGGGAAAACCAACCTTGTGGGGAAACAAACCTTTCGGGAAAACCAACCTTGTGGGAAAACAAACCTTGTGAGAAAACAAACCTTGTGGGAAAACAAACCTTGTGGGAAAACCAACCTTGCGGGAAAACCAACCTTGGGGGAAAACAAAGCTTGTGGGAAAACAAACCTTGTGGGAAAACCAACCTAGTGGGAAAAACAACCTAGTGGGAAAACAAACCTTGTGAGAAAACAAACCTTGTGGGAAAACCAACCTTATGGGGAAAGCAACCCTGCGGGAAAACCAACCTTATGGGAAAACCAACCTTGTGGGAAAGCGAACCTTTTGGGAAAACCAACACAGTGGGAAAACAAACCTTGTGGGAAAACCAACCTTGCGGGAAAGCGAACCTTTTGGGAAAACCAACACAGTGGGAAAACAAACCTTGTGGGAAAACCAACCTTGCGGGAAAACCAACCTTGGGGGAAAACAAACCTTGTGGGAAAACAAACCTTGTGGGGAAACAAACCTAGTGGGAAAACAAACCTTGTGAGAAAACAATCCTTGTGGGAAAACAAACCTTGTGGGGAAACAAACCTTGCGGGAAAACTAACCTTGTGGGAAAACAAACCCTGCGGGAAAACCAACCTTGTGGGAAAACCAACCTTGTGGGGAAACAAACCTTTCGGGAAAACCAACCTTGTGGGAAAACAAACCTTGTGGGAAAACAAACCTTGTGGGAAAACAAACCTTGTGAGAAAACAAACCTTGTGGGGAAACAAACCTAGTGGGAAAACAAACCTTGCGGGAAAACTAACCTTGTGGGAAAACGAACCCTGCGGGAAAACCAACCTTGTGGGAAAACCGACCTTGTGGGGAAACAAACCTTTCGGGAAAACCAACCTTGTGGGAAAACAAACCCTGCGGGAAAACCAACCTTGTGGGAAAACCGACCTTGTGGGGAAACAAACCTTTCGGGAAAACCAACCTTGTGGGAAAACAAACCTTGCGGGAAAACTAACCTTGTGGGAAAACGAAACCTGCGGGAAAACCAACCTTGTGGGAAAACCGACCTTGTGGGAAAACAAACCTTTCGGGAAAACCAACCTTGTGGGAAAACAAACCCTGCGGGAAAACCAACCTTATGGGAAAACCAACCTTTTGGGAAAGCGAACCTTTTGGGAAAACCAACACAGTGGGAAAACAAACCTTGTGGGAAAACAAACCTTGTGGGGAAACAAACCTTGTGGGAAAACCAACCTTGCGGGAAAGCGAACCTTTTGGGAAAACCAACACAGTGGGAAAACAAACATTGTGGGAAAACCAACCTTGCGGGAAAACCAACCTTGGGGGAAAACAAAGCTTGTGGGAAAACAAACCTTGTGGGAAAACCAACCTAGTGGGAAAACAACCTAGTGGGAAAACAAACCTTGTGAGAAAACAAACCTTGTGGGAAAACCAACCTTATGGGGAAAGCAACCCTGCGGGAAAACCACCTTGTGGGAAAACCAACCTTGTGGGAAAGCAAACCTTTTGGGAAAACCAACACAGTGGGAAAACACACATTGTGGGAAAACCAACCTTGCGGGAAAACCAACCTTGGGGGAAAACAAACCTTGTGGGAAAACAAACCTTGTGGGGAAACAAACCTAGTGGGAAAACAAACCTTGTGAGAAAACAATCCTTGTGGGGAAACAAACCTTGTGGGGAAACAAACCTTGCGGGAAAACTAACCTTGTGGGAAAACAAACCCTGCGGGAAAACCAACCTTGTGGGAAAACAAACCTTGTGGGAAAACAAACCTTGTGAGAAAACAAACCTTGTGGGGAAACAAACCTAGTGGGAAAACAAACCTTGTGAGAAAACAAACCTTGTGGGAAAACCAACCTTATGGGAAAACAAACCTAGTGGGAAAACAAACCTTGTGGGGAAACAAACCTTTCGGGAAAACCAACCTTGTGGAAAACAAACCTTGTGGGAAAACAAACCTTGTGGGAAAACAAACCTTGTGGGGAAACAAACCTTGTGGGAAAACCAACCTTGCGGGAAAGCGAACCTTTTGGGAAAACCAACACAGTGGGAAAACAAACCTTGTGGGAAAACCAACCTTGCGGGAAAACCAACCATGGGGGAAAACAAAGCTTGTGGGAAAACAAACCTTGTGGGAAAATCAACCTAGTGGGAAAAACAACCTAGTGGGAAAACAAACCTTGTGAGAAAACAAACCCTGTGGGAAAACCAACCTTGTGGGAAAATCAACCTTGTGGGGAAACAAACCTTTCGGGAAAACCAACCTTGTGGGAAAACAAACCTTGTGAGAAAACAAACCTTGTGGGGAAACAAACCTTGTGGGAAAACCAACCTTGCGGGAAAGCGAACCTTTTGGGAAAACCAACCTTGGGGGAAAACAAAGCTTGTGGGAAAACCAACCTTATGGGGAAACAAACCCTGCGGGAAAACCAACCTTGTGGGAAAACCAACCTTGCGGGAAAGCGAACCTTTTGGGAAAACCAACACAGTGGGAAAACAAACCTTGTGGGAAAACCAACCTTGCGGGAAAGCGAACCTTTTGGGAAAACCAACACAGTGGGAAAACAAACCTTGTGGGAAAACCAACCTTGCGGGAAAGCGAACCTTTTGGGAAAACCAACACAGTGGGAAAACAATCCTTGTGGGAAAACAAACCTTGTGGGGAAACAAACCTTGTGGGGAAACAAACCTAGTGGGAAAACTAACCTTGTGGGAAAACAAACCTTGCGGGAAAACTAACCTTGTGGGAAAACAAACCCTGCGGGAAAACCAACCTTGTGGGAAAACCAACCTTGTGGGGAAACAAACCTTTCGGGAAAACCAACCTTGTGGGAAAACAAACCTTGTGGGAAAACAAACCTTGTGGGAAAACAAACCTTATGGGGAAAGCAACCCTGCGGGAAAACCAACCTTGTGGGAAAACCAACCTTGTGGGAAAGCGAACCTTTTGGGAAAACCAACACAGTGGGAAAACAAACCTTGTGGGAAAACCAACCTTGCGGGAAAACCAACCTTGTGGGAAAACAAACCTTGTGGGAAAACCAACCTTGTGGGAAAACAAACCTTGTGGGAAAACAAACCTTGTGGGAAAACAAACCTTGTGGGGAAACAAACCTTGTGGGAAAACCAACCTCGCGGGAAAGCGAACCTTTTGGGAAAACCAACACAGTGGGAAAACAAACCTTGTGGGAAAACCAACCTTGCGGGAAAACCAACCTTGGGGGAAAACAAAGCTTGTGGGAAAACAAACCTTGTGGGAAAACCAACCTAGTGGGAAAAACAACCTAGTGGGAAAACAAACCTTGTGAGAAAACAAACCTTGTGGGAAAACCAACCTTATGGGGAAAGCAACCCTGCGGGAAAACCAACCTTATGGGAAAACCAACCTTGTGGGAAAGCGAACCTTTTGGGAAAACCAACACAGTGGGAAAACAAACCTTGTGGGAAAACCAACCTTGCGGGAAAGCGAACCTTTTGGGAAAACCAACACAGTGGGAAAACAAACCTTGTGGGAAAACCAACCTTGCGGGAAAACCAACCTTGGGGGAAAACAAACCTTGTGGGAAAACAAACCTTGTGGGGAAACAAACCTAGTGGGAAAACAAACCTTGTGAGAAAACAATCCTTGTGGGAAAACAAACCTTGTGGGGAAACAAACCTTGCGGGAAAACTAACCTTGTGGGAAAACAAACCCTGCGGGAAAACCAACCTTGTGGGAAAACCAACCTTGTGGGGAAACAAACCTTTCGGGAAAACCAACCTTGTGGGAAAACAAACCTTGTGGGAAAACAAACCTTGTGGGAAAACAAACCTTGTGAGAAAACAAACCTTGTGGGGAAACAAACCTAGTGGGAAAACAAACCTTGCGGGAAAACTAACCTTGTGGGAAAACGAACCCTGCGGGAAAACCAACCTTGTGGGAAAACCGACCTTGTGGGGAAACAAACCTTTCGGGAAAACCAACCTTGTGGGAAAACAAACCCTGCGGGAAAACCAACCTTGTGGGAAAACCGACCTTGTGGGGAAACAAACCTTTCGGGAAAACCAACCTTGTGGGAAAACAAACCTTGTGGGAAAACAAACCTTGTGAGAAAACAAACCTTGTGGGGAAACAAACCTAGTGGGAAAACAAACCTTGTGAGAAAACAAACCTTGTGGGAAAACCAACCTTATGGGAAAACAAACCTAGTGGGAAAACAAACCTTGTGGGGAAACAAACCTTTCGGGAAAACCAACCTTGTGGGAAAACAAACCTTGTGGGAAAACAAACCTTGTGGGAAAACAAACCTTGTGGGGAAACAAACCTTGTGGGAAAACCAACCTCGCGGGAAAGCGAACCTTTTGGGAAAACCAACACAGTGGGAAAACAAACCTTGTGAGAAAACAAACCTTGGGGGAAAACAAAGCTTGTGGGAAAACAAACCTTGTGGGAAAACCAACCTAGTGGGAAAAACAACCTAGTGGGAAAACAAACCTTGTGAGAAAACAAACCTTGTGGGAAAACCAACCTTATGGGGAAAGCAACCCTGCGGGAAAACCAACCTTATGGGAAAACCAACCTTGTGGGAAAGCGAACCTTTTGGGAAAACCAACACAGTGGGAAAACAAACCTTGTGGGAAAACCAACCTTGCGGGAAAGCGAACCTTTTGGGAAAACCAACACAGTGGGAAAACAAACCTTGTGGGAAAACCAACCTTGCGGGAAAACCAACCATGGGGGAAAACAAAGCTTGTGGGAAAACAAACCTTGTGGGGAAATCAACCTAGTGGGAAAAACAGCCTAGTGGGAAAACAAACCTTGTGAGAAAACAAACCCTGTGCGAAAACCAACCTTGTGGGAAAACCAACCTTGTGGGGAAACAAACCTTTCGGGAAAACCAACCTTGTGGGAAAACAAACCTTGTGAGAAAACAAACCTTGTGGGGAAACAAACCTTGTGGGAAAACCAACCTTGCGGGAAAGCGAACCTTTTGGGAAAACCAACCTTGGGGGAAAACAAAGCTTGTGGGAAAACCAACCTTATGGGGAAACAAACCCTGCGGGAAAACCAACCTTGTGGGAAAACCAACCTTGCGGGAAAGCGAACCTTTTGGGAATACCAACACAGTGGGAAAACAAACCTTGTGAGAAAACGATCCTTGTGGGAAAACCAACCTTGCGGGAAAGCGAACCTTTTGGGAAAACAAACCCTGTGCGAAAACCAACCTTGTGGGAAAACCAACCTTGTGGGGAAACAAACCTTTCGGGAAAACCAACCTTGTGGGAAAACAAACCTTGTGAGAAAACAAACCTTGTGGGAAAACAAACCTTGTGGGAAAACCAACCTTGCGGGAAAACCAACCTTGGGGGAAAACAAAGCTTGTGGGAAAACAAACCTTGTGGGAAAACCAACCTAGTGGGAAAAACAACCTAGTGGGAAAACAAACCTTGTGAGAAAACAAACCTTGTGGGAAAACCAACCTTATGGGGAAAAAAACCCTGCGGGAAAACCAACCTTATGGGAAAACCAACCTTGTGGGAAAGCGAACCTTTTGGGAAAACCAACACAGTGGGAAAACAAACCTTGTGGGAAAACCAACCTTGCGGGAAAGCGAACCTTTTGGGAAAACCAACACAGTGGGAAAACAAACCTTGTGGGAAAACCAACCTTGCGGGAAAACCAACCTTGGGGGAAAACAAACCTTGTGGGAAAACAAACCTTGTGGGGAAACAAACCTAGTGGGAAAACAAACCTTGTGAGAAAACAATCCTTGTGGGAAAACAAACCTTGTGGGGAAACAAACCTTGCGGGAAAACTAACCTTGTGGGAAAACAAACCCTGCGGGAAAACCAACCTTGTGGGAAAACCAACCTTGTGGGGAAACAAACCTTTCGGGAAAACCAACCTTGTGGGAAAACAAACCTTGTGGGAAAACAAACCTTGTGGGAAAACAAACCTTGTGAGAAAACAAACCTTGTGGGGAAACAAACCTAGTGGGAAAACAAACCTTGCGGGAAAACTAACCTTGTTTGAAAACGAACCCTGCGGGAAAACCAACCTTGTGGGAAAACCGACCTTGTGGGGAAACAAACCTTTCGGGAAAACCAACCTTGTGGGAAAACAAACCCTGCGGGAAAACCAACCTTGTGGGAAAACCGACCTTGTGGGGAAACAAACCTTTCGGGAAAACCAACCTTGTGGGAAAACAAACCTTGTGGGAAAACAAACCTTGTGAGAAAACAAACCTTGTGGGGAAACAAACCTAGTGGGAATACAAACCTTGTGAGAAAACAAACCTTGTGGGAAAACCAACCTTATGGGAAAACAAACCTAGTGGGAAAACAAACCTTGTGGGGAAACAAACCTTTCGGGAAAACCAACCTTGTGGGAAAACAAACCTTGTGGGAAAACAAACCTTGTGGGAAAACAAACCTTGTGGGGAAACAAACCTTGTGGGAAAACCAACCTCGCGGGAAAGCGAACCTTTTGGGAAAACCAACACAGTGGGAAAACAAACCTTGTGAGAAAACAAACCTTGGGGGAAAACAAAGCTTGTGGGAAAACAAACCTTGTGGGAAAACCAACCTAGTGGGAAAAACAACCTAGTGGGAAAACAAACCTTGTGAGAAAACAAACCTTGTGGGAAAACCAACCTTATGGGGAAAGCAACCCTGCGGGAAAACCAACCTTATGGGAAAACCAACCTTGTGGGAAAGCGAACCTTTTGGGAAAACCAACACAGTGGGAAAACAAACCTTGTGGGAAAACCAACCTTGCGGGAAAGCGAACCTTTTGGGAAAACCAACACAGTGGGAAAACAAACCTTGTGGGAAAACCAACCTTGCGGGAAAACCAACCATGGGGGAAAACAAAGCTTTTGGGAAAACAAACCTTGTGGGGAAATCAACCTAGTGGGAAAAACAGCCTAGTGGGAAAACAAACCTTGTGAGAAAACAAACCCTGTGCGAAAACCAACCTTGTGGGAAAACCAACCTTGCGGGAAAGCGAACCTTGCGGGAAAGCGAACCTCTTGGGAAAACCAACACAGTGGGAAAACAAACCTTGTGAGAAAACAATCCTTGTGGGAAAACAAACCTTGTGGGGAAACAAACCTTGTGGGGAAACAAACCTTGTGGGAAAACTAACCTTGTGGGAAAACAAACCTTGTGGGGAAACAAACCTTGTGGGGAAACAAACCTTGTTTGGAAAACAAACCTTGTGGGAAAACAAACCTTGTGAGAAAACAAACCTTGTGGGGAAACAAACCTAGTGGGAACACAAACCTTGTGAGAAAACAAACCTTGTGGGAAAACCAACCTTGCGGGAAAGCGAACCTTGCGGGAAAGCGAACCTCTTGGGAAAACCAACACAGTGGGAAAACAAACCTTGTGAGAAAACAATCCTTGTGGGAAAACCAACCTAGTGGGAAAAACAACCTTGGGGGAAAACAAAGCTTGTGGGAAAACAAACCTTGTGGGAAAACCAACCTAGTGGGGAAAGCAACCCTGCGGGAAAACCAACCTTGTGGGAAAACCAACCTTGTGGGAAAACGAACCTTGTGGGAAAGCGAACCTTTTGGGAAAACCAACACAGTGGGAAAACAAACCTTGTGGGAAAACCAACCTTGCGGGAAAACCAACCTTGGGGGAAAACCAACCTTGTGGGAAAGCGAACCTTTTGGGAAAACCAACACAGTGGGAAAACAAACCTTGTGGGAAAACAAACCTTGCGGGAAAACTAACCTTGTGGGAAAACAAACCCTGCGGGAAAAGAAACCTTGTGGGAAAACCAACCTTGTGGGGAAACAAACCTTTCTGGAAAACCAACCTTGTGGCAAAACAAACCTTGTGGGAAAACAAACCTTGTGGGAAAACAAACCTTGTGACAAAACAAACCTTGTGGGGAAACAAACCTAGTGGGAAAACAAACCTTGTGAGAAAACAAACCTTGTGGGAAAACCAACCTTGCGGGAAAGCGAACCTTGCGGGAAAGCGAACCTCTTGGGAAAACCAACACAGTGGGAAAACAAACCTTGTGAGAAAACAATCCTTGTGGGAAAACAAACCTTGTGGGGAAACAAACCTTGTGGGGAAACAAACCTTGTGGGAAAACTAACCTTGTGGGAAAACAAACCTTGCGGGAAAACTAACCTTGTGGGAAAACAAACCCTGCGGGAAAACCAGCCTTGTGGGAAAACCAACCTTGTGGGGAAACAAATCTTTCGGGAAAACCAACCTTGTGGGAAAACAAACCTTGTGAGAAAACAAACCTTGTGGGGAAACAAACCTTGTGGGGAAACAAACCTTGTGGGAAAACTAACCTTGTGGGAAAACAAACCTTGCGGGAAAACTAACCTTGTGGGAAAACAAACCCTGCGGGAAAACCAGCCTTGTGGGAAAACCAACCTTGTGGGGAAACAAACCTTTTCGGAAAACCAACCTAGTGGGAAAAACAACCTAGTGGGAAAAAAACCTTGTGAGAAAACAAACCTTGTGGGAAAACCAACCTTATGGGGAAAGCAACCCTGCGGGAAAACCAACCTTGTGGGAAAACCAACCTTGTGGGAAAACGAACCTTGTGGGAAAGCGAACCTTTTGGGAAAACCAACACAGTGGGAAAACAAACCTTGTGGGAAAACCAACCTTGCGGGAAAACCAACCTTGGGGGAAAACAAACCTTGTGGGAAAACAAACCTTGTGGGGAAACAAACCTAGTGGGAAAACAAACCTTGTGAGAAAACAATCCTTGTGGGAAAACAAACCTTGTGGGGAAACAAACCTTGCGGGAAAACTAACCTTGTGGGAAAACAAACCCTGCGGGAAAACCAACCTTGTGGGAAAACCAACCTTGTGGGGAAACAAACCTTTCGGGAAAACCAAACTTGTGGGAAAACAAACCTTGTGGGAAAACAAACCTTGTGGGAAAGCGAACCTTTTGGGAAAACCAACAAAGTGGGAAAACAAACCTTGTGGGAAAACCAACCTTGCGGGAAAACCAACCTTGGGGGAAAACAAAGCTTGTGGGAAAACAAACCTTGTGGGAAGACCAACCTAGTGGGAAACACAACCTAGTGGGAAAACAAACCTTATGGGGAAAGCAACCCTGCGGGAAAACCAACCTTGTGGGAAAACCAACCTTGTGGGAAAGCGAACCTTTTGGGAAAACCAACACAGTGGGAAAACCAACCTTGTGGGAAAACCAACCTTGCGGGAAAACCAACCTTGGGGGAAAACAAACCTTGTGGGAAAACAAACCTTGTGGGGAAACCTTGTGGGGAAACAAACCTTGTGGGAAAACTAACCTTGTGGGAAAACAAACCTTGTGGGAAAACCAACCTTGTGGGAAAGCGAACCTTTTAGGAAAACCAACACAGTGGGAAAACAAACCTTGTGGGAAAACAAACCTTGTGGGGAAACAAACCTTGCGGGAAAACTAACCTTGTGGGAAAACAAACCCTGCGGGAAAACCAACCTTGTGGGGAAACAAACCTTTCGGGAAAACAAACCTTGTGGGAAAACAAACCTTGTGGGAAAACAAACCTTGTGGGAAAACAAACCTTATGGGGAAAGCAACCCTGCGGGAAAACCAACCTTGTGGGAAAACCAACCTTGTGGGAAAGCGAACCTTTTGGGAAAACCAACACAGTGGGAAAACAAACCTTGCGGGAAAACCAACCATGCGGGAAAACCAACCTTTGGGGAAAACAAACCTTGTGGGAAAACACACCTTGTGGGGTTAGGTTAGGTTAGGTTAGGTTAGGTTAGGTTAGGTTAGGTTAGGTTAGGTTAGGTTAGGTTAGGTTAGGTTAGGTTAGGTTAGGTTAGGTTAGGTTAGGTTAGGTTAGGTTAGGTTAGGTTAGGTTAGGTTAGGTTAGGTTAGGTTAGGTTAGGTTAGGTTAGGTTACGTTAGGTTAGGTTAGGTTAGGTTAGGTTAGGTTAGGTTAGGTTACGTTAGACTAGCACATTGGAATTGTTAGGCTCAACATCCGAGAAAAACGGCAGAGTCTTTTCGGCTCAACCTTTCCGGACTCAACTCAACAGATATCCTCAGTTGAGCATCTAGTCAGTGAAAATTACAAATCTACGAAGGATGCAGTAGTTCGGGAAACTGCCGAGGATGGCCATAATGGAGCTAACCGGGATGTTGGGGATTCTTGGAGCTCAACTGTTAGGCTAGCAGCTTAACTTTTAAGTTTAGAGAAAATGACTAGCGTGGCCGGAAATAATGGCTAACCGTTCAGTCTGGGGGTTGGAAGGAGGCGGAGGTTATGTGATAAGGTGGAGACGGGTGGGCGGGAGACTGAGGTGAGGTGGAGGTTCAAATGTTAGGCTAACAACCCAACAGTTGAGTTTATATCGAAAAATTATTATTTTCATTTTTATAGGATATTCTGCAAAGATCAGTTACAACTCGACTGTTTTAGTTATAATTAGGCTTTTGATTTAATACTTGACTCCTCCTAGACACTTAAAAATGCACATCTTTACTAAGAAGCGTAAAAAGAGGGTTCAAAATTCACTTGCAGGAAAAACATTTGAGGTCAAAATGATTATTTTTCCCTTTTGAACAACATTTGAAAAGAAATCATTTGTACTTTAATAATTTGTTTATTGAACTTTTTAACTCAACAGTTGAGTTGAAACTCAACAGTTGAGTTGTAACTCAACAGCCTAACAATTGAGTTTAAAACGAAATATTATAATTTTCATTTTTATTGGATAATCCGCAAAAATCAGTTACAACTCGACTATTTTAGCTATAATTAGGTTTTTGATTTAAAACTTGACTGCTCCTAGACATTTTAAAATTCACATATTTACGAAAAAACGTAAAAAGAGGATTTCAAATTCATATACATGAAAAAAATTTGAGGTCAAATTGATTATTTTTCACTTTTGAACATCATTTGATAAGAAATCATTTGTACTTTAAAAAAAACAATTGTATGGTAAAGTTGAGTTGTAACTCAACAGTTGAGTTGTAACTCAACAGTTTAGTTGGAGATTAAATGGAGTTCAACTGTTAGGCTAACAACCAATAGGTGAGTTTAAACGAAAAATTATTATTTTCCTTTTTATTGTTTCCTTTTTATATATATTTACTAAAAGCGTAAAAAGAGGGTTCAAAAATCATTTGCAAGAAAAATATTTGAGGTCAAAATTATTATTTTTCACTTTTGAACATCGTTTGATAAGAAATCACTTATACTTTAAAAAAAACAATTGTATGGTAAAGTTGAGTTGTAACTCAACAGTTTAGTTGGAGATTAAATGGAGTTCAACTGTTAGGCTAACAACCCAATAGTTGAGTTTAAAACGAAAAATTATTATTTTCCTTTTTATAGTTTCCTTTTTATATATATTTACTAAAAGCGTAAAAAGAGGGTTCAAAAATCATTTGCAAGACAAATATTTGAGGTCAAAATTATTATTTTTCACTTTTGAACATCGTTTGATAAGAAATCATTTGTACTTTAAAAAAAACAATTGTATGGTAAAGTTGAGTTGTAACTCAACAGTTTAGTTGTAACTCAAGAATTGATTTGTATCTCAAAAATTGTTGTGTAACTCCTCGGTGGGCACAGAATCAGATCTCTTTCGACGCAACTGTTAAGATCAGTTGTAATACCTCAATAGGTATGACCGGTTATGTTGTAACTCAACAATTGATTTGTATTTCAAAAAGGATTTTGTAACTGAACAGTGGGCCCAGAATCAGATCCGTTGAGTTGTAGCTCAAAGGTTGAGTTGGAACACAAAGAATGAGTTAGCAATAGTTGAGCTGTAACTCAAAAAATAAGTTGGAACCCAATAGTTGAGCTGTAACTCAACATTTGAGTTTGAACCCAACAGTTGAGCTGCAACTCAATAGTTGAGTTGTAACTCAACAGTTTAGTTGGAGATTAGATTATCAACTATTATTATAAACTGTTAGGCTAACAGCTTAACAGTTGGGTTAAAAGAAAAAGCTTAGCGTGGCCTGAAAAGGAGGGCTAACCGTTCAGTCTGGGGTGTTGGAGGTAGACGGAGGTTATGTGGACGTTCAAATGTTAGGCTAACAGCCTAACATTTTAACCGGTCATGAAACAACTCGGACTGAACGGTTAGCCCTCCTTTTCCTGCCACGCTAGTCATTTTCTTTTAACCAAACAGTTAAGCTGTTATCCTAACAGATAAACTCAATCTAGTCTCGAACTAAACTGTTAAGTTACAACTCAACTGTTGAGTTGCAGCTCAACTGTTCAGTTCCAACTCAACTGTTGAGTTACAGCTCAACTGTTGGGTTCCAACTCAACTGTTAAGTTACAGCTCAAATGTTAAGTTCCAACTCAACCTTTGAGCTACAGCTCAAGGGATCTGATTCTGGGCCAACTGATCAGTTACGAAATACTTCTTGAGATACAAATCGATTGCTGAGTTACAACATAACCGGTCATACCTGTTAGAAATTACAACTGATCCTAACAGTTGAGTCGAAAGAAATCTGATTCTGGGCCCACTGAGGAGTTACACAACAATTTTTCAGATACAGATCAATTGTTGTGTTAGAACTCAACTTTTGAATTACAACTCAACTGTTGAGTTACAACTCAACTTTTCCATACAATTTTTTTTTAAAGTAGAAAAAATTTCTTTTCAAATGATGTTCGAAGGTGAAAAATAATAAGTTTGACCTCAAATGTTTTTCCTGCAAATGAATTTTGAACCCTCTTTTTACGCTTTTTAGTATATATGTGCATTTTAAAGAGTCTAGAAGATGTCAAGTATTAACCCCAGACTGAACGGTCAGCCCTCCTTTTCCGGCCAAGCTAGTTGTTTTCTTTTAACCCAACAGTTCAGCTGTTAGCCTAACAGTTGAAGTCAATCTAATCTCAAACTAAACTGTTCAGTTACAATTCAACTGTTGAGTTCCAACTCAACTGTTCAGTTCCAACTCAACTGTTCAGTTCAAACTCAACTGTTCAGTTCCAACTCAACTGTTAAGTTACAACTCAACTGTTGAGTTTCAACTCAACCTTTGAGTAAAGATATTCATTTCCAAGAGTCTGGGAGCTGTCAAGTATCAACTCAACAGTCTAATTATAACTGAAACAGTCGAGTTGTAACTGATCTTTGAGTAATATCACATAAAAAGAAAAATATTAAGATTTTCTATTTGATTTCGTAACTGATCAGTTGGCACAGAATCAGATCCCTTGACCTGTAGCTCAAAGGTTGAGATGGAACTCAACATTTGAGCTGTAACTTAACATTTGAGTTGGAGCTGAACAGTTGAGCTGCAACTCAACAGTTGAGTTGTAACTTAACAGTTTAGTTGGAGATTAGATTGAGTTTAACTGTTAGGCTAACAGCTTAACTGTTGGGATAAAAGAAAACGACTAGCGTGGCCGGAAAAGGAGGGACCCAACAGTTCAGCTGTTAGCCTAACAGTTGAAATCAATCTAATCTGAAACTAAACTGTTCAGTTACGATTCAACTGTTGAGTTTCAGCTCAACTGTTCAGTTCCAACTCAACTGTTCAGTTCCAACTCAACTGTTCAGTTCCAACTCAACTGTTAAGTTACAACTCAACTGTTGAGTTTCAACTCAACCTTTGAGTAAAGATATTCATTTCCAAGACTCTGGGAGCTGTCAAGTATCAACTCAACAGTCTAATTATAACTGAAACAGTCGAGTTGTAACTGATCTTTGAGTAATATCACATAAAAAGAAAAATATTAAGATTTTCTATTTGATTTCGTAACTGATCAGTTGGCACAGAATCAGATCCCTTGACCTGTAGCTCAAAGGTTGAGATGGAACTCAACATTTGAGCTGTAACTTAACATTTGAGTTGGAGCTGAACAGTTGAGCTGCAACTCAACAGTTGAGTTGTAACTTAACAGTTTAGTTGGAGATTAGATTGAGTTTAACTGTTAGGCTAACAGCTTAACTGTTGGGATAAAAGAAAACGACTAGCGTGGCCGGAAAAGGAGGGCCAACCGTTCAGTCTGGGGTTAATACTTGACAGCTCCTAGACTCTTTATAATGCACAAATTTACTAAAAAGCGTAAAAAGAGGGTTCAAAATTCATATGCAGGAAAAACATTTGAGTTCAAAATTATTATTTTTCACTTTTGAACATCATTTGAAAAGAAATCATAAGTACTTTAAAAAAATAATTGTCTGTAAAAATTGAGTTGTAACTCAATAGTTGAGTTGTAACTTAACAGTTGAGTTGGAACCCAACAGTTGAGTTGGACCCCAACAGTTGAATTGTAACTCAACAGTTGAGTGGGAACTGAACAGTTGAGCTGTAACTCAACAGTTGAGTTGGAACTGAACAGTTGAGCTGCAACTCAACAGTTGAGTTGTAACTTAACAGTTTAGTTGGAGACTAGATTGAGTTTAACTGTTAGGCTAACAGCTTAACTGTTGGGTTAAAAAAAAAGACTAGCTTGGCCGGAAAAGGAGGGCTAACCGTTCAGTCTGGGGTGTTGGAGGTAGACGGAGGTTATGTGGACGTTCAAATGTTAGGCTAACAGCCTAAACATTGAGTATAAAACGAAATTTTATTATTGTCCTTTTTAGTTGAGCTGTAACTGAACAGTTGAGTTGTTGGTTTAAAATGTTAGGGTAACAACCTAACAGTTGAGTTCAAAGAGAAAATCTTATTATTTTTCTTTTTATGTGATATTACTCAAAGATCAGTTACAACTCGACTGTTTTAGTTATAATTAGACTGTTGAGTTGATACTTGACAGCTCCCAGACTCTTTGAAATGCATATCTTTACTCAAAGGTTGAGTTGGAACTCAACAGTTGAGCTGTAACTTAACAATTGAGTTGGAACCCAACGGTTGAGCTGTAACTCAGCAGTTGAGTTGGAACTGAACAGTTGAGCTGCAACTTAACAGTTGAATTGTAACTGAACAGTTTAGTTTAGCTCAAAGGTTGAGATGGAACTCAACATTTGAGCTGTAACTTAACAATTGAGTTGGAGCTGAACAGTTGAGCTGCAACTCAACAGTTGAGTTGTAACTTAACAGTTTAGTTGGAGACTAGATTGAGTTTAACTGTTAGGCTAACAGCTTAACTTAGCTCCAACTCAAATGTTAAGTTACAGCTCAAATGTTGAGTTCCATCTCAACCTTTGAGCTACTTTGAGCTGTAGCTCAAAGGTTGAGTTGGAACTTAACATTTGAGCTGTAACTTAACAGTTGAGCAGTAACTTAACAGTTGAGTTGGAACTCAACAGTTGAGTTGGAACTGAACAGTTCAGGGCTAACCGTTCAGTCTGGGGTGTTGGAGGTAGACGGAGGTTATGTGGACGTTCAAATGTTAGGCTAACAGCCTAACATTTGAACCGATCATGAAACAACACGGACTGAACGGTTAGCCCTCCTTTTCCTGCCACGCTAGTCGTTTTCTTTTAACCGAACAGTTAAGCTGTTATCCTAACAGATAAACTCAATCTAGTCTCCAACTAAACTGTTAAGTTACAACTCAACTGTTGAGTTGCAGCTCAACTGTTCAGTTCCAACTCAACTGTTGAGTTCAAACTCAACTGTTAAGTTACTGCTCAACTGTTAAGTTACAGCTCAAATGTTAAGTTCCAACTCAACCTTTGAGCTAGAGCTCAAGGGATCTGATTCTGGGCCAACTGATCAGTTACGAAATACTTCTTGAGATACAAATCGATTGCTGAGTTACAACATAACCTCTCATACCTGTTAGAAATTACAACTGATCCTAACAGTTGAGTCGAAAGAAATCTGATTCTGGGCCCACTGAGGAGTTACACAACAATTTTTGAGATACAGATCAATTGTTGTGTTAGAACTCAACTTTTGAATTACAACTCAACTGTTTAGTTACAACTCAACTATTCCATACATTTTTTTTTTTAAAGTACAAATAATTTCTTATTTTTTTTCATCAGGAGGGCTCAGTCAGCCCTCCTTTTCCGGGAAAGCTAGTTGTTTTCTTTTAACCCAACAGTTAAGCTGTTAGCCTAACAGTTGAACTCAATCTAATCTCCAACTAAACTGTTCAGTTACAATTCAACTGTTGAGTTGCAGCTCAACTGTTCAGTTCCAACTCAGCTGTTAAGTTACAACTCAACTGTTGAGTTTCAACTCAACCTTTGAGTAAAGATATTCATTTCCAAGAGTCTGGGAGCTGTCAAGTATCAACTCAACAGTCTAATTATAACTGAAACAGTCGAGTTGTAACTGATCTTTGAGTAATATCACATAAAAAGAAAAATATTAAGATTTTCTATTTGATTTCGTAACTGATCAGTTGGCCCAGAATCAGATCCCTTGAGCTGTAGCTCAAAGGTTGAGATGGAACTCAACATTTGAGCTGTAACTTAACGATTGAGTTGGAGCTGAACAGTTGAGCTGCAACTCAACAGTTGAGTTGTAACTTAACAGTTTAGTTGGAGATTAGATTGAGTTTAACTGTTAGGCTAACAGCTTAACTGTTGGGTTAAAAGAAAACGACTAGCGTGGCCGGAAAAGGAGGGCCAACCGTTCAGTCTGGGGTTAATACTTGACAGCTCCTAGACTCTTTATAATGCACAAATTTACTAAAAAACGTAAAAAGAGGGTTCAAAATTCATCTGCAGGAAAAACATTTGAGTTCAAAATTATTATTTTTCACTTTTGAACATCATTTGAAAAGAAATCATAAGTACTTTCAAAAAATAATTGTCTGTAAAAATTGAGTTGTAACTCAATAGTTGAGTTGTAACTTAACAGTTGAGTTGGAACCCAACAGTTGAGTTGGACCCAAACAGTTGAATTGTAACTCAACAGTTGAGTGGGAACTGAACATTTGAGCTGTAACTCAACAGTTGAGTTGGAACTGCAGAGTTGAGCTGCAACTCAACAGTTGAGTTGTGACTTAACAGTTTAGTTGGAGACTAGATTTAGTTTAACTGTTAGGCTAACAGCTTAACTGTTGGGTTAAAAAAAAAGACCAGCTTGGCCGGAAAAGGAGGGCTAACCGTTCAGTCTGGGGTGTGGGAGGTAGGCGGAGGTTATGTGGACGTTCAAATGTTAGGCTAACAGCCTAAACATTGAGTTTAAAACGAAATTTTATTATTGTCCTTTTTAGTTGAGCTGTAACTGAACAGTTGAGTTGTTGGTTTAAAATCTTAGGGTAACAACCTAACAGTTGAGTTCAAAGAGAAAATCTTATTATTTTTCTTTTTATGTGATATTACTCAAAGATCAGTTACAACTCGACTGTTTTAGTTATAATTAGACTGTTGAGTTGATACTTGACAGCTCCCTGACTCTTTGAAATGCATATCTTAACTCAAAGGCTGAGTTGGAACTCAACAGTGGAGCTGTAACTTAACAGTTGAGTTGGAACCCAACGGTTGAGCTGTAACTCAGCAGTTGAGTTGGAACTGAACAGTTGAGCTGCAACTTAACAGTTGAATTGTAACTGAACAGTTTAGTTGGAGATTAGATTGAGTTCAACTGTTAGGCTAACAGCTTAACCGTTAGGTTAAAAGAAAACAACTAGCGTTGCCGGAAAAGGAGGGCTGACTGACCGTTCAGTCTGGGGTTAATACGTGGCAGCTCCTAGACTCTTTAAAATGCACATATATACTAAAAAACGTAAAAAGAGGGTTCAAAATTCATTTGCAGAAAACATTTGAGGTCAAACTTATTATTTTTCACTTTTGAACATCATTTGAAAAGAAATCATTTGTACTTTAAAAAAAATAATTGTCTGTAAAAATTGAGTTGTAACTCAATAGTTGAGTTGTAACTTAACAGTTGAGTTGGAACCCAACAGTTGAGTTGGACCCCAACAGTTGAATTGTAACTCAACAGTTGAGTGGGAACTGAACAGTTGAGCTGTAACTCAACAGTTGAGTTGGAACTGAACAGTTGAGCTGCAACTCAACAGTTGAGCTGCAACTCAACAGTTGAGTTGTAACTTAACAGTTAAGTTGGAGACTAGATTGAGTTTAACTGTTAGGCTAACAGCTTAACTGTTGGGTTAAAAAAAAAGACTAGCTTGGCAGGAAAAGGAGGGCTAACCGTTCAGTCTGGGGTGTTGGAGGTAGACGGAGGTTATGTGGACGTTCAAATGTTAGGCTAACAGCCTAAACATTGAGTTTAAAACGAAATTTTATTATTGTCCTTTTTAGTTGAGCTGTAACTGAACAGTTGAGTTGTTGGTTTAAAATGTTAGGGGAACAACCTAACAGTTGAGTTCAAAGAGAAAATCTTATTATTTTTCTTTTTATGTGATATTACTCAAAGATCAGTTACAACTCGACTGTTTTAGTTATAATTAGACTGTTGAGTTGATACTTGACAGCTCCCAGACTCTTTGAAATGCATATCTTTACTCAAAGGTTGAGTTGGAACTCAACAGTTGAGCTGTAACTTAACAGTTGAGTTGGAACCCAACGGTTGAGCTGTAACTCAGCAGTTGAGTTGGAACTGAACAGTTGAGCTGCAACTTAACAGTTGAATTGTAACTGAACAGTTTAGTTGGAGATTAGATTGAGTTCAACTGTTAGGCTAACAGCTTAACTGTTAGGTTAAAAGAAAACAACTAGCGTTGCCGGAAAAGGAGGACTGACCGTTCAGTCTGGGGTTAATACGTGGCAGCTCCTAGACTCTTTAAAATGCACATATATACTAAAAAACGTAAAAAGAGGGTTCAAAATTCATTTGCAGGAAAAACATTTGAGGTCAAACTTATTATTTTTCACTTTTGAACATCATTTGAAAAGAAATCATTTGTACTTTAAAAAAATAATTGTATGGAAAAGTTGAGTTGTAACTCAACAGTTGAGTTGTAACTCAACAGTTGAGTTGTAACTCACAAGTTGAGTTTTAACACAACTCACCTCCACCTAACCTCCGCCTCCCTCCAACACCCCATACTTATCCTCCTCCTTCTCACCTCACCCCTTCGAGTCACTAGCCTGTCTATAGCCTAAGTGTGTATTCTCATCTATTTTATGATCAGGAGTTGCGGTTTTTAAGGAGATACCTTTGTGAGGTGCGTTAAGGATACCCTGTGTGGAGTGCTTTAAGGAAATACCTGCGTTTTTTCCAACTTCAACGCTTTAAAAAAAATACCATGAATGCTTCGGATCTTCACAAGAAACACACCATTCGCTCTAGTTTTTAGCGCTCTATCTAATCATACTTTCTTTATTTTAAAAAGTTAAATTTTAAGATTTTCTTCCTTCATTCCCCCAGCTACGCATGAATGTTCACGAAAAGGATGCCGGATTGGGGTGCTTTAAGGAAATAGGGGAGAGTTGGTTATTAAGGAGATAAAATACACATCAAACTAAAGTTTAAGATTTTCTTCAGTTAATCCCCCAGCTACGCACGAATGCTCAAGCAAAGGTTTCCTGGTTGGAGTGCTTTAAAGGACCCCTCTTGCTTATTCTGCCTTTTCTAATATACATAGCTCCCATATAGAATTATAAGCTTCTAAAATCCCCATCTTTCTCCATTATTTCGTTTCGTAATTACGAAGTTTTAGCGATTTTTCGGCATTGCCGAGTTTTCCCGTCAACCAAAGAAAAGTTTGCCGGCATCTTCATTTTCCGCTGACAACTCTTTCACACATAAGGATGTGAAAATCTTCTGTTTGTTACTTCTTTTATTTGCTTAGTTTTCCAACTTTTTAACCACGTCACAGTCAGTTTTCAAACGTTTTGCCTCCAGCCGCCGCATCTGAGAGCAGGAGGGCTGGATAGAGTCGACAAGATCTAACAAGAAAATCGCTAAGTTCAGATGGAAAGTAATGGTATTTTCGAAAAACATTTTTTCTGACCAGTTTCATGGAGTAAAGATCATTTCTAGTAAGAGTTGTGCTTTAAGGAGATAGCTTTGTGGTGTATTTAATGAGATACCTGTGTGTAGTGTTTTAAGGTCAAACCTGTGTGTAGTGCATTAAGGAGATACCTGTGCGAAGAGCTTTAAGGAAATACATGCGTGGAGTGCTTTAAGGAAATACCTGCGAGTAGTGCTTTAAAGGATCCCTCTTACTTATTCTGCCTTTTATAATGAAATTAGCTCCCATATTAGATTATAAGCTTCTAAAATCCCCACCTTTCTCCTTCGTTTCGTTTCGAATGTTTAGCTATTTTTCGGCATTGCCGAGTTTTAACGTCACCCAGTGAAAAGTTTGCCGGAATCTTCAACATCCGCTGACAACTCTTTCACACATAAGGATGTGATAATCTTCTGTTTATTACTTCTTTTATTTGCTTAGTTTTCCCACTTTTTAATCAAGGCACGTTCAGTTTTCAAATGTTTTGCGCCCAGCCGCAGCGACGGAGAGCAGGAAGGCTGGATACAGTAAACAAGCGCTAACAAGAGAATTGCTAGTTTTAGGTGGAAAGTAACGGTATTTTCAAAAACGTTTTTTCTGATTCATTTCATAGGGAAAATATAACTGAAACAGTCTAGTTGTAACTAATCTTTGCGGAATATCACATAAAAAGAAAATTAATAATACTATTTTCTCTTTAAACTCAACTGTTAGGTTGTTAGCCTAACAACTCAACTGTTGACTTCCAACTCAACCTTTGAGTAAAGATGTGCAATTTAAATTGTCTATGAGTAGTCAAGTATTAAATGAACAGTCTTATTATAACTGAAACAGTCTAGTTGTAACTAATCTTTGCGGAATATCACATAAAAAGAAAAATAATAATTATTTATCTTTAAACTCAACTGTTAGGTTGTTATTCTAACAACTCAACTGTTGAGTTCCAACTCAACCTTTGAGTAAAGATGTGCAATTTAAAGAGTTTAGGAGCAGTATTAAATCAACAGTCTAATTATAAATGAAACAGTCGAATTGTAACTAATCTTTGCGGAATATGACATAAAAAGAAAAATAATAATATTTTCTTTTTTAACTCAAATGTTAGGTTGTTAGCCTAACAACTCAACTGTTGAGTTCCAACTCAACCTTTGAGTAAAGATGAGTATTTTACCTCCTTAATAACCAACTCTCCCCTATCTCCTTAAAGCACCCCAATCAGGCATAATTTGCGTGAACATTCGTGCGTAGCTGGGGGATGGACTAAAGAAAATCTTAAAATTTAACTTTTTAATATACAGAAAGTATGATTAGATAGAACGCGAAAAACTAGATCGAATGGTGTGTCTCTTGTGAAGTGTCTCTTGGGATACTTTTTAAAGCGTTGAAGTTGGAAAAAACACAGGTATTTCCTTAAAGTACTCCACACAGGAGTATCCTTAAAGCACGTCACAAAGGTATCTCCTTAAAGAACACAACTCCTCCTTATAGCACTTCACAGAGGTATCTCATTAAATACTCCACAAAGCTATCTCCTTAAAGCACCCCAATCAGGCATCCTTTGCGTGAACATTCGTGCGTAGCTTGGGGATGAACTGAAGAAAACCTTAAACTTTACCTTTTTAAAATAAAGAAAGAATGATTAGATAAAGCGCAAAAAACTAGATCGAATGGTGTGTCTCTTGTGAAGATCCAAGGCATTCTTGGATTCTTTTTAAAGCGTTGAAGTTAAAAAAACGCAGGTATTTCCTTAAAGCACTCGACACAGGAGAATCCTTAAAGCACCTCACAAAGGTATCTCTTTAAAGAACACAACTCCTCCTTAAAGCACTTCACACAGGTATCTCATTAAGTTCTGCTGCTGTTAAGTTCTGCTGCAATACACAACGTAGTGTGTGTATTGTTTAGCTTTTCCTTATCTTTCCTACTCCATTTTTTGTGTATTTATACATTATGATGGGTAATAAAATTATTAATTAATTAATTAAATGCTCCAAAGAGATATCTCCTTAAAGCACCCCAATCAGGCATCCTTTGCGTGAGTATTCTTGCGTAGCTGGGGGATGGACTGAAGAAAATCTTAAACTTTAACTTTTTAAAATAAAGAAAGTATGATTAGATACAGCACGAAAATTTAGATCGAATGGTGTGTTTCTTATGAAGATCCAAGGCATTCTTGGATACTTTTTAAAGCGCTGAAGTTGGAAAAAACGAAGGTATTTCCTTAAAGCACTCCACACAGGAGTATCCTTAAAGCACCTCACACAGGAATCTCCTTAGAGAACACAGCTCCTCCTTCAAGCACTCCACGCAGTTATCTCCTTAAAGCACTCAACACAGGTATCTCCTTACAGCACTCCAAACAGGAATTTCCTGAAATTTCTCCACACAGGTATCTCCTTAAAGCACTCCACACTGGTTTCACCTTATAAAGCGTTGAAGTTGGAAAAAACGCAGGCGTTTCCTTAAGTCACTCCACACAGGTATCTCCTTAAGGCATTCCACATAGGTATCTCCTTAAAATACTACACACAGGCATCTCATTAAATGCTCCACAAAGCTGGCTCCTTAAAGAGCTCCGATCAGGCATCCTTTAAGGAAATGCTGTATTAGGGGCTTTAAGGATACACCTGTGTTTAGTGCTTTAAGGAAGAACCTGCGTTTTTTCAACTTCAATGCTTTAAAAAGTATCCAAGAATGCCTTGGATCTTCACAAGAAACACACCATTCGATCTATTTTTTCGCGCTCTATTTGATCATATCTTCTTTATTTTAAAAAAAATTAAGGTTTAAGATTTTCTTCGGTAGATCCCCAAGCTACGCACGAATGTTCACGCAAAGGATTCTTGGTTGTAGTGCTTTAAGGAGATATCTTTGTGGAGTATTTAATGAGATACCTGTGTGTAGTGTTTTAAAGTGAAACCTGTTTGTGGTGTGCTTTAAGGAGATACCTGTGTGAAGAGCTTTAAGGAAATTCCTTTTATTAGTGCTTGAAGGCGAAACATGTGTGGAGTGCTTTAGAGTGAAACCTGTGTGGAGTGCTTTAAGGAAATACCTGCAAGGAGTGCTTTAAGGAAATGCCTGCGTGGAGTGCTTTAAGGAGGAGTTGAGTTCCTTAAGGAGATATCTGTGTGAGGTGCTTTAGCCAATGATCAAATCAACAGTCTAATTATCACTAAAGCAGTCGAGTTGTAACTGATCTTTGCGGAATATCACCTAAAAACAAAAATAATGATATTTTCTCTCTAAACTCAACTGTTAGGTTGTTGGCCTAACAACTCAACTGTTGAGTTCCAACTCAACCTTTGAGTAAAGATGTGTATTTTATCTCCTTAATAACCAACTCTCCCCTATCTCCTTAAAGCACCCCAATCAGGCATCCTTTGCGTGAACAATCGTGCGTAGCTGGGCGATGGACTGATGAAAATCTTAAAATATAACTTTTTAAAATAAAGAAAGTATGATTAGATAGAGTGCGAAAAACTAGATCGAATGGTGTGTTTCTTGTGAAGGTCCAAGGCATTCTTGGATACTTTTGAAAGCGTTGAAGTTGGAAAAAAAGCATGTATTTTCTTAAAGCACTCCACACAGGAGTATCCTTAAAGCACCTCACAAAGGTATCTCCTTAAAGAACACAACTCCTCCTTAAAGCACTCCACACAGGTGTCTCATTAAATGCTAAATGCTCTTATTAAATAGGCATGCCTTGGATCTTCACAAGAAACACACCATTCGATCTAGTTTTTCGCACTCTATCTAATCATACTTTACATATTTTAAAAAGTTAAAGTTTAAGATTTTCTTCAGTCCATCCCCCAGCTACGCACGAATGTTCACGCGAAGGATGCCTGATTGGGGTGCTTTAAGGAGATAGGGGAGAATTTGCTATTGGTGAAACATGTCGTGTGGAGTGCTTTAGAATGAATCCTGGGTGGAGTGCTTGAAGGACATACCTGTGTGGAGTGCTTTAAGGAAATACCTGCGAGGAGTGCTTTAAGGAAATGACTGCGTGGAGTGCTTTCAGGAGGACTTGAGTTCTTTAAGGAGATACTTGTGTGAGGAGCTTTAGTCAATGATTAAATAATAATCTAATTATAACTGAAACAGTCGAGTTGTAACTGATCTTTGCGGAATATCACCTAAAAACAAAAATAATGATATTTTCTCTTTAAACTCAACTGTTAGATTGTTAGCTTAACAACTCAACTGTTGAGTTCCAACTCAACCTTTGAGTAAAGATGTGCGGTTTAAAGAGTTTAGGAGCTGTCAAGTATTAAATCAACAGTCTAATTATAACTGAAACATTCGAGTTGTAACTAATTTTTGCGGAATATGACATAAAAAGAAAAATAAGAATATTTTCTCTTTAAACTCAACTGTTAGGTTGTTAGCCTAGCAACTCAACTGTTGAGTTCTAACTCAACCTTTGAGTAAAGATGTGTATTTTATCTCCTTAATAACCAAGTCTCCCCTATCTCCTTAAAGCACCCCAATCAGGCATCCTTTGCGTGAACAATCGTGCGTAGCTGGGCGAAGGACTGAAGAAAATCTTAAAATATAACTTTTTAACTGAACATTTGAGCTGTAACTCAACAGTTGAGTTGGAACTGCACAGATGAGCTGCAACTCAACAGTTGAGTTGTGACTTAACAGTTTAGTTGGAGACTAGATTGAGTTTAACTGTTAGGCTAACAGCTTAACTGTTGGGTTAAAAAAAAAGACCAGCTTGGCCGGAAAAGGAGGGCTAACCGTTCAGTCTGGGGTATGGGAGGTAGGCGGAGGTTATGTGGACGTTCAAATGTTAGGCTAACAGCCTAAACAT
Source organism: Branchinecta lynchi (assembly GCA_023053575.1). Taxonomy (NCBI): domain Eukaryota; kingdom Metazoa; phylum Arthropoda; class Branchiopoda; order Anostraca; family Branchinectidae; genus Branchinecta; species Branchinecta lynchi. Next base: position 366,587 of record JAKZAP010000059.1, read on the forward strand.
TGAGTTTAAAACGAAATTTTATTATTGTCCTTTTTAGTTGAGCTGTAACCGAACAGTTGAGTTGTTGGTTTAAAATGTTAGGGTAACAACCTAACAGTTGAGTTCAAAGAGAAAATCTTATTATTTTTCTTTTTATGTGATATTACTCAAAGATCAGTTACAACTCGACTGTTTTAGTTATAATTAGACTGTTGAGTTGATACTTGACAGCTCCCAGACTCTTTGAAATGCATATCTTTACTCAAAGGTTGAGTTGGAACTCAACAGTGGAGCTGTAACTTAACAGTTGAGTTGGAACCCAACGGTTGAGCTGTAACTCAGCAGTTGAGTTGGAGCTGAACAGTTGAGCTGCAACTTAACAGTTGAATTTTAACTGAACAGTTTAGTTGGAGATTAGATTGAGTTCAACTGTTAGGCTAACAGCTTAACTGTTAGGTTAAAAGAAAACAACTAGCGTTGCCGGAAAAGGAGGGCTGACCGTTCAGTCTGGGGTTAATACGTGGCAGCTCCTAGACTCTTTAAAATGCACATATATACTAAAAAACTTAAAAAGAGGGTTCAAAATTCATTTGCAGGAAAAACATTTGAGGTCAAACTTATCATTTTTCACTTTTGAACATCATTTGAAAAGAAATCATTTGTACTTTAAAAAAAATAATTTTCTGTAAAAATTGAGTTGTAACTCAATAGTTGAGTTGTAACTTAACAGTTGAGTTGGAACCCAACAGTTGAGTTGGACCCAAACAGTTGAATTGTAACTCAACAGTTGAGTGGGAACTGAACAGTTGAGCTGTAATTCAACAGTTGAGTTGGAACTGAACAGTTGAGCTGCAACTCAACAGTTGAGTTGTAACTTAACAGTTTAGTTGGAGACTAGATTGAGTTTAACTGTTAGGCTAACAGCTTAACTGTTGGGTTAAAAAAAAAAACTAGCTTGGCCGGAAAAGGAGGGCTAACGTTCAGTCTGGGGTGTTGGAGGTAGACGGAGGTTATGTGGACGTTCAAATGTTAGGCTAACAGCCTAAACATTGAGTTTAAAACGAAATTTTATTATTGTCCTTTTTAGTTGAGCTGTAACTGAACAGTTGAGTTGTTGGTTTAAAATGTTAGGGGAACAACCTAACAGTTGAGTTCAAAGAGAAAATCTTATTATTTTTCTTTTTATGTGATATTACTCAAAGATCAGTTACAACTCGACTGTTTTAGTTATAATTAGACTGTTGAGTTGATACTTGACAGCTCCCAGACTCTTTGAAATGCATATCTTTACTCAAAGGTTGAGTTGGAACTCAACAGTTGAGCTGTAACTTAACAGTTGAGTTGGAACCCAACGGTTGAGCTGTAACTCAGCAGTTGAGTTGGAACTGAACAGTTGAGCTGCAACTTAACAGTTGAATTGTAACTGAACAGTTTAGTTGGAGATTAGATTGAGTTCAACTGTTAGGCTAACAGCTTAACTGTTAGGTTAAAAGAAAACAACTAGCGTTGCCGGAAAAGGAGGACTGACCGTTCAGTCTGGGGTTGATACGTGGCAGCTCCTAGACTCTTTAAAATGCACATATATACTAAAAAACGTAAAAAGAGGGTTCAAAATTCATTTGCAGGAAAAACATTTGAGGTCAAACTTATTATTTTTCACTTTTGAACATCATTTGAAAAGAAATCATTTGTACTTTAAAAAAATAATTGTATGGAAAAGTTGAGTTGTAACTCAACAGTTGAGTTGTAAGTCAAAAGTTGAGTTTTAACACAACTCACCTCCACCTAACCTCCGCCTCCCTCCAACACCCCATACTTATCCTCCTCCTTCTCACCTCACCCCTTCGAGTCACTAGCCTGTCTATAGCCTAAGTTTGTATTCTCATCTATTTTATGAGGAGGAGTTGCGGTTTTTAAGGAGATACCTTTGTGAGGTGCGTTAAGGATACTCCTGTGTGGAGTGCTTTAAGGAAATACCTGCGTTTTTTCCAACTTCAACGCTTTAAAAAAAATACCATGAATGCCTCGGATCTTCACAAGAAACACACCATTCGCTCTAGTTTTTCGCGCTCTATCTAATCATACTTTCTTTATTTTAAAAAGTTAAATTTTAAGATTTTCTTCCTTCATTCCCCCAGCTACGCATGAATGTTCACGCAAAGGATGCCTGATTGGGGTGCTTTAAGGAAATAGGGGAGAGTTGGTTATTAAGGAGATAAAATACACATCAAACTAAAGTTTAAGATTTTCTTCAGTTAATCCCCCAGCTACGCACGAATGCTCAAGCAAAGGTTTCCTGGTTGGAGTGCTTTAAAGGACCCCTCTTGCTTATTCTGCCTTTTCTAATATACATAGCTCCCATATAGAATTATAAGCTTCTAAAATCCCCATCTTTCTCCATTATTTCGTTTCGTAACTACGAAGTTTTAGCGATTTTTCGGCATTGCCGAGTTTTCCCGTCAACCAAAGAAAAGTTTGCCGGCATCTTCATTTTCCGCTGACAACTCTTTCACACATAAGGATGTGAAAATCTTCTGTTTGTTACTTCTTTTATTTGCTTAGTTTTCCAACTTTTTAACCACGTCACAGTCAGTTTTCAAACGTTTTGCCTCCAGCCGCCGCATCTGAGAGCAGGAGGGCTGGATAGAGTCAACAAGATCTAACAAGAAAATCGCTAAGTTCAGATGGAAAGTAATGGTATTTTCGAAAAACATTTTTTCTGACCAGTTTCATGGAGTAAAGATCATTTCTAGTAAGAGTTGTGCTTTAAGGAGATAGCTTTGTGGTGTATTTAATGAGATACCTGTGTGTAGTGTTTTAAGGTCAAACCTGTGTGTAGTGCATTAAGGAGATACCTTTGCGAAGAGCTTTAAGGAAATACATGCGTGGAGTGCTTTAAGGAAATACCTGCGAGTAGTGCTTTAAAGGATCCCTCTTACTTATTCTGCCTTTTATAATGAAATTAGCTCCCATATTAGATTATTAGCTTCTAAAATCCCCACCTTTCTCCTTCGTTTCGTTTCGAATGTTTAGCTATTTTTCGGCATTGCCGAGTTTTAACGTCACCCAGTGAAAAGTTTGCCGGAATCTTCAACATCCGCTGACAACTCTTTCACACATAAGGATGTGATAATCTTCTGTTTATTACTTCTTTTATTTGTTTAGTTTTCCCACTTTTTAACCAAGGCACGTTCAGTTTTCAAATGTTTTGCGCCCAGCCGCAGCGACGGAGAGCAGGAAGGCTGGATACAGGAAACAAGCGCTAACAAGAGAATTGGTAGTTTTAGGTGGAAAGTAACGGTATTTTCAAAAACGTTTTTTCTGATTCATTTCATAGGGAAAATATAACTGAAACAGTCTAGTTGTAACTAATCTTTGCGGAATATCACCTAAAAACAAAAATAATGATATTCTCTCTCTAAACTCAACTGTTAGGTTGTTGGCCTAACAACTCAACTGTTGAGTTCCAACTCAACCTTTGAGTAAAGATGTGTATTTTATCTCCTTAATAACCAACTCTCCCCTATCTCCTTAAAGCACCCCAATCAGGCATCCTTTGCGTGAACAATTGTGCGTAGCTGGGCGATGGACTGAAGAAAATCTTAAAATATAACTTTTTAAAATAAAGAAAGTATGATTAGATAGAGTGCGAAAAACTAGATCGAATGGTGTGTTTCTTGTGAAGGTCCAAGGCATTCTTGGATACTTTTGAAAGCGTTGAAGTTGGAAAAAAAGCAGGTATTTTCTTAAAGCACTCCACACAGGAGTATCCTTAAAGCACCTCACAAAGGTATCTCCTTAAAGAACACAACTCCTCCTTAAAGCACTCCACACAGGTGTCTCATTAAATGCTAAATGCTCTTATTAAATAGGAATGCCTTGGATCTTCACAAGAAACACACCATTCGATCTAGTTTTTCGCACTCTATCTAATCATACTTTACATATTTTAAAAAGTTAAAGTTTAAGATTTTCTTCAGTCCATCCCCCAGCTACGCACGAATGTTCACGCGAAGGATGCCTGATTGGGGTGCTTTAAGGAGATAGGGGAGAATTTGCTATTGGTGAAACATGTCGTGTGGAGTGCTTTAGAATGAATCCTGTGTGGAGTGCTTGAAGGAAATACCTATGTGGAGTGCTTTAAGGAAATACCTGCGAGGAGTGCTTTAAGGAAATGACTGCGTGGAGTGCTTTAAGGAGGACTTGAGTTCTTTAAGGAGATACCTGTGTGAGGAGCTTTAGTCAATGATTAAATAATAATCTAATTATAACTGAAACAGTCGAGTTGTAACTGATCTTTGCGGAATATCACCTAAAAACAAAAATAATGATATTTTCTCTTTAAACTCAACTGTTAGATTGTTAGCTTAACAACTCAACTGTTGAGTTCCAACTCAACCTTTGAGTAAAGATGTGCGGTTTAAAGAGTTTAGGAGCTGTCAAGTATTAAATCAACAGTCTAATTATAACTGAAACAGTCGAGTTGTAACTAATTTTTGCGGAATATGACATAAAAAGAAAAATAAGAATATTTTCTCTTTAAACTCAACTGTTAGGTTGTTAGCCTAACAACTCAACTGTTGAGTTCTAACTCAACCTTTGAGTAAAGATGTGTATTTTATCTCCTTAATAACCAACTCTCCCCTATCTCCTTAAAGCACCCCAATCAGGCATCCTTTGCGTGAACAATCGTGCGTAGCTGGGCGATGGACTGAAGAAAATCTTAAAATATAACATTTAAAATAAAGAAAGTATGATTAGATAGAGTGCGAAAAACTAGATCGAATGGTGTGTTTCTTGTGAAGGTCCAAGGCATTCTTGGATACTTTTGAAAGCGTTGAAGTTGGAAAAAAAGCAGGTATTTTCTTAAAGCACTTCACACAGGAGTATCCTTAAAGCACCTCACAAAGGTATCTCCTTAAAGAACACAACTCCTCCTTAAAGCACTCCACACAGGTGTCTCATTAAATGCTAATTGCTCTTATTAAATAGGAATGCCTTGGATCTTCACAAGAAACACACCATTCGATCTAGTTTTTCGCACTCTATCTAATCATACTTTACATATTTTAAAAAGTTAAAGTTTAAGATTTTCTTCAGTCCATCCCCCAGCTACGCACGAATGTTCACGCGAAGGATGCCTGATTGGGGTGCTTTAAGGAGATAGGGGAGAATTTGCTATTGGTGAAACATGTCGTGTGGAGTGCTTTAGAATGAATCCTGTGTGGAGTGCTTGAAGGAAATACCTGTGTGGAGTGCTTTAAGGAAATACCTGCGAGGAGTGCTTTAAGGAAATGACTGCATGGAGTGCTTTAAGGAGGACTTGAGTTCTTTAAGGAGATACCTGTGTGAGGAGCTTTAGTCAATGATTAAATAATAATCTAATTATAACTGAAACAGTCGAGTTGTAACTGATCTTTGCGGAATATCACCTAAAAACAAAAATAATGATATTTTCTCTTTAAACTCAACTGTTAGATTGTTAGCTTAACAACTCAACTGTTGAGTTCTAACTCAACCTTTGAGTAAAGATGTGCGGTTTAAAGAGTTTAGGAGCTGTCAAGTATTAAATCAACAGTCTAATTATAACTTAAACAGTCGAGTTGTAACTAATTTTTGCGGAATATGA
>JAKZAP010000061.1:0-82773 GCA_023053575.1 Branchinecta lynchi
TATTTTACCACTGTATCATCAACAAGTGGTTCGTCAAATATGTTCCATTGCGGACTGATAACTTTATTTACTGCCATTTATATAAGAAAGAAATTATTAAATAAAACTTATTTCAGAATCTTTAATCCATTTCCAGTCATTAACGTATTGATCAAGTCCTGACTTCTTTGATTTAAAATCCTTTTATTTGTACCGATAAGATCCTTCATCGATTTTTTGTTTCCAATTACATCAATGAGTTCCTTCTTGTTTACATCGATCAGATCTTTCCCATATTCTATTGCTCTGTTTTTCAACAACTCAAATCTCGGTTTAATAATATTATTATACATTGACATAGCCCCATCTTTTATTTGTTTTGCTGATGTTTGAAATAACTGGGAATTAACAATGTTTGAATACACTACCGATTCCACTTCCATACTGCCTTTTATAAAGTAATCGCTTATTATTAATCAACATTTATAGGTAAATAATTTTATTTCACTAATCCTTTAAGCTTTTCTTAAATGCAGCACGTATCCAACGTTATCACCATTCAAATCGATAGGTCTTCCCAACTGATCAGTAATTGTCATTCTCAAGGAGTAAATAAAGTCTTTTGTGTTAATAGGAAGGTAGATTAATTGTCTAGGATTCTCAACAATTTGACAACCCGGTTCTGTATTAGGAACAAATGTCCAAATGACATCTGATTTACTTTTGTTTACGATAGAACTGTTTACAAGAGAGCAGTGAATTTGAATTTTATCAACGCTTCTTGTTATATTCGGAAGCTTTGTACCTTCATTGATTTTCTTAGATATCTCACTATCCTTCTCAAATCCTAAAATCTGACACAAGTCACTATTAAATCTAAACACATATTTTTCTTGTAATATGATGACAAATCTCATAGATGCTGGATTTGATGAAATTACAATAGGACATTTATCTTTTGGGGTATCAAAATACTGACACAAAAAATAATTCAAACAATCATCGTTATACATCCCATTAGGAATAGTAACATTCATCCATTCTGTTGCATTATTATCTTCATCTTTCCTGTATTGAAATGTATTATTTCCAAATTTATCACTTATATTATGCCATGAATACCACAAAGTACACTGATTCAAACCTATTTCATAATCCCAATTACGATTCAATTCGATTGGTTGACTAAATGTTATATCAATGATACTTTCATTACCTTCAATGTTTAACAACACCATTTATTAGAAATATTTTTTATATATTGAATTGTAATATCTCTTCGTAAGAAATTTATTTCGCATTAACGAATCCAAAATATCAATAGCTTCATTTCTCACCTCATCAGATGTATTTCCGTTTACTCTGCTACCTATCAAAGTGTATAGTTTTGAAATCATTTCATCACAATTCATAAATACTCCAGTTCCTTGTTGGTTGACTAATGGGAAATAGGTTTGAATGGTTTTTAACCTATTCTTGTATTCTTTTATAAATTCAATGTGTTTATCATACTTACTAGAACTATAACTTTTACTTTTCATACCACCATAACTTTGACTTATAGATGTTAAATAATTCAGAGCCCCATCTATTTCGTTATGATGCTTAAGGTAATAATGAGGCATTTTAAAATAATTATCGGTACCATTCCAGTCATCTTTATATTTTAAATTAATTTCATTTAATAATTCCACATCAATATTTAAGTTTAGATTTACGTCATATGGTTGTTCTAGATTGGGTTCTATAGCAGGAGTGGGAGCTCGACTCGATTCCTCTGAATTAGTGGTCTGTAAAGCTGTTTTAAATGTATCACCTAATCTGAGAAACCGTCTTCTTGAATTATTATCACCTTCCTGTAGTTTATTAATTATCGTTTCAGCGTTCTCTTGTAATTTTTTTATGGTGTCTTTAGTGTTTTCTTTTTGTGCTATAATAACTGGAGCGTTTAACTCTGAAGCATATTCCCGAAATCCTGCCTTCTCCATCTCATTTTGTTGAACCTTTCTTCTCTGAACTTCTCTGTTCTTCACTATATCCGATAACATATCACTCAAGCGTCTTGAATCCATTTATATACAACTAATTTTAAATTTTGAAAGTTCTTTTTCATAAAACCCTCCTTGAATTAATTCCCCACTTTTGTCAGATATTTCATAAGTAATGGGAATGGTAGGTCTGATGGTTGCTATCTGAAATACTTCATCCGTATAATTAGGTAAATATCCTTTATCGAAAATACTTTTTTCTTTTTTAATTCTGACTAAATCCCCTACTTTGACGTTTCCTGTGATTTTGTACTCATCTACTGGAGGAAACAGAGCACTAAAAACCTTTTTCTGATTAACCTTTTTACTAGCATCAACTGGTTTCATTTGTATTGAACGGTGGTACGAGTTATTATAATTACTCACAAATAAAGGTAAAATATCAATCCAATTAGTAGTGCTATTGTGAGTGAAATATTTCCATAGCTTTTCTTTTAGCGTTCTATTGAACCGTTCAACGATTTGTGCTTTCAATTCGCTTTCAGATGCAAACCAGTGTATGCCGTTATTTTTCAAAAAAGTTTGAACATTTCTCATCACAAATTCTTTACCTTTATCAGTTTGTAGTTTCTTAGGAATTCTTTCTTTAAATATAACACTGAATGCTTTTATTATTTCAGCACCCGTTTTATCTTTCAGAGGGATACACCAAGCATATTTACTAAAGCAATCAATAACAGTTAAAATGTAATTTGTTTTATTATTTTCTTTTTTATATTTCTGCATGTCAACTAAATCAGCTTGCCATTGCTCATCAACATAGTGAACATACACTCGCCTCCTTTCAAAGTTATGATAGGAAGGTTTGTGTAACGTATACACATTCTCATTTTGCAACACATTTTTTATTTTATCCTTGGAAACCTTAACACCATTTTCTTTTAATTTTCTGTAAATATCATCCACACCTGAATAATTAGAATAATACGTCTTTAAAATATCTGTTTCTGCGTTGAGGTTTTTTTTAAAAAGCGATTTTTCCTCGATCCGCAAATAACACAATTCCCTTTCAGCATTGGAACATTATTTTTTTGTGACACTGCCTTAAACATTGATTCAGTGTCAGTGCTCTTTTTACATTTCATACAATAAATCTCCATTTATTAGAAAACAATTTTCTTAAACGAAAAGCTACCAACTCTTCATTTTCCGCTGGATGTAGGAAATGCAGTGAAAACCACAGTTTAATTCATCTATATTTTGAACAGCAAGATTTTCATAAGCTATTTTTTTCTTTGAAGTTCTTAGATATTTAATTATTTCTTTTCCCGGGGGAATACCGAAAGAATCAAAAAATTCTACATAGGGGGATTCAGATAGATTACAATAGGCAACCCAGTGAGTTCCAGGCATTCCGAGTTTATCATAATTAATGACACCGCATTCCGAATCGTTTATATGTTTAGGTAGCGTATCTAAAGAGAAAACACCTCGAAACTGTGGTATACTCCCTAATGCATCCATAATATCAAAATTGGTTAGAGGTCCTACTTTACTTTTGCTTCTTTTTTGATGTCCCCGTTTTTTGACTTCCTAGGCCTTCCACGTACCCCATTACCCACAACTTTTTGTGTTCCAGGGAGTGTAAGCGCTCCACCTATGTTGACATCATCGTTTTTTTCCTTCCTAGGCCTTCCACGTACCCCATGACCGACAACTTTTTGTGTTCCAGGGAGTGTAAGCGCTCCACCTATGTTGACATCATCGGTTTCCTTCCGAAGTAACCCATTACCCACAACTTTTTGTGTTCCAGGAAGTTTTAGCGCTCCACCTGTGTTGGTCATTTTATCCATAATTTTCTTACCAGCGAATGTACCCAAAGCAGCAGCACCACTTGTTAAAGCTGCCTTACCAAGGGTAATTGCTAGCGGTATTAAAAATGGAAGTAATCCCCCCTTTTGAATCGCTTCTTTCATCTGTTTGTATGATACATCAATATCACAGCCCTTATTATTCATTTTACATGTTTCAATTTTATCAATTTGTCGTTTACTTAAAAGTAACTTAACTGGTTCTCGTTCATTTTGTCTACTATGACTAACACGTATCTGACATTTTTGTTTAGCACCAAAGCATTTCTTCAGCTTTCCTTTCTGAAGCTTTGACAAATAAACTGTATACTCCATTGTTTCAACCATTTATTAGGGAATTAATTTATCTTATAAAATTTATTTACCAGCCATCATTTTTTCTATTCTGGTAACGAATGGTTTGTCAACAGGTTTTAGCTCTAGCTCTAGAAGCCTTTTTAAAATATTTACTACTGCTCTTTCAATATTATCGATACGAGTTTTTTGACCAGCAATCTTTCCTTCAATTATACCGTTATGGGTGTGTTGCCCCAGAAGCTTTTTGTCATAATCTAAAAGATTCATAGTTAACGTTGCTAAATTAACAGCATCATTTTTGTTTCTAGGGTTTTGAACATTTGTTATCAACTTGTTTTCAGCGTTAATCTCTTTATCATTAACTCGAACTATTTCTTTTACAAATAACCCTTTATCTTTGTTCCTTACCAACGAATTATCAGGAGAATCATCTATCGCAGTTAATCTGTTGATATCTTCGCTAAAGTATTGGTTGGCTTGCACTTGTCCTGCAGTCATTTGTTCTTTTATTTGATTCATAATCACAGTCATAGATCTTAAGCTAATAGCATCCTTGTCTGCCTTGGCATCACCTAAATTTATAATTCGTCTATCATGTAGGTTAATGTTACCATTTTCGTCAGTAACTTTCGATTCGTTACTAACCTTTTTTCCAACACTACCAAATTTATTCATTTATTATAGAAATAAATTATCCGGTAAATTTTTCAAAGTTTTTCCTGTACTTAAGGGTTTTATCTTTTATTTTTAAATCTATGAAGAAAAAACCGTAGCCCTTGGTTGCAGTCTCGAATTGTTTGAGAAATTTTTCATCGTCTATACTGGATACATGGCTTTGTCTTATTAATTTTACTTCTTTTGGATTAGAACACTGAAAGAATGCAAAATAATTGCACTGGAGCCTTACCACCTTTGGCGTTTTATGATAGCTTTGAGACAAGTAAATAATTGAGGCATTTTTCTTTCTTCCTCTTATGAATAAATCTTCTATTTTCTTCTGGTCTTTTTCAGTGACAAAATCGTCAAAGATAATCAAGTTTTGGTATTCAGGGTCTAAGTCGTCAACATCGACAATATCATCAAGATTGTTACTTACTGTTAAGACTTTCGATTTGCATTGTGACTCCAAAGTGGTTAAATTGGTTATAAGGTCTTGATATTTATCTTCTTCAAGATCTTTAGCATACAAGTATATTCGGTTGAAACAAAGATATTCATAAATTAAATTCAAAAGAAGGTTTGTTTTCCCTGTGCCAGAACTACCACAAATTAAGAGTCTGAATGGCCACTGAGGTGCAAGGTCGTGCTTATTCTGATAAGTGTTCTTTTCACTAAAGTCATAGACTTTGATTGGAGCCTTTTCATTCATTTATTTAGGAAGAATTTTTCATTATAAGATTTACTTGAGTATTTTAAGTATATACTTGAATTTTTGAAGTAGGTACTTGATTTTTTTAAGTAGGTACTTGATTTTTTTAAGTAGGTACTTGAATTTTTTAAGTAGGTACTTGAAGTTTTGAAGTAGGTACTTGAAGTTTTTAAGTAGGTACTTGAATTTTTTAAGTAGGTACTTGAATTTTTTAAGTAGGTACTTGAATTTTTTAAGTAGGTACTTGAAGTTTTGAAGTAGGTACTTGAAGTTTTTAAGTAGGTACTTGAATTTTTTAAGTAGGTACTTGAATTTTTGAAGTAGGTACTTGAATTTTTGAAGTAGGTACTTGAATTTTTTAAGTAGGTACTTGAATTTAATGTTTATAACCTAAAGGTAAAGTGTGTATTTTATCGCTTGTTACTATCCTTTTATCATCCTTAGGATCTAACGCTTTTTTATTCTGTTCTTCTAGAAACATATTGTGCTTGTATGATCTTAAGTTATACTGGGTTATAGAAAGGTTTTCCGTTTTACCAAACAGTACATCCTTATAGTTTTGAATCGTAATTTTATCTTTAACTATATTGGTTTTTATTCCTTTCAGTTTTTTGCTAGCTTTTGAAGGGTCTTGGTTGTCCTTTAAATAAGCATATACTTTTGATCGTAATCCAACAAACTCTGTCATAACCTGTCCACCTAATTCATCTTTCATCATTCCTATCACTTTCTTATTTACACTAGGAAACCCATATGGATTATCTTTCGCATAATCAGATGTATCGAACCTCTCATTCAAATCTTGTTTGATATCTTCATAGAAATCTTCGGTTCGAATGTCGTATATGAAAGAATCAGTGTCCATATAACACATATCAATTTTATCTCCATATTTAGGCTTCATATAATCATAATGGAATTCATACATCAATAACTTGGATAGTTCTAATACAGCAAAGCCGATGTACATTGGTTTGTCTAATTTTATCTTTTCCTTTGACATTCTTGCTACTGAAAAGTTTTCACTGAATATTATTTCAGATTTAAAGTTGGGTTTCTTTATTATTTTTTCTCTTGTTGCATCATCCGTTATTATTTCCATATCCGCTCGCTTCCTTACGTTTTCCATAGTTTTTCCAAAGCAAGCATTATTCATAAGCTTAAAGAAATCCTTTTCAAAATCATTTGTACCTTTAGTTCTAAGTGCTGTGTTGTGGTCTATACATCCGTTTAAGTAAGCACTTTCAGTGAATCCTAGTATTCTGTGTACTCTTTTCAATATCAAACCTTTTTGTAAATAGAATTCTAGGTTCCTGTGGTGAACTACATAGTTAGTTTTATCTAATACTGTGGTACATAGCTTACCGTTAAAGTGTTCGGGTGCTAATGGTAAATCCTTGTGTAATTCGTGTAGTTCTTTTGGATATTCTAAGTCTACCTCATATATAGCACCCACATCTTGTCTCACCGACTTAATCGTAATCACCGACTTGATATGACTTTTCAGATGGTTGTAATACTCGATTGATTCATATTCATTCCTTTCTTTCAAATCATCCGGTATGGAAATGAATTGGAAATCATTCGCTGGTAAATCTTGTGACATTGCCCACCCATATAAATTATTTTTATCCAAATACACTAAATAATTAGATGGCTTATTCTTATTATAATCACTTGTATATTTATTATTTGCTTTTGCGTATCTTTTTATACATTGGGATACACCACCTCTTATTCCTTTTTCTATAAAGGTATACATGTCTTCCTTTGAGAATAACGGCAAGTCTACTTTCGAATGCTTTAGGAAAGCATCCCATGTTAGTCCTGGAGCTGAGAAGTAATGAAGTGGATCCAGATCATAATTATGTATACAAACGTTCCTGAAATTCTCCACAACATCTGATAGAATTAACACATCACTTTTTAGGTACAACTTGGTATAATCAAGTAAAGTTTCACAGTTAAATTGCTTCCATATAGATACCGCTCTTTTATAATCACTTTTGTCAATACCTTTCCCTGTCAACCTAGAATAAAAGCTTTCTATGGATGGTAAGTTTGTACAATTCATTTTATCGAAACTGTCTACGAATTCATACGGATATACCCGTTTTTTAATTATTTCTTTGAATTCTTCATCGTTATTGAAACTATTCGATGTGTACTTGAAATTCTCTCTTAGATGATTACAGGGTACTTTGCAATCACATTTCGCTAAATTTGCTGATAGTTTGTCTAAAGATGAAGCCATAAATCTAATCGAATCTATAAACCGGATCTCATATTTTATTTCCGTATCCGTCTTTCTTATACTTATTGATTTCGAGAATGATATGAAACTTTCTGCACTTTCAAAAATTCCGTTATCAGGTATCAATTCTCTAACAAATAAATGAGAATCATATTTTGATAAATTATGCATTACTACCGGGATATGCCTAGGAATCCTGTATTTCATATTACATTCAGCATGAGCAAATCCCCTATCTTCTCCTGTCATGTGGTCGTGATCAAAGTGAGGATTTTCAGTAATTTCAGTTGTACAGATGTGACAAGTCTTATCCATTAGATTTTTCCATTTTTCGGTAATTTCTGAATTGGTATAAGTATGGTTTCTTTGTCTGCTTTCATATTTGTTTGCAATTTCTGTGGATACTTTTGTAACGGTTTTAACAAAATGTTTTGCAGCGTCTTCACCGAAATAGTCATAGTATTTGTTCTGGTTTGTATCAAAGGAACAGCATACCTGAAATCCGTAAGCAAATGGTTCCTGTTTGGCCACTTTTATTGTTTTCTTTCCGTTTACATGATTGTATTCTTCGTTATAAGACTCAAAGTCTGCTATTATGCAATAAGGTACTTTCATTTGTTTTGCAATATTTTTATATTGTATACTTGAACCTTCAGGAGGCATTATTATATCAGGATCTTCGCAATTATTTTTACTTTCATGTTTTTCAAAGTGTTCTTCTTTTGTAAAATGCCTTCCGCAAAAAGTGCATAGGTATGTCTTTGTTTTATTTTTAGAGATTTGACTACCAACTAATCTGCTCAGATCCTTTACCAATACATAATGATTATCGAAATATAATAAATTAATAACATGTTTAGCTGTTTTGCCATTGATTGTACTTTTTAGTATATGACTTCTGATAATTTTCTCTTTTTCAATTTGAAATAAACAAATCTTAATGTTGTATCTATTTTCAAATTTGTGTATATCTTTAGTATCCATTGGGAAGTTGGTAACCCCATCGAAATCAAATTCGTTCTCATATTGTTTATATTTCGAAATTCTTTCCGGATGATCCTTAGCTGGATGTAGATTTGCTAAGATGGACCAAAGAAAGCATTTTTGATCTAAATTTTTTATATTTATGCACGCTTTTTTATTTTTTACGAAATCTGGCAGTATTTTAAACGTTCCTCCCATGTAAGATTCTATTCGTGTCATCCTATAATCAATTCCTTCATACCGACTAAATTGTAGCCCAGATCGAGGGGTATTACTTAAAGAACTAAGTCTCTTAAAATTATCATTCAAATGATTATGAGTAAGAATGCTATTTTTATTTATAATCCAAGAAGTACTGTTGTAATACACTACTACTTCTTCATCATTCTCCTGTCTATAGAATATAACCCTGGTTACAAACTGAACTCTATATTGATAAAGTTCATTCATCCGCCGCTGTAAATCGGCGAAAGTAAAAGCAATAAGAGTTTGTTCATCTCTTCCATTGCTTTCAATAGAAACGTTGATGGTATAAAGGTTTTCCGTTTCCCTAGAAATAGTAGGCTGCTGTTCTTCTTCCTTTCTAAATAAATGATCAGGAATTAATTTTTCTTCTTTGATTTTTTTCTTATTTATAAAGAGAGTGGATAAACCAATTGGTTTCTGTCTACTGTTGTCACGTCTTTCTGTTTGATCTCTTATGATATCTCTATTTTTCTGTACGGAATCTTTATGTTTGGTAATAATATTATTATAGTATTCTCCAACTCTTTTTAGTACTTCTTCTTGGTTTCCGCGAGTTGATAGGTTCTTGTTTTTCAGAAATTTCTTTAATTCGCTTGTCTCTTTTTCTTTGTTATCATTGTATTCTTGTTTTAGTTTTGTAATGGTGATATTATTTTCTTTTATCTCATCTTCCAGAATGGTTCGTAATCTCGGTTCTGGTTTGTAGTCGGATGGTCTGTTCTTATTATGAGTTCTTTCGTTTCTGCGTTCAATTTTAATTTTATCTTCAGCTATCAAAATATACTTATTAAGATGGTTTATTATATTATTTGTTATTTCATGTTTCTTAGCTCCATTTGTTTTGATTTTATTAATTTTCGCATAAGTCCGCAGTTCATTATATGTGTATAGCGATAATCTTTGTATAACCGCTTTGTTGTTTGATATAACCTTTTTACAAAGCTGAATAACCTCTGCAGTATTCATCATTTAATAGGGGAATATTTTTATTAATGAATTTCCCAGTCTGCGTTTTCTCAGCCGTAAAGAAAAGCACTGGTTTTCCAAATCCTTTAATATGTATTTTCCGACGCCCTTATGGGTTTCACACATGCTTTACTACTAGTCACGGGTTTCCTTTATTCTTTACTACTCTTGACGAAATCGGCATTTGGTTACTACTCTTAACGAAAATCCGCTTTTGGTTACTACTCTTGACGAAATCGGCATTTGGTTACTACTCTTTATTTTGTTAGAAATATTTTTCGAAACAATTTTATTATATTATAAATGGAAGAATTAGAAAAGAAAATGTATGTTTACCGTCGCAGTTACAAGTACTACAATCATATAAGTAATAGCTTACTTTTATCCAAATTTCTCTTCTCGGCAGCAGGAATGTCTGCGTTTCTAGTGCTACCGCTAGCTTCTTTAAGTTTGGGTGCTGTTATCATCGAAATAATTGAAAAGCAATTAAGCATTGCTGATAGAAAAGCAGAATTTAGGACTATTTATGATTTTTATACTGAGTTGTTGTCAATGCTAAAATGCGGACAGTTAACAATTGAGGAGGTAATTCAGAGAGAAACAGAGATGCGTAAAACCTTTCGATTTTTTCCTCGCGAAAAATACATGAAACAAGTCCGTCTGAATGGCTATAAATATTGCAAGAATACATCAATAGTTCAGAAGAATGTTCCACCAG
The DNA here is from genome assembly GCA_023053575.1 of Branchinecta lynchi. Classification (NCBI taxonomy): domain Eukaryota; kingdom Metazoa; phylum Arthropoda; class Branchiopoda; order Anostraca; family Branchinectidae; genus Branchinecta; species Branchinecta lynchi. The sequence continues at coordinate 10,673 of JAKZAP010000061.1, forward strand.
TGTGACTCTTCACACATAACCACCACCTAGCAACAAAATCTACCTTATAACTCAATCAATGAAACACCAATTTATTGAGAAAACTTAATTCAACATTTATAGACTCAGATTATCAAAATCAATCAACACTTCATCGGATAAGAAAACTTGCGCAGGATGCTCCTTGAGTAATGAAGACAATATCTCATCCTCTTGGATCAATTGCGAATAGCTTTTTCATTTTCGACGATGCAATAGTACCCTTTCCCACAGAAAGCTATTCCAGGATATTCGCGGACTAATCCATACAACTGAAGATATCTTCTTATTGTTGATTTGCTTTCTCCATATTTCTTAAATCGTTCTTCAAGAAAACACTTGTGCAGATTCTCAGGGTTGTCATTGAAGAGTTTTTGCATGTACGCATACACTTCACCTTTTTTCGCTTTTAGTAACACTGATAAATAATCCAAATACACCTCCACTTTATTTAAATCAATAATTAAACGTTCTGCTTGTTCCAAACTGACTCCACATATTCTGCTGCTCAGCACCTTCTTGATGCTTACGTCCACTTTGAAGTTTCCAAACCTTCGCGAAGCATGTAAATTCGCTTTAATATCGGCTAAAAACTGCACGCTCTTCTCTTTTTTCTTGTCAACAGAGGAACACGCTGTCGTACGGTCTTCACCTTCGACTTCATCTGAGGCTGTGACTACCTTACTCCACAGCGAAAGGAATGTTTCTTGCTCCGATTTCTCCAGTTTGAACAACCCATTCATATACTTTTTCGGAATGGTTGCTGTTTTCTTCTGAATCCCTTCGCTGTTCATCTGAAAATAAAAATCTTTTAACGACCTTGTGATTCCTTTACAGAATTTTTGAAGGCCATTTGATTCCTACTTCATCTCGTGTGACGCGCTTCGCAACATTATCTAACCCAGATAATTCCTTTACAGAATTTGTGAAGGTCATTTGATTCCTACTTCATCTCGTGTGACGCGCTTCGCAACATTATCTAACCCATTAAAAATTCTTTACAGAATCTGTCAAGACCATCTGGTTCCTACGTCATCTCCTGTGATGCGCTTCGTCATCTGATAACTCGTGTGGTATATTTGATATTTGCGTAATTTTTTGTTTCAGATGCAGCTATTCCTATCTTGCTAGATATCTACCTGGATATCCTTGTTTTTATCGCTAGAAAACTAAAAATACTTACATTGGAAATTTTTTCTTTCTTCAACACCTTCTTAATCTCAACTTGTTTACAAATGTCTCCTTAACCAGATGCGCGACACTATATATATTCGCGAATCTTCTCCGCCGAGTCTTGTTATCTGCTGGAGGTGACGCATCTAAATATTCGAGAATATTCGAGAATATTTAGTGTGACGCATCTCTCAAACCACAGGTGTTACGATCTGTCGGTAATTAGGAGCTTTGGATTTTTATTTAATAAAATCATCCCCTAATAAATGGAGTCCACAAAGGAAGTCTTGAATACAATCAGAATGAATAAATACAATGAGACAATCAGGAAAGAAGAACTAGTTCTAGGATTGAAATATACTATTGTTAAAATGAGAATTGCTAAGACAAAATATGGTGATAAGTTGGTTGTAGTTATTAATCATAATAACAAACCCTGTGATTTGTTTATAACTCAGAAATATAATGCTATTGCTAACGAATTACTTTTAAAGAAAAATCTGGTTTTGCAGCCTATTGTACGCGAAAACAAGAACAAAGAAACATATGTGGATTTAGAACTGTTTACTCAGTAATATTTGAATAAAAAGAAAAAATGTAAAAAAAAAGAAGTAGTAGTATATTGTAGTATTTTATATGTAGTAAAGGGTAATATTCTCATTTCTTGTATCCTTTATTTTGGAAGTAAGAAAATAAAAATGTTCTTAAAAAAGGGGATAATTTGGTAAAAAGGATGTTAAAATTTAAGAAATTGATGTTAAAATGGGGTTTTGAAATTGGGGGGAGGGTGGAGTAGAACCCGGCTTTATATACTACTCACTGTTTTTGGGATCCGAAAACGTAAGTGGAGGGATACCTATGACATCGCAAAAGGTGTCCGTCTGTGCGCGCTATAACTCTCGACGGGAATAATATATTTTGATGAAACTTGGTGTGAGGATTCTTTGGGTCAAGAATAAGGTCAAGTTCGAAGATGGGCTCTGTATTAAGGGGCAAATGAAATATTTTTAATCAGATAATGTGATAGTCGATTATGGGCTAAGAAGACATGCTGAACACGATGGTGAAAACCATTTTGTCATCAGACAAGTAGTTCGCCCGGAATCCGGCCAAAACCGGAAAGTCTGTTAAAAGTAAAAGTTTTATTTGAAGTTGATGAAATGTTCGGTTAGGGGCAGGAAGATATGCTGACCTCGACGGTGAAAACCATTTTCTTGCCGGATACGTAGTTCGCCCAGAATCCGGCCAAATCCGGAAAGTTTGTTAACAGTGAAAGTTTTATTTGGAGTTGATTGGATGTTCAATTTAGGGGCAAGAAAACATGTGAACACGTCTGTGAAAACAATTTTCTACCCGGACAAGTAGTTCGCCCGGAATCCGGCAAAAACCGGAAAATTATTAAAAGTTAAAGTTTTACTTGTAGTTGATTAGATATCCGATTTAGGAGTAAGAAGAGATGCTGAATCCGTGTATGGCAATCATTTTTTACCCGGACATAAAGTTCGATCGGAATCCGAATTTTTTGTATATGTTAAATTTTTATTTGAAGTTGATTAGATGTTCAATATTGGGGAAAGAAGATACGCTGAGCTCGATTTTTAGCTTTCTTTTTTCGCCTGACAAGTAGTTCAATACAGATATGAATTATAGGGGTATACACACATGCTGAATCAATATCTTAACTTGGTTTTCTCAGATGATTAGCTATTTGGCCTTAATCTGTTTCTGAATTCTAATAGTAAAAATGTTCAAGGAGTCTGGCGAAGACTGTATCTCGCGAAGACAATAATAATAATACAAAGCAAGAGAAAAGGCTTTCGCCTCTAAATAACTCTAAGAAATTTTGAGTAGTCGAACTGATCAGAGTTAAAAATCTCATCAACAATGCACTTAAAACTATTGATCGATTCAGCATTAACCGCATCTTCGGTAAGGCTGTTCCAAGGATCAACAATTCTGTTGCCAAAACCCCACTTAAAAACGTCCTTGTGGAATCTCAACTTTGTAAGCTTGTACGCGTGCCCCCGATGATGACGGTTAATGCTGAATCTTACTAAATCAGTCACTTCAAAATTGTCATAACTTCCATTGATTAATTTGAATGTTTCAATCAGGTCTCCTCTAAAAAATCTGTATGCAATGGAGGGAAGGACAACTTGGCTAATCTCACTTCGTAGGGGAGATCGCGCAGATCTGGTACGAACTTCGTAGCTCTTCGTTGGATTTTTTCATAAGCCTCAATGTCACAATTGTAATATGGCCGCACTGTGGTGTGGCCATATTCAATGATCGGGCGAACCATCGACTTGAAAAGAAGTGAGAACAAACCATCCTGCTTAAAAGTAAAGTTTCTTCGTATTACACCCAGGATTCTATTACACTTTTTCATGGTAAGGTTGTAATGTTGCGAGAAACGCAGATCCCCATCGATCAGGATCCCTAGATCCCGTTGGGACATGCATTCGGGTATGGTTTGTCTGTTGAAACTATAGAAAGTTTTAAAGTGAGAGGGTCCCAGGCGAAGATGGTGACTTTTCTCGACGTTGACTTCCATCAGCCACACTTGCATCCAAAATTCAATTTTGTGAAGATCATTTTGGAGTATCTGTGAATCTTGGGAACTCCTGATGACTCTGTACATCTTGGTGTCATCCGCATACAACAAGATATCAGAATCAATGTCGGACACTAAATCATTAATATAGATATTGAATAGTAATGGTCCCAATACACTACCCTGGGGCACTCCACTTGTTACAGAGACGGAAGAATTACTTAGCTGCCCGTTTACTTTGGCTCTCTGTGTCCGTTTGGAGAGGAAGCCGGAAATCCATCTATTCAAGCTCCCACGTATGCCTAGCTTCTCGAGTTTCACCAAGAGTCTCTTATGGGGAACTTTGTCGAAGGCTTTTCGAAGGTCAAGGTAAAGGACATCTACTTGGAATCCAGAGTCGATGTACTTCCTCCACTGTTCGGTTGTCAGTAATAACTGGGATTCGGCGGACCTTCCTTTGATAAATCCAAACTGCTTCTTTGTTATAAGCTTCCTATCCAGTAGATGAAAGAGAAGGTGATCAGAGGCGATTCTTTCAAAAATTTTGGATGTTACGCAAGTAAGGCTAATTGGCCGTTAGTTCTTTCGAAGCACCACCTTTAAACACTGGGGTAACGACAGCTTGCTTCCAAAGCTTTGGCAATTGGCCAGATGACAAGCTCTTCCTACAAGGCCCAATTGTCTGGATCAAATATTGAATTCTTGGGATCCCATCGAAACCTTTGGTCTTGTTGTGCAAGGGGTTAAAAATATATTATTATTATTACTATTATCATTAAGTAAGTAAGTAATTCATTTGTAACCCGTCATTTTGGAAAAGCGGAGTAAATAAAGAAAATAAATAAACACTTAAACACACAGAAAAAGACACTTAATTTTCAATCTTCAGCCGAGAAGGTCGTGCGCTGGTTGGGCTCTGTTGCCAATGATTTTGTATAGCGATGAAGAAACATCCAAAGAGAATAATTTTGAACTTCTCCGTCAATGCATGGTTATGGCATAATTCGACAGGTGGAGTAGGTGCTTTGCATATTTAAGTAGCATGATCTCACCTTTTTAATCTCTTTCGTGCATTTGGCAAGTAACTGTGTTCCTAACGCGGGCGCAGTGATAGAATCGGAAGCACTTCCAAAACCCCCGTCAACTTATTTGCAAGACTTCACTGCAAAAGGAGCCTACTTTAGTGTTACAGCAACGACCAACAGATGTCAAGAGCACAAGGGGAAGAAGACTTTACGACCTTAAAAAAAGCCGACGTCATTCTTTCTGAAATTAAATCCTTTTATCCGGGATTAACGGGCGGGTTCCTATGAGAGACAAAAGTGGAAACTTCAAACAAAGAGATGACAATTGGCAAGACTTACGATCATGTGAAACTTGCAGAAGAAGGCTTCCTTGTTCTTGTTAGTCAATACGAAAGTGTTCACACCAAATCCATGCATGGTTCGGTAGTTCAAAGGTACACCACGGTCCGTGTACAGCATCAAAATGTTGTGCATAGTCTCCGGGCGTAGGCTACAGAAGTCCCAAAACGCATCAGGAGCCTAAAACGTAAAGGTGTTCGACATGCGGTGAGCAATTCTGTGGTTTACGACCCTTAGGCTAGTAGGCACTGGGTCGAGTCTAGAACTGAGCCCTTCCTGTGACGTCTAAATCACCCAATGACCCTTACACAGAGCTGCTACGAGTCAAGCAAATCCGAGTCCGAGACAATTCCGAGTCCTTGAAAAAGGTGTCTCGAGACGAGAACATAGTCCGAGTTCACAGCCCTGGCGGACGGACAGCTCCGTGAGAGACGAGTCCTTGGAAAAGGTGTCTCGAGACGAGTCTAGAGTCCGAGTCCATCAGATCTGCCCTTGCATGTCCTTCTTTCTAGGTTTCAAACCTATTACTCTTAAAAAACAAGACCAAAGGTTTCGATGGGATCCCAAAAATTCAATATCTGATCCAGACAACTGGGTCTTGTCTTAGCCAGATCCAGTCTTCGCCAGACTCCTTGAACATTTTTACAATTAAAATTCAGAAACAGATTAAGGCCAAATAGCTAATCACCTGAGAAAACCAAGTTCAGATTTGGATTCAGCATGTGTGTTTACCCCTATAAGTCATATCTGTTTTGACGAAAACTTCCTGCCACTTCTGCCAATTTCCCGGTTCCGCCCGAACTCCAGAACTACTTGTCCGGCGAAAAAAGAAAGCTCAAAGACGAAATCAGGGTATCTTCTTTCCCCAGTAATGAACATCTAATCAACTTCAAATAGAAATTTAGCTTATAACAAATTTTCCAATTCCAGCCGGATTCCGGTCGAACTATATGTCCGGGTAAAATACGATTGTCACACAGGGACTCAGCATCTCTTCTTACCCCTAAATCGCTTATCTAATCAACTAGAAATAAAACTTTGACTTCCAACAGTTTTCCGGTTTTGGCCGGATTCCGGACGAACTACATGTCCGGGTAGAAACTTATTTTCACATAAGTGTTCAGCATGTCTTCTTGCCATAAATCGAACATCCAATCAACTCCAAATTAAACTTTTAATTTTGACAAACTTTCCGGTTTGGGCCGGATTCCGGTCAAAATACTTGTCCGTCGAGAAAATAGCTTTCACCATCCTCTTCAGCATGTCTCCCTACCTCTAAATCGAACATTTAATCAACTTCAAATAAAACTTTTACTTTCAACTAACTTTCCGGTTTGGGCTGGATTCCGGGCGAAATACTTGTCCATCGAGAAAATAGTTTTCACCATCGTCTTCAGCATGTCTTCCTACCCCTAAATCGAACATCTAATCAATTTCAAATAAAACTTTTACTTTCAACAAACTTTCCGGTTTGGGCCGGATTCCGGGCGAAATACTTGTCCGTCGAGAAAATAATTTTCACCATCGTCTTCAGCATGTCTTCCTACCCCTAAATCGAACATCTAATCAACTTCAAATAAAACTTTTACTTTCAACGAACTTTCCGGTTTTGGCCGGATTCCGGGCGAACTACTTGTCCGATGACAAAATGGTTTTCACCATCGTGTTCAGCATGTCTTCTTACCCCATAATCGACTATCACATTAGCTGTTTCAAAATATTTTGTTTGTCCCTTTATTTCAATCCCCTCCCCCACCCCTAAATGTAGAGCTACAAAGCCCATCTACGAACTTGACTGGTCCGACGACCCAACGAACCTTCTCACCAAGTTTCATCAAAATATCTCATTCCCTTCGAGAGTTATCGTGCTTACAGACGGACGGACAGACGGACGGACGGACGGACAGACGGACGGACGGACGGACGGACAGACGGACAACTTTTGCGATGTCATAGGTATCCCTCCACTTACGTTTTGGGATCCCAAAAAGAGGCAGAAACTTAACGTAAAGCTGATGAAGTTTGTCTTGCAAAAGTTTAAGTTTAACCCTAGGTTCACACAGAGCAAATCGTGGCGATGAACGAGATTTTTCAATCGCAGCGACAAAAGATTTTATCACCTGGATGTTCACACTGAATTTTCGTCGGCAACTGAATTTAGCACGAAATGTTGCTGTTCCGTGCATAAAATCGTACTGTCGCCCGATTAAAGTTGAATTTTCCCAACACTGAAAATCGCCTGACGAAGCAAGAGAAATCGCGATGGCCGATATCGCCTCAGTGTGAACGTCTGTGTGAACCTAGGGTAAGTGTTTTCGTGTTTTCGGACATTAACAAGACCAAAGGTGTCGATGGGATCCCAAAAATCTAAGATTTGATCCAGACAACTGGGTCTTGTCTTAGCCAGATCCAGTCTTCGCCAGACTCCTTGAACATTTTTACAATTAAAATTCAGAAACAGATTAAGGCCAAATAGCTAATCACCTGAGAAAACCAAGTTCAGATTTGGATTCAGCATGTGTGTTTACCCCTATAAGTCATATCTGTTTTGACGAAAACTTCCTGCCACTTCTGCCAATTTCCCGGTTCCGCCCGAACTCCAGAACTACTTGTCCGGCGAAAAAAGAAAGCTCAAAGACGAAATCAGGGTATCTTCTTTCCCCAGTAATGAACATCTAATCAACTTCAAATAGAAATTTAGCTTATAACAAATTTTCCGATTCCAGCCGGATTCCGGTCAAACAATATGTCCGGGTAAAATACGATTGTCACACAGGGACTCAGCATCTCTTCTTACCCCTAAATCGCTTATCTAATCAACTAGAAATAAAACTTTGACTTCCAACAGTTTTCCGGTTTTGGCCGGATTCCGGACGAACTACATGTCCGGGTAGAAACTTGTTTTCACATAAGTGTTCAGCATGTCTTCTTGCCCTAAATCGAACATCTAATCAACTCCAAATAAAACTTTTAATTTTGACAAACTTTCCGGTTTGGGCCGGATTCCGGTCGAAATACTTGTCCGTCGAGAAAATAGTTTTCACCATCGTCTTCAGCATGGCTCCCTACCTCTAAATCGAACATTCAATCAACTTCAAATAAAACTTTTACTTTCAACAAACTTTCCGGTTTGGGCCGGATTCCGGTCGAAATACTTGTCCATCGAGAAAATAGTTTTCACCATCGTCTTCAGCATGTCTTCCTACCCCTAAATCGAACATCTAATCAATTTCAAATAAAACTTTTAATTTCAACAAACTTTCCGGTTTGGGCCGGATTCCGGTCGAAATACTTGTCCGTCGAGAAAATAGTTTTCACCATCGTCTTCAGCATCTCTCCCTACCTCTAAATCGAACATTCAATCAACTTCAAATAAAACTTTTACTTTCAACAAACTTTCCGGTTTGGGCCGGATTCCGGTCGAAATACTTGTCCATCGAGAAAATAGTTTTCACCATCGTCTTCAGCATGTCTTCCTACCCCTAAATCGAACATCTAATCAACTTCAAATAAAACTTTTATTTTCAACAAACTTTCCGGTTTTGGCCGGATTCCGGGCGAACTACTTGTCCGATGACAAAATGGTTTTCACCATCGTGTTCAACATGTCTTCTTACCCCATAATCGACTATCACATTAGCTGTTTCAAAATATTTTGTTTGTCCCTTAATTTGAATCCCCTCCCCCACCCCTAAATGTAGAGCTACAAAGCCCATCTACGAACTTGACTGGTCCGACGACCCAACGAACCCTCACACCAAGTTTCATCAAAATATCTCATTCCCTTCGAGAGTTATCGTGCTTACAGACGGACGGACAGACGGACAACTTTTGCGATGTCATAGGTATCCCTCCACTTACGTTTTGGGATCCCAAAAAAAAGGAACGACGTAAAAGATATGTAGGACAGTTCGTGCCATGAATTTTGGGAAATGTGCCATCACAGACTAAACCAACGAAATTCTAGCGATGCAAACTGAAAATGACATTTCTGGTCAGCTAGTTATTGTTCAGTATAATTATCAAAAACAAATTTCAGCCTTGATCGGTCACAAGTCCTTGAAATTCTGCAAGCCCTCTAAACGGTTTATGGGAAATCTGCGCGTAAACCATCTTTCACTCAAAGATAAGCTAAGTCAAGTATACATCAGCTGAAAGATTGTTGTCTTAGGCGTTAAATGTTCATTGGACGTAATTGTCTATCCGACTTTCTGTCACTAGCATTCCGTAGCTGAATTATAGAAATTGGTTTACTCATCTGCTCTTCCACTGACCACAATCTCTCGAGATGATTCCCCAGGTGACTTTTTTTCCCGGAGGGAATCCGTAAATTCTCACCTCAAATTTCTTATTTTTTTCTGGTTTAGTTTTCATTCTGAGACAGGATTTGGGAGTGTATAGATTTTGTATTGGGTGCTGCAACCAGGAACCAATTGAGTGCATGCTTTTTCTGTATCTCTTCTTTTATTATTTTGTTCTTCTCACATTTTCTCTATTAGCCTGTAGTAGCTGCGTTCGTTGCACTCCGGGCTGTCTCTGGTGTTTAGTCACCAGTGTCCGGTTCTTCCCTTAAAACGCGTTCTTTTGGTTCACCTGTGAGTTGATGAAAACCGGCTAACTCCTCGCTGCTGCAGGGCTCACCAGCCGGTTCTGGTTAGTCCCCACCGGTGAGATAAAACCGGACGCTGGTTAGTTCAAAAACGGGTTATAAGACTGGCGAGAAGTCACCGGTGGATGCAAATACGGCGTATAAGAAAAACAGGAGACCAGCGGTGAGAACTCCCGTGACAAAGAACGCAGCTAGTGTTCGAGTATTTCAAAGGGGGGGGGGGGGGGGGCTGAACCTCGCAACAAGTGTTAACTTTTGACGAGTGTTGTAGACTTGCTGGGTTTTTTTTTTAATAAGCCCCCCCCCCCCCCCCCCATATATAATACTGATATGTATACTAGATATGTATCTACTGCACAAGGTGCTCAGAGATAGGAACACGGACTGATCACACGGATCGCAAAGCAAAGTAAATAATAAAAATAAGGACTTCAGTAATGCTTTTAGCCATGAAAATCACGAATATTCCTCCAGTCAGCTCACTGCGAATCATATTTGATAGTGCAGAGCTATATTTTGGCCCTTCTTGGCAAAGACTCCCTTCAGGCTCAAAGCCGCTCGAGTTGGAAAAACGAAACTGTTTTTTCCACAAGTTTGTTTTTCCAACTTGAGCGGTTTCGAGCCCAAAGAGGGCCCTTGCCAAGAACGACCGAAATATAGCTCTAATAAAAATTAAGCTGACATATCTGTTTTGCATCATCAAATATGAAAATCACACTAATTGCTGAGAGAATGAGAAAACGTCCTGAGAAAGAATGGAAGTTAAATACCTTTAAGGCAGTCACGGGATTAGCTCGAAGAGAGTGGATCAAACTCGTGAACTGCATTGGATCCCGAATGAAGAAGATAGGGAAGTTGAGCCCAAGAAGATCCCAGTTTCCCTCCTCCGTGTAAAACTTGAAGGCAATGCCTCGAACGTCCCTATAATAATTACATAAATAACGATTTGAAGTACGTTTCGGCGTCTGTCAAGTTGCATAATTATGCAATACATTGAAACTCGAAAATTAAAATAATGTAACGAACAGAGATTTCAAAATTGTGTTTCTGCTTATTAGTTACGACTTTCATTGCTGTGCAACGCGACCCCACTTCATTTTAGGCCGATTTGAGGCTGTAAAGTCATCACTGACTTTTACCTTAATCAAGAATGGTTACAGATGCAACCTGTCAGGTGCACACACATACTTTAATCCATGACAATTTTTATATATGCAGGTGTGGGTGAGTAAATCTTTAAAGCACTCCTTTCGTAAATTGCAACGCCTTCATATAACAAACTATCAACAAAGACTGGTTACAATTATGCAGTTCATAACAATTAAACTGCTCGCCAAATATGGCACACAGGTGAGAAGACTTCAGGTAACGCTTGGATGAATGTACTGGAGGCAGGGGGGTCCACAGCCTTTCCTCATTTGGGGGGGGGGGGCAAACCTCTCAAGATTGACTGAATCGGTACCTGATTTTTACTGAATAGTAGTTATATAAAGGGGCTCCCACTCCACCCTCCCCCCAATTTCAAAACCCCATTTTAACATCAATTTCTTAAATTTTAACATCCTTTTTACCAAATTATCCCCCTTTTTAAGAACATTTTTATTTTCTTACTTCCAAAATAAAGGATACAAGAAATGAGAAATATTACCCTTTACTACATATAAAATACTACAATATACACTACTTCTTTTTTTTTTTTACATTTTTCATTTTTTATTCAAATATTACTGAGTAAACAGTTCTAAATCCACATATGTTTCTTTGTTCTTGTTTTCGCGTACAATCGGTTGCAAAACTAGATTTTTCTTTAGAAGTAATTCGTTAGCAATGGCATTATATTTCTGTGTTATAAACAAATCACAGGGTTTGTCATTATGATTAATGACTACAACCAACTTATCACCATATTTTGTCTTAGCAATTCTCATTTTAACGATAGTATATTTCTTTCCTAATACCAATGCTTCTTTCCTGATTGTCTCATTGTATTTATTCATTCTGATTGTATTCAAGACTTCCTTTGTAGACTCCATTTATTAGGGGATGATTTTATTAAATAAAAATCCAAGCTCCTAATTATCGACCGCTCGTAACATCTGTGGTGTGAGATGCGTCACACTAAATATTCTCGAATATTTAGATGCGTCACTTCCAGCAGATAACAAGACTCGGCGGAGAAGATTCGCGAATATATATAGTGTCGCGCATCTGGTTAAGGAGACATTTGTAAACAAGTTGAGATTAAGAAGGTGTTTAAGAAAGAAAAAATTTCCAATGTAAGTATTTTTAGTTTTCTAGCGATAAAAACAAGAATATCCAGGTAGATATCTAGCAAGATAGGAATAGCTTCATCTGAAACAAACAATTACGCAAATATCAAATATACCAAACGAGTTATCAGATGACGAAGCCCGTCACACGAGATGACGTAGGAACCAAATGGCCTTCAAAAATTCTGTAAAGGAATTATCTGGGTTAGACAATGTTGCGAAGCGCGTCACACGAGATGAAGTAGGAATCAAATGGCCTTCAAAAATTCTGTAAAGGAATCATCAAGGTCGTTGAAAGATTTTTATTTTCAGATGAACAGCGAAGGTATTCAGAAGAAAACAGCAACCATTCCGAAAAAGTATATGAATGGGTTGTTCAAACTGGAGAAATCGGAGCAAGAAACATTCCTTTCGCTGTGGAGTAAGGTAGTCACAGCCTCAGATGAAGTCGAAGGTGAAGACCGTACGACAGCGTGTTCCTCTGTTGACAAGAAAAAAGAGAAGAGCGTGCAGTTTTTAGCCGATATTAAAGCGAATTTACATGCTTCGCGAAGGTTTGGAAACTTCAAAGTGGACGTAAGCATCAAGAAGGTGCTGAGCAGCAAAATATGTGGAGTCAGTTTGGAACAAGCAGAACGTTTAATTATTGATTTAAATAAAGTGGAGGTGTATTTGGATTATTTATCAGTGTTACTAAAAGCGAAAAAAGGTGAAGTGTATGCGTACATGCAAAAACTGTTCAATGACAACCCTGAGAATCTATACAAGTGTTTTCTTGAAGAACGATTTAAGAAATATGGAGAAAGCAAATCAACAATAAGAAGATATCTTCAGTTGTATGGATTAGTCCGCGAATATCCTGGAATAGCTTTCTGTGGGAAAGGGTACTATTGCATCGTCGAAAATGAAAAAGCTATTCGCAAAGCGATCCAAGAGGATGAGATATTGTCTTCATTACTCAAGGAGCAACCTGCGCAAGTTTTCTTATCCGATGAAGTGTTGATTGATTTTGATAATCTGAGTCTATAAATGTTGGATTAAGTTTTCTCAATAAATTGGTGTTTCATTGATTGAGTTATAAGCTAGATTTTGTTGCTAGGAGGTGGTTATGTGTGAAGAGTCACACTGGTGGAACATTCTTCTGAACTATTGATGTATTCTTGCAATATTTATAGCCATTCAGACGGACTTGTTTCATATATTTTTCGCGAGGAAAAAATCGAAAGGTTTTACGCATCTCTGTTTCTCGCTGAATAACTTCTTCAACCGTTAACTGTCCACATTTTAACAACGATATCAGTTCAGTATAAAAATCATAAGTCGTTCTGTATTCTGCTTTTCTATCTGCAATGTTTAAATGTTTTTCGACTATTTCGATGATAACAGAACCCAAACTTAAAGAAGCTAAAGGTAGAAATAGAAACGCAGACATTCCTGCTGCCGAGAAGAGAAATTTGGATAAAAGTAAGCTATTACTTATATGATTGTAATACTTGTAACTGCGACGGTAAACATATATTTTCTTTTCTAATTCTTCCATTTATAATATAATAAAATTGTTTCGAAAAATATTTCTAACAAAATAAAGAGTAGTAACCAAATGCCGATTTCGTCAAGAGTAGTAACCAAAAGCGGATTTTCGTTAAGAGTAGTAACCAAATGCCGATTTCGTCAAGAGTAGTAAAGAATAAAGGAAACCCGTGACTAGTAGTAAAGCATGTGTGAAACCCATAAGGGCGTCGGAAAATACATAGTAAAGGATTTGGAAAACCAGTGCTTTTCTTTACGGACTAAGAAAACGCAGTCGGGAGAAATTCATTAATAAAAATGTTCCCCTATTAAATGATGAATACTGCAGAGGTTATTCAGCTTTGTAAAAAGGTTATATCAAACAACAAAGTGGTTATACGAAGGTTACCGCAATACCGAATTAATGAACTGAGGACTTATGCGAAAATTAATAAAATCAAAACAAATGGAGCTAAGAAACATGAAATAACAAATAATATAATAAACCATCTTAGTAAGTATATTTTGATAGCTGAAGATAAAATTAAAATTGAACGCAGAAACGAAAGAACTCATAATAAGAACAGACCATCCGACTACAAACCAGAACCGAGATTACGAACCATTCTGGAAGATGAGATAAAAGAAAATAATACTACCATTACAAAAATAACACAAGAGAAGGAAAAGATAAAAGAAAAAGATACGAGTCAATTAAAAAGATTTCTGAAAAACAAGAACCTATCAACTCGCGGAAACCGAGAAGAAGTACTAAAAAGAGTTGGAGAATACTATAATAATATTATTAAAAAACACGAAGATACTATAAAGAAAAATAGTAATATCATTAGAGCTCAAATCGAAAGAAGTGATGACAATAAAGAAAAAGTAGTCGATTTATCAACTCTCTTCATAAATAAGAAAAAAATTAAAGAAGAAAAATTAATTCCTGATCATGTATTTAGAACGGAAGAAGAACAGCAGCCTACTATTTTTAGCGAAAGTGAGAATATATTCACTGTAAACGTTTCAGTTCAAGGTAATGGAGTTGACGAGCATACTCTTATTGCTTTTACTTTCGCAGATATACAGCGGCGAATGAACGAAATAAATCAATATAGAGTTCAGTTTGTAACTCGTGTTATTTTCCATCGACAGGAGAATGATGAAGAAGTAGTAGTATATTACAACAGTACTTCTTGGATTTTAAATAAAAATAGCATTCTTACTCATAATCATTTGGATGATAATAACAAGAGACTTAGTTCTTTAAGTAATACCCCTCGATCTGGGCTACAATTCAGTCGGTATGAAGGAATTGATTATAGGATGACACGAATAGAATCTTACATGGGAGGAACGTTTAAAATACTGCCAGATTTCGTAAAAAATAAAAGAGCTTGTCTGAATATTGAAAATAAGGATCAAAAATGCTTTCTTTGGTCAATCTTAGCAAATTTATACCCCGCTAAGGATCATCCGGAAAGAATTTCGAAATATAAACAATATGAGAACGAATTTGATTTCAAAGGGGTTACCAACTTCCCAATGGATACTAAAGATATACACAAATTCGAAAATAGATACAACATTAAGATTTGTTTATTTCAAATTGAAAAAGAGAAAATTATCAGAAGTCATATACTAAAAAGTACAATCAATGGGAAAACTGCAAAACATATCGTTCATTTATTATATTTCGATAATCATTATGTACTGGTAAAGGATCTGAGCAGATTAGTTGGTCCTCAAATATCTAAAAAGAAAACAAAGACATACCTCTGCACTTATTGCGGAAGGCATTTTAAGAAGGAAGAATGCTTTGAAAAACATGAAATAAAAAATAATTGCGAAGATCCGGATATAATAATGCCTCCTGAAGGTTCAAGTATACAATATAAAAATATTGCAAAACAAATGAAAGTACCTTATTGCATAATAGCCGACTTTGAGTCTTATAATGAAGAGTATAATCAAGTACATGGGAAGAAAACAATAAAAGTGGCCGAACAGAAACCATTTGCTTATGGATTTCAGGTATGCTGTTCCTTTGATACAAACCAGAACAAATACTACGATTATTTCGGTGAAGACGCTGCAAAACATTTTGTTAAAACCACTACAAAAGTATCCACAGAAATTGCAAAGAAATATGAAAGCAGACAAAGAAACCACACTTATACCAATGCAGAAATTGTGAATAAATGGAATAAACTAACTAATAAGACTTGTCATATCTGTACAACTGAAATTACTGAAAATCCTCACTTTGATCACGACCACATGACAGGAGAAGATAGGGGATTTGCTCATGCTGAATGTAATATGAAATACAGGATTCCTAGGCATATCCCGGTAGTAATGCATAATTTATCTAAATATGATTCCCATCTGTTTGTTAGAGAATTGATACCTGATAACGGAATTTTTGAAAGTGCAGAAAGTTTCATATCATTCTCGAAATCAATAAGTATAAGAAAGACGGATACGGAAATAAAATATGAGATCCGGTTCATAGATTCGATTAGATTTATGGCTTCATCTTTAGACAAACTATCAGCAAATTTAGCGAAATGTGATTGCAAAGTACCCTGTAATCATCTAAGAGAGAATTTCAAGTACACATCGAATAGTTTCAATAACGATGAAGAATTCAAAGAAATAATTAAAAAAGGGGTATATCCGTATGAATTCGTAGACAGTTTCGATAAAATGAATTGTACAAACTTACCATCCATAGAAAGCTTTTATTCTAGGTTGACAGGGAAAGGTATTGACAAAAGTGATTATAAAAGAGCGGTATCTATATGGAAGCAATTTAACTGTGAAACTTTACTTGATTATACCAAGTTGTACCTAAAAAGTGATGTGTTAATTCTATCAGATGTTGTGGAGAATTTCAGGAACGTTTGTATACATAATTGTATAATGTAATGATGAAAGATGAATTAGGTGGACAGGTTATGACAGAATTTGTTGGATTACGATCAAAAGTATATGCTTATTTAAAGGACAACCAAGACCCTTCAAAAGCTAGCAAAAAACTGAAAGGAATAAAAATGAATATGGTTAAAGATAAAATTACACTTCAAAACTATAAGGATGTACTGTTTGGAAATATTGAAAACCTTTCTGTAACCCAGTATAACTTAAGATCATACAAGCACAATATGTTTCTAGAAGAGCAGAATAAAAAAGCGTTGGATCCTAAGGATGATAAAAGGATAGTATCAAGCGATAAATTTACAACTTTGCCTTTAGGTTATAAACATTAAATTCAAGTACCTACTTAAATCAAATCAAGTACCTACTTAAAAACTTCAAGTCCCTACTTAAAAACTTCAAGTACCTACTTCAAAAATTCAAGTACCTACTTAAAAACTTCAAGTCCCTACTTAAAAACTTCAAGTACCTACTTAAATCAAATCAAGTACCTACTTAAAAACTTCAAGTACCTACTTCAAAAATTCAAGTACCTACTTCAATTCAAGTATATACTTAAAATACTCAAGTAAATCTTATAATGAAAAATTCTTCCTAGATAAATGAATGAAAAGGCACCAATCAAAGTGTATGATTTTAGTGAAAAGAATAACTATCAGAACAAACACGAACTTGCACCTCAGTGGCCATTTAGACTATTAATCTGCGGAAGTTCTGGAACAGGAAAAACCAATTTACTTTTGAATTTAATTTATGAATATATTTGTTTCAACCGAATATACTTGTATGCAAAAGATCTTGAAGAAGATAAATATAAAGACCTTATAGACAATTTAAACACTTTGGAATCAACATGTAAAACGAATATTCTATCAGTAAGTAATGATCTGAATGATATTATCGATGTTGACGACCTAGACCCTAAATACCAAAACTTGATTATCTTTGATGATTTTGTTACTGAAAAAGACCAGAAGAAAATAGAAGATTTATTCATAAGAGGGAGGAAGAAAAATGCTTCAATTGTTTATTTATCACAGAGCTATCATAAAACCCCAAAGGTGGTAAGACTTCAATGTAATTATTTCGCATTTTTTCAGTGTTCTAATCCAAAAGAAATAAAATTAATCAGACAAAATCATGTAGACAATGAGAACTTTCTCAAACAATTCAGGTTGCAACCAAAGGTTACGGGTTCTTCTTTATTGATTTAAAAACAAAAAATAAAGATCTGATTTATAGGAAAAACTTTGAAAAGTTTACTAGATAATTTCATTCTGTTGTAAATGAATAATTCGGTAGTGTTGGAAAAAAGGTTAGTAACGAATCGAATGAAAAGAGAGTTACTGATGAGAACGGTAATATTAACCTACAAGATAAGAGAATTGTTAATTTAGGGGATGCGAAAGCTGACCAGGACGCTATTAGTTTCAGATCCATGACTATTATTCTGAATCAATTTAAAGAAGAAATTACCGCACAACAAGTGGGGATAAATCAGTATTTTAGCGAAGATATCAACAGATTAACTGCGGTACATGATTCTCCTAAAAATTTATTGGTAAGGATTAATGATAAAGGGTTATTTGTAAAAGAAATAATTCGAGTTAATGAGAAAGAAATTGATGCTGAGAACAAATTGATAACAAATGTTCAAAACCCTAGAAACAAAAATGATGCTGTTAATTTAACAACGTTAATTACTCATAACATTGAAATTAAAAAACAGATTGATTACCTACAAGACCGTATCAATAATATTGAAAGAGCAGTCGTAAATATTTTAAAAAGGCTTCTAGAGCAAAAACCTGTTGACAAACCATTCGTTTCCAGAATAGAAAAAGTGATGGCTGGTATATAAATTATATAAGATAAATTAATTCTCTAATAAATGGTTGAGATATTTGAGTATACAGTTTATTTGTCAAAGCTTCAGAAAGGAAAGCTGAAGAAATGTTTTGATGCTAAACAAAAATGTCAGATACGTGTTAGTCATAGTAAACAAAATGAACGAGAACCAGTTAAGTTACTTTTAAGTAAACGACAAATTGATAAAATTGAAACTTGTAAAATGAATAATAAGGGTTGTGATATTGATGTATCATACAAGCAGATGAGAGAAGCGATTCAAAAAGGTGGATTACTTCCATTTTTAATACCGCTAGCAATTACCCTTGGTAAGGCAGCTTTAACAAGTGGTGCTGCTGCTTTGGGTACATTCGCTGGTAAGAAAATTATGGATAAAATGACCAACACAGGTGGTGCGCTAAAACTTCCTGGAACACAAAAAGTTACCGGTAATGGCGTACGTGGTAGACCTAAGAAGGAAAAAACCGATGATGTCAACACAGGTGGAGCGCTTACACTTCCTGGAACACAAAGAGTTGTCGGTCATGGGGTAAGTGGAAGACCTAGGAAGTCAAAAAACGGGGACATCAAAAAAGAAGCAAAAGTAAAGTAGGACCTCTAACCAATTTTGATATTATGGATGCATTAGGGGATATACCACATTTTAGAGGTGTTTTCTCTATAGATACGCTACCCAAACATATAAATAGTATAGAATGCGGTGTCATTAATTATGATAAACTCGGAATGCCTGGAACTCACTGGGTTGCCTATTGTAATCTACCTGAATACCCCCATGTAGAATTTTTTGATTCTTTCGGTATTCCCCCAGGAAAAGAAATAATTAAATATCTAAAAACTTCAAAGAAAAAAATAGCTTATGAAAATCTTGCTATTCAAAATATAAATGAATTAAACTGTGGATTTCACTGTATTTCCTACATTAAGCGCAAAATGAAGTTGGTAGCTTTTCGTTGATAAAAATCGTTTTCTAATAAATGGAGATTTATTGTATGAAATGTAAAAAGAAAACTGATACTGAATCAATGTATAATGCAGTGTCACAGAAAAATAATGTTCCAATGCTGAAAGGTAATTGTGTTATTTGCGGATCGAGGAAAAATCTGTTTTAAAAAAAAAAAACTCGACGCAGGAAAAGATATATTAAAGACGTATTATTATAATTATTCAGGTGTTGATGATATTCACAGAAAATTAAAAGAAAATGGAGTGAACGTGTCTAAAGATACAATAAAATATGTGTTGGAAAATGAGCATGTGTATACGTTACACAAACCTTCCTATCACAATTTTGAAAGGAGACGAGTCTATGTTCACTATGTTGATGAGCAATGGCAAGCTGATTTAGTTGACCTCCAGAAATATAAAAAAGATAACACTAAAACAAATTACATTTTAACTGTAATTGATTGCTTTAGTAAATATGCTTGGGGTATTCCCTTGAAAAATAAAACGGGTGCTGAAATAATAAACGCATTCAGCCACATCTTTAAAGAAAGAATTCCTAAGAAACTACAAACTGATAAAGGTAAAGAATTTGTTATGAGAAATGTTCACTCTTTTTTGAAAAATAATAACGTTCACTGGTTTGCATCGGAAAGTGAACTGAAAGCACAAATCGTGGAACGATTCAACAGAACTCTGAAAGAAAAGCTATGGAAATATTTTACTCACAACAACTCTAGTAAATGGATTGATATTTTACCTGTATTCGTAAATAATTATAATAACTCGTATCACCGCTCAATACAAATGAAACCAGTTGATGCTAGTAAAAAGGTAAATCAGAAAAAGGTCTTTAGTGCTCTGTTTCCACCAGTAGATGACTACAAAATCACAGGAAGTCACAAAGTCAAAGTAGGAGATTTAGTTAGAATTAAAAAAGAAAAAAGTATTTTTGATAAAGGATATTTACCGAATTATACGGATGAAGTATTCCAAATAGCAACCGTTAGACCTACAAACCCCATTACTTATGAAATATCTGACAAAAGTGGGGAGTTAATTCAAGGAGGGTTTTATGAAAAAGAACTTTCAAAATTTATTATGAAATAAAATTACTTGTATATAAATGGATTCAAGACGCTTGAGTGATATTTTATCAGATATAGTGAAGAACAGAGAAATTCAGAGAAGAAAGGTTCAACAAAATGAGATGGAGAAAGCAGGATTTCGGGAATATGCTTCAGAATTAAACGCTCCAGTTGTTATAGCACAAAATGAAAACACTAAAGATACCATCAAAAAATTACAAGAGAACGCTGAAACGATACTTAATAAACTACAGGAAGGTGATAATAATTCAAGAAGACGGTTTGTCAGATTAGGTGAAACATTTAAAACAGCTTTACAGATTCCAAATTCAGAGGAAGTGAGTCGAGCACCCGCTTTAGAACCTTCTCCCGATTTAGGACCACTATCCGTTGATATGAATAAAGATATTACCCAAGAGTTGTTAAATCAGATTAATTTAAAACATGTAGAATCGCGGGGTGGCACTGATACTTATTTTAAAATGCCTACGTATTACATTAAGCATCATACGGATATAGATGAGGCTCTAGAACGTTTGACATCTCTAAGTCAAAGTTATGGCGGAAAAAAAGGTAAAGGTTACTCTAGCTATGATGAAATCCTTGAATTTATAAGAGAATACAAGGAGAGGTTAACCAGCATTCGAACTAATTCCCCATTTTTAGTTCAACAAAAAGGAACTGGAATATTTATGAACTGTGATGAAATGATTTCAAAATTATACACTTTGATAGGTAGCAGAGTAAACGGAAATACATCTGACGAGGTGAGAAATGAAGCTATTGATATTTTGGATTCGTTAATGCGAAATAAATGTCTTACGAAGAGAGATTACAATTCAATATATAAAAATTATTTCTAATAAATGGTGTTGTTAAACATTGAAGGTAATGAAAGTATCACTGATATAACATTTAGTCAACCAATCGAATTGAATCGTAATTGGGATTATGAAATAGGTTTGAATCAGTGTACTTTGTGGTATTCGTGGCATAATATAAGTGATAAATTTGGAAATAATACATTTCAATACAGGAAAGATGAAGATAATAATGCAACAGAATGGATGAATGTTACTATTCCTAATGGGATGTATAACGATGATTGTTTGAATTATTTTTTGTGTCAGCATTTTGATACCCCAAAAGATAAATGTTCTATTGTAATTTCATCCAACCCAGCATCTATGAGATTTGTCATACTATTACAAGAAAAATATGTGTTTAGATTTAATAGTGACTTGTGTCAGATTTTAGGATTTGAGAAGGATAGTGAGATATCTAAGAAAATCAATGAAAGTACAAAGCTTCCGAATATAACAAGAAGCGTTGATAAAATACAAATTCACTGCTCTCTTGTAAACAGTTCTATCGTAAACAAAAGTAAATCAGATGTCATTTGGACATTTGTTCCTAATACAGAACCAGGTTGTCAAATTGTTGAGAATCCTAGACAATTAATCTACCTTCCTATTAACACAAAAGACTTTATTTACTCCTTGAGAATGACAATTACTGATCAGTTGGGAAGACCTATCGATTTGAATGGTGATAACGTTGGATACGTGCTGCATTTAAGAAAAGGTTATTGATTAGTGAAATAAAATTATTTACCTATAAATGTTGATTAATAATAAGCGATTACTTTATAAAAAGCAGTATGGAAGTGGAATCGGTAGTGTATTCAAAAACATTGTTAATTCCCAGTTATTTCAAACGTCAGCAAAACAAATAAAAGATGGGGCTATGTCAATGTATAATAATATTATTAAACCGAGATTTGAGTTGTTGAAAAACAGAGCAATAGAATATGGGAAAGATCTGATCAATGTAAACAAGAAGGAACTCATTGATGTAATTGGAAACAAAAAATCGATGAAGGATCTTATCGGTACAAATAAAAGGATTTTAAATCAAAGAAGTCAGGACTTGATCAAAACGTTAATGACTGGAAATGGATTAAAGATTCTGAAATAAGTTTTATTTAATAATTTCTTTCTTATATAAATGGCAGTAAATAAAGTTATCAGTCCGCAATGGAATATATTTGACGAACCGCTTGTGGATGATACAGTGGTAAAATACGAATTTAAAGAAATTCGAGAAACAGATGTGAATGTATCTAATAAATCAGAGTTTGAATTCGTAACGAAGAAATTAGATTCCTGGTTTTATCCAAGTGAAAGTTATCTTGATGTTAGTGTAAGAATAGTGAAAGAAAATGGAGATAATATAGCTGCAACCGATATTGCTACTTTGACGAACAATGGATTTAATTTATTCAGTACCGCTGAATATGTAATAAACGATGAATCGGTTGAAAAAATTAATCATGTTGGTATTACAACTACCGTTACAAAGTTGATTGAATACTCTGATGATTATTCTAGAAGTGCAGCAAGAAATCATTTCTGGTATAAGGATTATAATCAAGGAAAAGAAATTAATCCTGTTATTGCTTGGTTTACTGCAACTCCAGTAGTAGCAGGGGCTGCAGGGGCTGCAGCAGGGGGTGGAACAGTCAGTTTGAGAAATAATAATAATTATAATAAAGGATTTGAAAAAAGATATAACAGAACAAAGAGCAGTAAATTAGTAAATATGTATTTACCATTATCAGAATTGTTTGGATTTCTGAAAGGAAACAAACGATTCTTCAGAGGTGCATCGCATAAATTATTTCTAAGAAGAAATGATGATAACAACATGATTATAGTAAGAAATGGAAATACTAATTTCAAAGTAGTAATCGAGTATTTATCCTGGAAGATCCCTATTGTAGCTCCTAGTATCGAAATGATGAGTGAATTAGAAAAGGGTCTTGCTAAGGATAAAAAGCATAATCTGATGTGGGAAGCATGTAATAGTTATAAAAGTGATGTTAGTCAGAATAAGGAGCACACCTGGAAAGTTGTGTCTGAGAGAAATAGTCCTACAAAAATCGTTGTGATTTTCAGAAAAATGAAAAGCATAACAATCAATTAATGAATGATATGGTGTTTGATCATATGAATTTAACAGACATAGAACTTAGAATTAATGGGGATAAATATCCTGAAGAACCACTCAAATGCGACTTTAGCGATGAGAAATGTAAATACTCAAATCTTTACAATAGGTTCATACATTTGGGCTATAAGCAATTAGCATTTGATACTGGTAGTGTTGTTAGTATAGAAGAATTCAAAGAAGTATATCCACTATTCTGTTTCGATGTTTCCAAACACGAATCAAGTATATATAATGGAACAACTGCTGATATTGAAATAAGTTTAACATTAAAACACGCTCAGCCTGTACCATATAATATTTACTGTGTTATATATTATGAAAGAAAAGCTACATTAGGTATTATTAACAAAAATATGTATGTGAGTTTGTGAGTCTGGATTTTTATTTAATAAAATCATCCACTAATAAATGGAGTCTACAAAGGAAGTCTTGAATACAATCAGAATGAATAAATACAATGAGACAATCAGGAAAGAAGCATTGGTATTAGGATTGAAATATAATATAGATAAAATGAGAATTGCTAAGACGAAATATGGTGATAAGTTGGTTGTCGTTATTAATCATAATAACAAACCATGTGATTTGTTTATTCCACAGAGATATAAGGCCATTGCTAACGAATTACTTGTAAAGAAAAATCTGATTTTGCAACCGATTGTACGGGAAAACAAGAACAAAGACACATATGTGGATTTAGAACTGTTTAGTCAGTAATATTTGAAAAGTGTAGGCTATATTGTAGTAGTTTATATGTAGTAAAGGGCAATATTTCTCATTTCTTGTATCCTTTATTTTGGAAGTAAGAAAATAAAAATGTTCTTAAAAAGGGGGATAATTTGGTAAAAAGGATGTTAAAATTTAAGAAATTGATGTTAAAATGGGGGGGTTGAAGCTGGGGGGGCTTTGGAGTGGGAGCCCCTTTATATAACTACTCAAGTGAATAATATAGTTACGTAAACAATTGTAATTTAGTTGTCGAAATCGTGGGTATTTTAGTATTTACGTGTCACTGAATGGACCAGATGGTTTAGGCATAATTCTATTTTAAACATTATATTTTGTACTCCTCAGTTCTGAGGGAAATAAATAAATAAATAGCGGGTCTTTTATTCTAGCAAAAGGTAATGTGTTCTTTGGATTATATGCAGTGCTCAAACAGGGATTTTTTCTATTTAGAATGTTGTTCGCCGACATACGACTAAATTGTTGCTCAGCTCCGAAGGTGCCAAGCCGACCTTACAGGGTTGGGTTACCAAGGTGAAACAAGGTCACTCGAAACGGTGCTGGTGCGTCCTCATCGGAAAGATGTTCCTATACTACAGGTCGCCTAATGATCAGGTAAGCTGCACCGTCCTCCTTGGGGTAATTCGTAACAGGATTTAGAGGCGTGACGTTTTTTTATTTAAAATTTTGAGACCTACACTTACCCTTTTACCGATTTAACCCTTGGGACAGATCAGAGGCGCGAGGTCACGGACTGGAATTCCTGTCAGGATTTTTGGTACCATCATCAGTTCCGTTAGTTGAAATTATTCTAACCTATTGATGAAAGTGATGGAAAACCGGACAGGAATATTTGCTCGTCTGTCCGCATAATTAATTGTAATTTCCGGCCACGGTTTCTCATAAGCAAAATCTGGATTTTTTATCAAGTGGCCTAAGAAATTTCGTGGGTCTTTTTTCGTTGAAACCGAGGTTTTAGTACATAAATGTTCCAACAACAAAAATATGCTATACTTATATTCTCGTTTAAAGGTGCTCGTGCAGCTCGTACTAAACACTCATTTTCACTGAATTTCTATTCTACTATGTCGCGGGAAATTTTAATGTCAACACAAACGCGGCTTTTCATTGGGCAGTGGTCAGATTGGTGATGATTGCTTAGTGCCTTAACAAACAAAAAATCATAAATCTTTTTCGTAAGGAATACAACAAAATACAAGCGCATAGAGGTACCTCAAATCACACGGAAATTCCACTATTTGAAAATCGACTATTCGTGAATATCTGACAGATAGCGGAAGAAAGTAAAGCATTTTCAGCGGGTCTTCAAGCCAACTTAAGCGAATAATTGATGGGTATCTAGATTGTCATATCCTAGCCCTTTTCGGTTAAAATTTAAGACAAACGAAACATGGCTCATTTTCCATCGGGAGAAAGTGTGATTCATTGGTATAGGCAGCTGTAGTTCTGAACCAAGATATTTCTTGTTCCATGAAAAGAACTTGAATAAAGGCATCTGTACGGTGCAAGGAAGAAGTATTTAAGATACTTCTTGGTGCAGGGCAAACTATAGGTGAACTATACCAGAAAAAATATTAAAAAATACGGAAAATCAGATAATAATAAAAAACACCTGTTTTAAACAGCCGGTTCTGGTTTTTTTTTCGCCTGTTTAACAGCTGTTTCTGTTTTCGAAGTCATCATTTCTGTTAAAACAGAACAGGACCTGTTTTCAAGTTTCCTGTTTTCTTTCTGTTTCTGTTATTATGTGACCCGTTTCTGCCTGTTCCTGTTTGAATGAAAAAACAGAATGCCCATGCCTAAACACAGATACAAACCCAAATGGGTACCACAAATCACATGGGAATTCCACTATTTGAAAATCGATTACTCGTGAATAGCGGAACAACGAGTAACGCATTTTCAGCGGGTCTTCAAGCAAATTTAAGTGAATAACTGATGGGTAACTAGATTGTCCTATCCCAGCCCTTTTCAGTTAAGCTTCAATCCCATCTTCATTTCTGCTGTCTATCTGCTGTGCTAAGGTTCATCTCGGTCTCATTCAGTTCGTTAGGATTCTATGGAGAGAGCCCGACAGTTTCCTCCTGTTGCTTTAAAGTTTAACTGAACAGGCAACTTATTTTTACATCTTAGATTCAAATACATTGAATTATTACAACACCTATTGGGGATTTTCATTCTGTCCACAGTAGTCTTCAGTAGGGACGTTGGAAATGTGGACGCTTTCCCATGGTGAATCCGTCCACAATTCGCCCGCGAAAATCACTGCACCATCACTACACAAGACACATCACTATCTAGCCCTAGTTTTTGGCACTGCAGACACTTCTTTGTTTATTTGATACACAATTTATTTACTCGTTTGCTGCTGGTATTGTTGCCAAATGTTCCAGGCACCATAGAGATATCACAAAAACGGGAAGAGCGGCAAGCACAATGGGATAATCGATTATTTGGAAATATCAGAAAAACAAACTAACGCTTTTTCATCGGGTTTTCAAGATTACTTAAGCGAACAAGTGATGGGTAACTAGACTGTAGTATCCTAGCCCTTTTCGGTTAAACTTTAAATCCGATTAGCGATCGAACTGATGAATTTCCTCGAGTTGTAAAATTGGATTTCTCGCCTTATCTGTCTTTCTCAGAGTTACCGCCAATCTTAATCTTCGCCGGCAAATGAACTTAAGCTATACGAAAGATGATGATAATGACGGAGTGCGTGGGATTTACAGTCAAGCTGAAACTAAATCCGCACCGGCAAACACTGTAAATGTTACCGGCTGCCCCCCCCCCCCTAGTTTCGCCACTGATAAAGCCTGATAATAGATGGGGCTTAACTTTCAGTCAAATTGGGTTTTCAAATCAAACAAAGTAGAACAAGAAAAGAAAGAGAAACAAAATTTAGAAGAGAAACGAGAGAAAGAGAATCCAATCAGCTTACAAAAAGAAAAAAATACACAAGTAGACGATCTTCTAAGAAAGTCGTCGAACTGATTTATGAATGACTTTTTATGAGCCGTTAGTGATACTGACATAATTATTCGTGTGTGCCTCATTTTAGCCGTAATCTTAGTTGTCTGTAAATATCAACCAGCCGTGATTTTTTAATTTGTTAAATTGACGATCCGCAGCTAGCAGTTGTAAATGCCATACTATTATATTTCTAGGCCCCACAAGGTCAGATCAACATGCGAGAGGCCAGAGTAGCAGAAGTGGAGAACCTCTCCGATTCCGACAGTGATGAAACTGAGGGCGAGAAGAGTGAGTTCACAATTGGAATCTTCCCAGTGCAGCAGGACCCGACTTACCTTCTTCTGGCCTCTAAACAGGAAAAGGTAAGGCTTCTAGATGGAGTGTAAGGTGAAGGTACTCGTGCTATGGAGATGTGAGACAATCCAAAGGAGACCTAGCACAGATCTGCGCGATCTGTCGTACCTTACCTTCATCGTTTATAGATTTTTGGGGAGACTTGGATTCAGACATTGAAATTAAACGAAAGTTATGACAGCTTTGAACTGAGCGATATGATAAAATTTGGCATTAATAATAATAATAATATATTGCAAAACAGTAAGGCTTACAAAATTCTCTAAGAAGTTCTTTCAAAACATTTATGCAGGTAAATATTCTTTGAGCCCAAGCTGACTTTGAAACATTTATTCAAACAATGTTTACAACGGATACGTCAGCTCTGATTTTTCATCAGCGATATTTCGGCCCTTCTTGGCAAGGGTCCTCGTCAGGCTGTTAATCTTCTTGTTCAACTTCGGAGAAGGAAACAAACCTGTAATCTGATTACAGGTTTGTTTGTACAGGTTAATCTGATTACAGTAATCTGATTACAGGTTTGTTTCCTTCTCCGAAGTTGAACAAGAAGATTGACAGCCTGACGAGGACCCTTGCCAAGAAGGGCCGAAATATCGCTGATGAAAAATCAGAGCTGACGTATCCGTTGTAAACATTGTTTGAATAAATTTATGCAGGGGCGTCAAGACTGGGGGGGGGGGGGCAATGCTCTCGGCCAGTCGGTAAAAAATAACCGATAGCGCCGCGATTTTTCGTCAAAACAGTTGACTTTTTTTTTCATGAAAACGCTCGGTTTTTCTGAAAATTGAATAGTCGGTTTTTCTGAAAATCAGCGGATTTTTCTGAAAAATCAGTCGATTTTTTAAAACTGTCATTTTTTTTGTTCGAAACAGTCGTTTTTTCTGCAGAAACAGTCGGTATGATTCACACAAACGAGGATCTTTTCCCTTCTTACAGACTGGCGTAATTATCCCGGAGCAGAAAGCTTCCGGAACAAGACCACTATTAAATATCATTTGGTACAAAAGTGATAGATACTGTGTAAGAATTTCACTAGCATATATATATATATCTGTATTTGAAAGCGATTAAGCCATATACAGGAAAACAAAACAAACAACAATCTCAACTAACAAACAACCTCACATTCTTAACTTAGTATCCTACCGACTTTCTGCTAAACTAATAACTTTTTCTACCATGTTGCCAAAACACACTATAGACCTAGCATTTGTAGACTTAAGGATACCTAGAAGTAGCTCATCCCCCCCATTCGAAAAAGAGTACCCCTTATATTAGAAAGCTCCTCACACCTCAAGAGAATGATAAATATGATAAATGCATCCCACAAAGCCAGTTTTCATCAACTCACCTATGAACCAAAAAAACGCGTTTTAAGAGAAGAACCGGACACTGGGACAAAACACCAGAGACAGCCCGGAGTGCAACGAACGCAGCTGAAGTTCCCCCCTAGCTAAACTGCTGCAAGACCAAGAACATGATTACAAACTCTATTGAGCCAAAGCCCTTGAACGCACGGTTGCCACATCAGAAATATTTAGAGAGTAACTTTTGGCCCAAAACAAAGAGTGAATTGGGAGTGAAATTAATTTTCATGAAATGTTCACTGTGTTATACTCCGACAATGGCGGGTCAAAAATAAATTACTTACTTACTTACTGTTAGGTCGGAATCGCCTCTGTAAAAATGACACATCTTAATTTTACCCTCATGAAAAAAACTTGAAATAGTCACTTCTGGTCGGAATCCCTGCTGCAAAAATAACACGTTTGGTCATTTTCTGAAATAGAGTGATTTTTATGTCCTAAGTAGGACCAGAGTGACAAAAACAAAATAGAGTGACAATTCACACTATCGTGCTACATGTGGCAACCCGGATTGAACATGGAGTCCGGACGATATTCTTACGTCGAATCACGCCTAGTCTACTATCTAACGCTGACTACCTAGATGGCGGCAGCGTTTCAAACCGTAATGTCTG
Organism: Branchinecta lynchi; assembly: GCA_023053575.1. Classification (NCBI taxonomy): domain Eukaryota; kingdom Metazoa; phylum Arthropoda; class Branchiopoda; order Anostraca; family Branchinectidae; genus Branchinecta; species Branchinecta lynchi. The sequence continues at coordinate 40,082 of JAKZAP010000061.1, forward strand.
TCCGCTTAGGTTGAACAATGAAATAACGAAAGGGGCATCAAGCCACAAAACCGTTTTTTCCGTGGGTTTCTTTACTAATTATTTATTTGTTTATTAATAATCATAGGACACTTGGCTCTACAACTTGACGGTTGTCTCCGGTGCAAACTCTCATGACGGCACGCAGTTCGAACAGATGATTCAACGGCTTATGGAAGTTGACGGTGACCCTACATCACTTGTCTGGAAGCATCCCCTCCTCCTCTTCTCAAAGGAGCCGATAACAGCGCCGCTAGCTACTCTTCCGTCGGAGTCGCTGAACTACGAAGCGATCAAGCTCTTTAAGGTATTTTATATAGATATAATTGTTGATTGATTATGATTGATACATATTTATTTTATTCCCTCACTGAAATGCATGATGACTAGTGGCTCAAAGGAGTCGATAACAGCGCCGCTAGCTACTCTTGCCGTCAAAGTCGCTGAACTACGAAGCGATGAAGCTCTTCAAGGTGTTTTATATAGATATAATTGTTGATTGATAGATATATTGCGATTAATAGCCATATATTGTATTCACTCACTGAATACATGATGACTAGTGGCTAAAAGGAGACGATAACAGCGCCGCTAGCCACTCTGCCGTCAGACTCGCTGAACTACGAAGCTATCAAGCTCTCCAAGGTATTTTATATAGATATAATTGTTGATTGTTATATATAGGCAGTAGCGCCAGGACCTAGAAAAAGTGACACACACTCGATAAGCAACGGCGTTAGTACCACTAACAATAGTGAACGTCCCTACTGAAACTCAATCGGTCTTGCACCAGCGCTGACTCCAACATGTTCATATTTTTAGTTATGAGATTAGTTCAAGGTTTTCTGCGTGGTTTTTATTTTTAAGTTTCACGATTTACATTCCAGTCGTTTATGATGGACTACTCAACAATTTTGCCTGAAGACCAGAACAAAATAACACTAGACAGTAGCGCCAAGACTGAAAAAGTGACATACACTCGAAAAGCAGCGACACTAGCACCATTAACGATAGTGAACGTCCCTACTGAAAATTGGTCGGTCGTGCACCAGCGCTGGCTCCAATATGTTCATATTGTGAACACAGCAAACAAAAGATACAACCCCTTCCTGGTTCCTCGATGGGTGCAGACCACATCTTAGCTTTACTAGAAATTTATAATCCGTCAAGCTTGTCTCGGTTTAGATGCCGCAAGCGTAGTCGGTGGCGTTATGAGTATGAACCGTTTGCGAAGCAAGGAAAGCATTGGTCTTGACGCTACTCCCGGGTGCTGTTTTACTCTGATCAAGCCACGATTTCGGTTGTTTTCGAATTAAACAGAAAATGAAAAATATTCAGCCAAGGCCGGACTTCGGGTCAATATTTGTTCTTTTGTCTTTTCATTTCTAAATTACCGTGATGTCTGCATAGCAACCACAGAGAAGACTTAACAATGCACCAGACAAGAGCTCCGAATTCATTTCAGGGCTTGCATCGCTCTGAAGCATTCCTTAAGCTTTTGCTATTGTCGGACAGCTTTACGAAGCACACATCTGCTGAAGTGCAGATATTCTTACCCATCGATAAATGGAAAATGAGTCTGGATGCCTGGCTGCACAACAACATGTTTTACAAAGCTTTCGAGAAGCGTTCGGCTTTTATCTCTGAAGGGTAGTGGATTATGGGGAGTGGATTAAAGTTAGGGTAGTCGATTGTTTTTTCTCGTGCCCGATGTGGGGAGAGGAGCTAAAAGAAGAAAGAAGAAAAATATGTTGTGAGAATCCAAAACTGGCAAGTTTCGTCTATTAGTTTACTTATCCGTTTATTTCCCTCAAAAAAGAGGGATTAATATAATAATATTTAAACAAAAGTGTACCTAAATCAACTGGTCCATTCTGTGACACTATAAATACTAAACATGCACAAGGTTTGGAAAACTAACTGAATTAATAATATTTTGTCGTCACTTGTGAAACAAGAGCTGAAAGCTCAAATGGCACTTGCAAGGATGGGTCCGATGGAAGTGATGATCAAAAGTTTCATCCTGATCGCTCCACTCTATGCTTGTCACAAGTTGTCCGGTTCTCCCCTCCGACCCCCCGCCCCTCCCAGTTCATCGGATCCGGTCCGGACTTGAAATGGGACATGCTGAGACATGAGGTCTTTCAAGATATCAAGTTTCGTTAAGATCTGATAACCCATTCGAAAGTTACGCATGCTACTAATTTCTGGATTCTGAAGTCTCGCCCTCCCCCTACGATAGTCAGATCGGGCAAGTGACTGTTTCCAAGTTAATCTGGTCGGGTACCTGAGATGCCTGCCAAGTTTTATCGTCCTAGCCAACCTGGAAGTATATTAACTACGGATCGCCAGAATTCCGGAACCACCTCTACCTCCCCCCACAGTGTCCGAATCTGGTCCAGTCCTGTCAGTGATGTATCTAGAGCGTGTGCTTGTTCTTCGCACCAAGTTTCATCCCGATCGCTCCACACTGAGAGTTTCACAAGATTTCCGGTTATCCCCTCCGACTCCCCCCCAGATTCGTCGGATCCGGCCCAGACTTGAAATGAGACATCTAAGACACAAGATATTTCCAGATATCAGGTTTCAATAAGATCGAATCACCCGTTCGAAAGTTATGCATGTCCCTATTTTCCGAATTCCGCCACCTCCCCCTCCCCCCACGATGTTCGGATCGGGCGAGTGACTATTTCCAAGTTAGTTTGATCGGGTCCCTGACACGCCTGCCAAGTTTTATCGTCCTACCCCACCTGGAAGTACAGTAACTACAGATCGCCAGAATTCCGGACCCCTCCCCTCCACTCCCCCCACAGTGTCCGAATCTGGTCCAGTTCTGTCAGTGAGGTATCTAGAGCTTGTGCTTGTTCTTACCACCAAGTTTCATCACACGATTTCCGGCTCCCCCTTCCTACTCACCCCAGATTCATCGGATCCGGTCCGGACTCGAAATGAGACATCTGAGACACGAGATCTTTCCAGATATTAAGTTTCATTATGATCCGATCACCCGTTCGAAAGATATGAATGTCCCTATTTTCTGGATTCCACCACCTCCCCCTCCCCCCACGATGGTCGCGTCAGGCAAGTGACTATTTCCAAGCTAGTTTTGTCGTGTCCCTGATACGCCTGCCAAGTTTCATCGTCCTAGCGTATCTGGGAGTACCCTAACTCTCAAACACCGGACTAACCGACCGAGGGAAATGTGATCGGTATATGGCACTTGGCCGGAAGGCAAGTGCCATAAAAATGGGCATAAACTGTGGTTTTGGAGGGCCGAAGCTTTTTTGTAAAACCTTGTCAACTTTTACTTTAGAACTAAAACCGGATCTTATACTTTAAAGTCCGAAACTATCTACAAGATATCAAAAGAAATGGGGAACTCAAAGGAAAATTAAAAAATTCGGAATTCTCGCATTAGTTTTTTTTTTTTATATCTAAAACTTTTTTTTTTGTGAACGAACATGTCCGTTTTAGTTCTTAGGCTACTTAACTTACATATCTGTTGCAGGCAATACAGCTGTATACCTCCGTTTTGCTCGACTCGGCTGGCATTGATTACCACGTTGTCCTTGCTCAAAACGCCCTCCAGGTCGGACTCCACCTCCCCGAACTTCAGGCGGAACTGCTCTCCGTTCTGATCAAGCAAACGTCCCGGGTTCTGATACTACCCGGTGGGGTTTCGAACCCTCGCTCTGGGGTTCAGGTAAACTCGAAAAACACGCTGCATAAAATAAAGCATTCTCGCGTAAGTTTCGCTTTCGCTTGTTTTTAGTTAGCTTAAACCGTTTTTAGTTGATTTAGGCTTAGTCCGACAAAAGGAAAATCGAAGCTTTTAAGATCCATGTCCGAAACACAGAAATCGGGAAACCGGATCAACTTTAATTGCACTCTACCCTTCTCAGGTACCGTTTGCACTCGGTGAGAAAAGGTCCTGCATGCCCTGTTGATCAAGAGATCAGGTTTTAATTTTCCAGATTAAGTGCCGTGTCTTGTATTGGTGTACAAGTTTCTGGACTTAATGCTTGGTTTTCGGAAAGTTTTCAGAAACCTTGGAAAAGCTAGAAAAGTGTGTTTTGTCCGTCTATTATCAGTTTTAGCAGAATAGTTCGTTTTAGCAAATAATTTATCTTGTGGTGTGAAGGATAGATTTATTGTGTTTAGAAATGCGTGTGTGCTGGAGAGCGAGACATGGGTTATTTTAGTCAAAGAAATCAGTTCTTACTGGGATGGAGAACTTTGGACGAAAAGCCGTCATGCACCGCACGGTCCTTACTTTTATGTTCAGTACATTTAAGCTTGCGGCACCGCTCAATCTTGGAATGATTAATGGAGCATGTTTCATGTTTTTTCTTTTTCTCATTTCTTGATGTTTAAAGGACCCCTCTTGCTTATTCTGCCTTTTATAATTTACATAGCTCCAATGTACAGTTATAGGCTTCCAAGATCCCCACCTTTCTCCATTGTTTCGTTTTGAGCCTACGAACTTTTAGCGCTTTTTCGAATGTGCCGAGTTTTGCCCGGCACACGACGCAAAGTTTGACTGAATCTTCTATGTCCGCTGACGACTCTTCCCATATAAGGATATGAGAAGCTTCGGTTTTTGACTTCTCTTATTTGCTTCGTTTTCCAACTTTTAACCACGGCGCATTCAGTTTTCAAACGTTTTGCGCCCAACTGCCGCGTCGGAGAGCAGGAGGGCTGGATAGAGTCAACAAGCCCTAACAAGAAAACCGCTAGCTTCAGATGGAAAGTAATGGTATTTTCGGAAAACTTTTTTTTCTGATCCATTTCGTGGGGAAAAGGTCATTTCTAGTAAGAGTTGTGCTTTAAAGGACACCTGAATGAAGAGTACCAAGTATCATCCCTATCTGTATGACTTGCGTTAGCGTTGCCTGCAGAAAACCCAATCCAAATACGAAATAGTGTTTCCAAGCTATGATTTTTGCTCCATTTTGCATCTCTGTCCTTATTTCAGTACCGAACAATTTTCGAAATGAACAAATGTCTCCAATCAACCCTTCTTCTGGAACTTGGTTTTCCTTTCACAATTTTAATACTTTGCCAGGAGGAACGCACCTTTAGTGGAGAAGATGGTGGTCCGAGCCTGCAGATGCCTAAAACAGAAAAAGCAGCTTGTTCGTAAATTCAGAATCAAAGAAATTTAATTGAATTTCTACTTGAAGTTTGTGCCAGGATAACCCTGAAATAGTTGGCTGTTAGCCGATAATAATAATAACTGTATTTAAAAGCCCAGGGGCCATATAAAGTTCGTTCTTTTTCTTTCCATTTGATTGTTTTATATGCAAGTAACAAGGACAGGGTAGTGGAACAGATGAAAAAGTGTTCAAATAAGCATACCTCTACTGTGCCACATGAGCTTTCGGCTCTTGTTTCGTCAGTGGAGCTAGACGGGTCTCAAGTAGACGGAAGAAGAAACTTTTCCGAGGTTTTGGATGCAGAAAGAGATGGCTCTTCGCTTGACCTTTAACAGTGAAATTTATTTTTCAGCAATTCCTGCTCTGCGCTACTCAGTCCTTGTTTGCATGTGAAACCCAAAAAGGGTCGCCCACAGGCTCAACCAACACTGCCAGCGGTGCTCAAGGTATATTTGTTCCCACGCAGACGAACCTGATTGGTGCGCCGCTGGAAAAGTCAAACCCACCAGCCCACGTGATCCTTCAGGGATGGCAGCTATTGGCTCTTGCCGTTTCTCTGTTTGTGCCGAAGAACAATAAGCTTTTATGGTTTTTGAGAGTCCATCTGAGGCGGAATGCTGAAGCAAAGTAAGTAAACTGAGTTATAAAGGGGGGGGGGGGCAGGAGGTTCTCATTGAAGTTTGTGTTGATAGCTGAGAGGTATGCCGCCTACTAAATTGTGCTGCACCATGGGGTCGGGGTTTATTATTGGAGACACCCGACTCCCCTTTACCAGAAGCACCTCTTGTGCCTAAGCCAGCACCCAATAAAAATCGGTACATTGTCCAGTTCCGTCTCAGTCCCAACCCACGACACTACCCTCTCAAAATCTTGCACCTTAATTACGCCTCTGAAACGGCATACTGTACGAAATTCAGACCTATTCTTTGCCTAGTATTTTTCCTGCGAAGAATTGCAGTGGTGCTTAAAGCCGCAACGAAAGTAAGTCCCATCTGTTTCCCTGCACCAAGGTTTACGAGCGACCATCCATCTCACTTAGACCTCAATAAACGACATATGTCCTCGGTTTGACCTCCCCCACCTCGTCAGAAGCCAGCGAACAATAACCTGGTGACGTAATGCTAGAATTTCGATGTTGACTTAAACTGCACTCGGCCAAGAAAATTTAAAATACATTTACACCATTGTTTATGATATTTTGGTTTCTTTGAGAGAGATGAGCACGTTGCGTTTGAGCCATAGGCTACTTAGGACATCCGTCCCCACCCCCTCGTGTGTTGTTTGGTTTTGAGAGTGGAACCTAAGGTCAGGCCCGCCGGTCTTCAGTGGATTTTCACGCTATCGACAAGGTCCCAGTGACCCTATTCAAGATCTAGCCTTAACGACCACCCTCGAAACTACACCAGCCATTAATATGTTAATGCATGCAAAAAAACTTAAACTCCTCCTCCGTCAGGTTTGCCGTTCGTACGGCCCGCTTCTCTCTGACCATTGTCTTCGAACTATGGTCACAAGACCTTTTGTAGCTCAGTGGTACAGTAGAGGTGTGCTTATTTGAACGTTTGTTGACTTTGAACTTCGCCATTTCCATGCACTTGCTGTGACTAAAGTTAACCACCGGTTAGTCAAAGTAGGTAGTTAAGGGCCTCTAAAAACACCTGAATAGGTATTTTGGATTTTCAGTCTACCATTTAGCCCAAAACTGGACTGCTCACATTTAAGTAACTGTTCAAATAAGCATACCTCTACTGGATATCAGTGGTCTTGGAAGCCGAAGGCCGTGCGTTCGAATCCCACCTGAGGCGCGCTTTTGTATCTCATTTCACAACTCAATAAGTGTCGAGTATGAAAACAAAATATATGGGGGAGCATTGTTAACAAGCAGTAAAAGAAAAGAGTCGAGAAGCTTTAAAAATCAACCCAATAGGGCGGAAATCTAGTTAAGAATCACTTAAAGTTTAACTGAAAAGGGCTGGGATAGGACCATGTAGTTACCCATCACTTATCCACTTAAATTGGCTTGAAGACCCGCTGAAAATGCGTTACTTCATTGTTCCGCTATTCACGAATAATCAATTTTCAATATAGTAGAATTTCCGTGTGATCTGTGCTACCTCTATGCGCTTGTATTGAAATTTATGATTTTTTTTTTCTTCAGGCACTAAGCAATCTTCACCAGTTTCACCACTGCGAACTGAAAAGCCGCGTTTGTGTTGAGATTAAAATTTCCCGCATCGTAGTAAAGTTTACGGTGTGTGACGACCGCAGATACTCTGAACGTCATAATTAAAGCAAATAGTTAGAAAATAGAAAACCCCCTTAGCAGAATCCAAATTATTCAGTATATTGAGTTAAATGACACGAAAATAAGTTGGCTTTTCAGTTAAACTTCAACAAATTTTTTTTCAAGGACTGAAATCGGGAAATATGCCTCCTACTGCCAGAGGGCCCTTGAGCGAGCCTTACTTAAAGGAGGAAGAGAAGCCAAGCCGTCTAGAATGGAGGTGCTCTCCATTCTCCTTAAAAATCCCTACCACCATTCCCTGCCGCACGCCATGCCGGTACATTTTCCGGATAAAACTTACCAGGTAAGTCTGATACTTTGAGCTGTAAAACTAAATTATATGTCTACCACTGTTATATTATATATTTGTTGACATATGTATCGTGACAAGAAAACAAAATCGAGGCGTAATCCCGTCTTTGGAGCGTTGGGCTGTTTTTGAAAATAAAAGCATTTCAATTTGATACTTCGAGCTCACTAACTGCCAATAAGGCATTTTTACCCTTAGGTATTTGTCAAGAAGCGAAGGTAATCTTTCAGTTTACTGTTAAGGGTCCGAGCGTCTATTTTATGATCAAGGGCCAACTATCCGAGAGGCTTAGAGGTATTGTAGTGTAAGCGTTGATCCTTTAGAATGAATGAACTGCAAATTAAAATATTAATTTTGTTCCGATCCTGTCTTTTTTGTGATGGGATTCTGCAGTCCTTTGCTTTTAGAAATGACGTTAGAAAAAGGCTGAGATATCCTTTTTTTAAGAATTTAAATGTGTATTGTAGTCGTACGTTGGTGGCTCAGCTTTGTGATATTTCTCAACATTAATTGGTATGATTTCACATGCTGCTTCGTTTCGTCTATCAGTGCTACAAACAAATCAATAACTGATTGGTTTGTAACTTTAAGCTTCTAATTATATGTGACCGAGTAATTTTGTCTTAGCGACGACTAAGACTGCCTTAAACGACGAGTAGATAATAAAAGATAAAAGGGGGGACTTTGCTTGGAAACATAAGGGAAATAGGCTCCTATTTCTTGTTTCCGTGATTCTGTACTGAACTGATGTTTCCGGAGCGCACAGGGATATTTGTATTATTCAGCGTCTGGCCATGTTTTGTCCCTTGCATTTCTCATTTTCTGCTCTTGAGAGATTGGATTCTGGTGTTGCTGGTTCCAAGATGTTTTGCCAATAACAAGCTGGCTAGGATTGTTGTTGTATAAGATTTGAGTCTGCAGTGAAGACTTTGGTATTTTTAGTTAGTAGTATGCACAGATCTGATCAATCTTAAAGTACCAATGCTGGCAGCTACGATTGTTCATTCATCTTCTCTAGTCTCTTCGTCAATTCTCGACTAGGCTCTCATTTTTATTAGAATGTATCTCTTAGAGTGTATCCTTTCTAGCTAGCCTTCAGAACTGAGGGGTGTTTTACGTAGAAATGGGTTCTCCTTATTTTTGCATTTCATTTTGAAGAGCGGCTGCCTTACAGGCCAACATTCAATTATCTATGCCTCAAGTTGTATCTATAAAAGAAAATACAATTTAAAATAATTTAAGTGCTTGGAATTACGAGTGTCACAGCTCTAAAATTCAACAAAATTGGCGAGTTTAAAAAACTTGTCATTTCCAACTTAAGGTAAGAGATAATGTATAATTTGACTGATATTGTTATATTATATTACTATTATAATTTTACTCCAATGGCCTAAAAGCGTCAGACAGCCCAGTGGCATAGAAAATGACTCTTTCTTTATTTATTTATTTATCACCCGTCATTTCAAAGAGAAAAGGGCGGAGTACAAAACGAAAAGAAAAACAACAAAAGCAAAACGTAACACTTTCATAGGAAAAAAAAAATTACAAAATAGAACTCTCTGACTGACAGAAAACAGAAAACGATTACATACATATACATTTAAACTTGGATTTTGCTCCACGGGTGGGACTGGATTTTTGAGTTACTTGCTAATCAGGTTAGAGATAGCAAGCTCAGGGTCTCGTATCTTATATATTTTCATCATTTTGGAGTTTCTTGTCCAAGGGGGGAGCCGAAGTAAGTATTCGGAGAATCTGAAGAAAGTAGAACGGAGGTCTTTTTTCACTAGCTGAGAATATTTGCCAGAATTCTAGGTAAAAAATTGGGGTATTGCAACGGAGTTATAAAGGGAAGCTAGGAGTTTTCGGTTGAAACGGGTTTACATTCTTTACAAGTAGAGCATAGAAAGCGCATATTTTCTTTCGAAATGTTCAGATAGAAGCTGGCGGGTGTGTTTTAATGACGAGCCAATGGGGAGACCAAGGCAAACAATGCTTCCAACGGGTTTTACATTGATATCACCAAGAGCAATGGAGGGCACGGTGCCTTCAGCTGTCCAGTTAATTAGTACGACGTCTGACTTAGCCTCCTGATTTGTAATACGAAATAAACCCTTGCCTAAGGCATTAATAATTCAAACAAACACAAACAACAGCACGAAAATTTAAGGACTGCATAATTGACGGTTAGAACAGAATGTTTTTAGGACAAGGTACACACGTTGAAAGAAAAGGGAAGAAAAAGAAAAAATAGCAATATTCTAATATTTCCACCAGTCAGAAACAAAATTAAATGAAGTAAAATAAGAGAGAAGAGATATGATTGTTAAAGGACCTCTCGCACTACCACCCTACTTTGCACTACTTCAACTTAAAGTATTTAAAAATATTTGAATACTTAAAAACTAGTCTGTGCTTTCAACAAATAACCACGGTTTTGGCTGTTTTAAGCATCTTCCGAGACCCGTTGACTTACGCGAGAACAGGGACAAAAATAAACGGTTTTTCTCATGGAAAAAGTTCTCGCAGAAAATCTTCGAGAGCGTGATACACACCGAAGGTAGCTAAACACTGCAAGTGACAAAAATCAGCGTGGTTTAGTTAGAGGGGTTAGAATGTACCGTACGGAATCGGAGTCTCCGGAGATAGAAATATATGAAGTGATTACCGTATGGAGGTAGGTTGCGTAGTATTATAGGTAAGACAGGTCCTTTAAATAACATGGTCATCAAGTGATTTTAAGAATGCATCGACATTTGGCGGACTATTGGAATGCCCTTCCATCTGTATTAGTATCAAGTATACTACTATACTTGACTACTATAAGTATATCAACGCTTTCGAAAATTGCGTAGACAGTCTACGCGGAAAAAAATTTATGATGAAAATTGTTTTAGACGAGCTCTGTAGAGGCCAACCGTCTATCTTTTCGCGTTATATTCTTAATAGTATTATAGTAGGGTTGGCAACGTGGACGGTATAATAGTATAATAATATTTTCTAAACCAGTAACATAAATTATAGTTAAGATCAGGCCCGTATCCAGGAATTTGTTTCGGGGGGAGGGGGGGGGGTTTGCCTGCCGGTCGGACAAAAAAGTACAAAAAAGACATAAATCAGAGGAAAAAAACTAAAAAAATTAGTATTTTTGTATGTTTCCGGGGGGGGGGGGGGTGAAAAATTTGTAGCCTGCGTAGTAGTATGGTAGTAGTACGAAAACGTTACATGTAATACTATGTAATAGCAAAGAATACTATCATTTAATGTGCCTCAGACTGGTCAAATCTTATGTAGTAGTATCCAGTAGCATCCTGTCTTGCCAAAGTGGCATCCGGTCTTGCTAATAGTAGCATAGAGTAGTATGCAGTAACACGGTAGCCTTGAAGTAGAAGCATATAGTAGCATCGTTAGTACTACATGCTACTTTTTCGTACTACTTCATAGTACTATTCTGAGATAAATTTTTCATCGAGGGGGGGGGGGGGGGTCAACCCCCTACCCCCCCCCCCCCCCCCCCCCCCCCCCCTGGATACGGCCTTGTTTAACATATTAATCTTAATGAAATCATCGGTCATCTTATTTGGACCTTTTGTTAAACGCTTCCAAGTGCGATTTCTAAATTGTTGACGTCTTTCTTGAAGTGCGTGAGCTAAGTTTCAACTCTTTTGTTCACAGGTTGTCGGTTTCGACGGCTCTACCACTGTCGAGGAGTTCTTGATGACGGTCAACCAAGAGATCGGGTGCCGAGATGTGTCCCATAGCGGATTCGCTCTGTTCAGCGATGACCCACTTGAGAAAGACATCGACCACTGGCTCGAACCCCAAGCTAAGGTACCTAAGTAGTTATATTTTTGTTTACTGAAAATAAGTTACGTTAGTTCATACTGATTCGAGGACAATTGGTCACACGACAATTCGTCATACGGACAGTTAGTCACAGGGACAATTCATCACATGACAATTGGTGACACGGACTATTCGTCATAGGACAATTCGTCACTAGGACAGTTCGTCATATTTTAGAAAATTTGCTATTACAAATGTAGTTTGGATAAAATAAAAAATGCCACCTCTTCGCAAGAGGTTGTTTCAATCAACTTTTGAATCATTATTTTTAACCCTTGCTCTAATCTCCGATATTTAATCGTCAGTCTTAGTGTTATATATTCTCGAGGAGAGTCAAGTTGTCATTAGTTGAATATGGAACTCGCAAGACTAAGAGAGGTCCTTAAAAACTCTATTATTAAGGATTCTCATATACTAAACACAAATTCAAGCAAACAGCGATGTTCTCGAATATTCGTATTCGTCTCGCAGCGATTTTGCTCTCACCATGAGAATACTGACAGCGTTGGCTTTTCTCCAAAAGGTGGATATCCCATCAACTTTCGACCGCTATGTTCAAATCTGTCCATCTGAAGTATATCTAATCCTCGACTACTTTGAAGACGCTTTCATAGGAAGAACACCACAGGGCGTCAGGGCAAGCAGAAATGCTCTCTTTCCTATCCCTGTTTGGAAAGTCTTTGAGCGCGTCGCAGAAGACCTCCCTAGGACTAACAACAACTTGAAGGGTGGCATTCAGCATTCGACAAACATGTTGGAGCAGCTCATCCAAACATTTGTAAACTCATTTCGTTTCTGCTGCCGGAGCGGGGCAAAACAAAAATGAGTATTGAGGGATTTGTTGTTGGGTGCCCGAACCCACCCAAGAAGTGGAAGTACGAAGACTAACCAGCGACTGAAAACCATAGTAGGGAGATATTGTCTAATCAAACTGACGTACTCAAATATATGCGGGAAATTGCTTGTAAATACGTGTTTTAATATATTATATAGCCATACTATTTTATTATAACTGAATATTTTATAATGTATAGCTTAGAAACGAAATCCAAACTTGAAATCAGGCTATCTGTGACGAATTGTCCTTGTGACAAATTGTCCTTTGACGAATTGACCGGACACCGTTGATACAAGGCTGGTAAGAGCGTCGTATAATGAACTTCTCGCCGTCCGTTACAACCTTCGAAATAGTAACTAATTGTAGCCTTTTGATAACCATGCTCGGGTGCGTAGTAAGCGTGGTAACTACGAATCTCTGTAATGTGATTGGTCGGATTTGCCCGTGGCATGGTTAAAATAGAGAAAACGTTCCAGCCTTGACGGCATAAAGCCAGGATTCATGACGTAATGCGTAGTAACTATGGTAAGTAGGGTGGGACACGCTCTAAGTTTGGAAAATCTCATTCTAGCTGTGTGACGTCATCAGCAAATGGGAAACGGCATTGCGAGAGAAAGGCATGGGAAAATTCGAAAACAGCAAAGTCATTCGTCTCACTTATAAGAATCGACTCTATTGGAAACATTCCTTGAAGTCAGAAGGCGAAAAAGAGAGATTGCTGCTGTGTTACCAAGTTGCGGAGCAGATAAGTGCCAACAGATTCCCGTTGAATAAGGAATTGGCAACAGAGCTGGCATCTATCATGGCCCAGGTGAGTCCACCTTTCAGTTTAAAACAACTGTCGCTACTTGAGAAGGCATAGTATAAATACTTTTATCATGGCTGGAAGAATTGCACACTGATTTCCGTCAGAAATCTAGTCTACATCTGTTGCCGCATCACCGACTGATAAGACTTCTTGTATTGATAAGACAGGATAGTTATATGCCTATTGTATGTTTCGTAAGTTATTCTCCTGTTGTCTTAGTTCTTTTCTTTTTTTCTATTATCATTACTCCATTTTCTTTTGTTGTAAATCATTTTGTGAAATACAAATACACGTACTTACTTACTTACTTGAGCCTGAGCTGACTGGGACAGAGGCGTTACTAGCCAAAATGTTTGGGAAGGGGGACGAGGCATTTACCGACTGGCTGGTAATTTTTACCGACTTTTTCTGCAGAAAAAACGACTTTTTTCAACAATAAAAATGACATTTTTGAAAAAAAGCGACTGATTTTCCGAAAAATCCACTGATTTTCAGAAAACCGACTATTTTGACGAAAAATCAAGAAATTTTCAGAAAAACGACTGTTTTCATGAAAAAAAAAATTAACTGTTGTGACGAAAAATGGCGGCGCTTCGCGCCGACTCGGTATTTTTTACCGACTGGCCGACGGCTTTGGGGGGGCGTCCCCCCCCCCAGTCGTGACGCCTCTGGACTGGGAATCATGCGTACAAAATGATTATAATCAGGATCCGAAAGTAATAATAATTTACTGCTGCCCGCTTCTAACCCCGATGAAAAATTTATCTCAAAATAGTACTATGAAGTAGTACGAAAAAGTAGCATGCAGTACTAACGATGCTACTACATGCTCCTACTTCAAGGCTACCGTGTTACTGCATACTGCTATATGCTACTATTAGCAAGACCGGATGATACTATGGCAAGACAGGATGCAACTGGATACTACTACATAAGATTGGACCAGTCTGAGGCATATTAAATCATAGTATTATTTGCTATTACATAGTATTATATGCAATGTACTACTACCGTACTACTACCTAGGCTACACATTTTTCATCGGGGCAATCTAGTTACCCATCACTTATTCACTTAAATTGGCTTGATTTCCCGCTGAAAATGCGCTACTTCGTTGTTCCGCTATTCACAAATAATCGATTTTTAAATAGTGAAATTTTCGTGTGATTTGTGGTACCACTATGCGCTTGTATCTGTGTTGTGCCTTACGAGAAAGATATATAATTTTTTTTTGTTCAGGCACTAAGCAGTCTTCACCAAGCTCACCACTGCCAACTGAAAAACCGCGTTGGTGTTGAGATTAAAATTTCCCGCGTCATAGTAGAATTTAGGTTGTGGGGACAGCCGCAGATATTCTGAACGTCATAACTTGAGCAGATAGTGGAAATACGAAAATCCCTTAGCAGAATCCAAATAATTCAGTGTGTTCATTTAAATGACACAAAAACAAGGCAAGTACTCATAATAGAACGTAGAACGAGGTCATTAATAAAATAATATTTAAGTTTTCAGCCCCTTATTAATAAAAAAAAACCGAAGTTGATCAAAATGCAGAAAAAAACTTTCCTGTCATCGCCCCAATCGTGCAGCAAAAACAGCGTCGTTGTCAAAAATTAAATTTCACGACTAGTTTTTTCAATATAGTGGTATTTGAAGATAGTTTACTTTAATAAGATATTTATAGTCGGTAGAAACTTCAGTTATATATTACAGATTTGTTTCCTTCCCCAAAGTTAAACCAGAGGATTGACAGCCTGACGAGGACCCTTGCCAAGAAGGGCCGAAATATCGCTGATGAAGAATCATAGCTGACGTATCCCTTGTAAACATTGTTTGAATAAAAACAAGTTAGCTTTTCAGTTAAACTTTAACTGCTTAAACAGACTGAAAACCCGACGAAAGTTGAATTTCTGTTCCTGTTTGCACTTTTAGTAATGAATAACCCAGCAGTTGATATTTAAACTGAAATATGGTAAATTTCACTGTAAACTGTAAAAGCTCCAATGGCATGAAATGTCAGTCATGCCAGTGACATAGAACAATGACGCTTTGTTAACTAATTGATTAGTAACACGAACTCAAATTAAAACAAATACAAACACCAGCAAGAGAATTTTAGGACAAGATATTTTACATATTTATGTATATATTTGTACATTAATATTTTTCTTATTTGGTGATGACAGTTCATAGCCTATTTGGATTACATTTCTTCCTTGTAGATTGACTATGGAGACTACAACCCAGAGAAGAATCGGGGTAGTGGAGGCTCATCAGGGTCCAACTCGGCTATTTCTCAAATTGTGGAAAGATTTATACCCAGTCGCTACAAAGATGGTCTGACAGCTGACGAACAGAAGTAAGTTGAAGTCTTTCATTAATATCATTCAGTAAAAGGACACAAAAATGAACAAGTTTAAACAACTGATTCATGATAAAGAAGCACACGTATAGTTACAGGTCATCGAACGAATGAATAACTTTTATTTTCTGCTTCTACAAATACGAATGATTGATTAAGCTTTTTACTAGAGAGAGAGACAAATTTTAATATATAAATGGAATTTTACAAAAAAAAAATTCAATATCATAAAAAACCTGCCACGTGAAAATCTATACAGATTTGTGTCTGGTAGGACTCAGTAATTGAATCACTTAGCATAACTATATTGGGAACAAAAAAGAAAAGGGAAAAAAGTAAATGCAATGCTATACATAAATAACTATATATAAGACAAACAAAAATATTCAATATTACAGATAAGTAGAAGACAATTAAACCTCGTGGCAATCAAGAACCGATTCACACCCAAGGTAACCCTCTCTTCTCACCCATCTTTACTCATCAAAAAACTTTTCTTCTTTTTGTTAAACCATTAAAATAAACAATAAACAAATCAGAGTAAAATAATTAGCATGTTCACTTGTCCCTGAGAAGGTTGAACGGACCAGCCGATATTAGGATTTTCAGTCAAACAATTAACATATGCGTAGAGTTTTAGAAGTCAAGACCGTTGGAATCGTCATCTTGCTTGTAGCGGGACCAGATGACCGTGATATGGGTATATGAACTGCTTAGGCAAATGTGCCTTCGACGACATCACTGTTCGCTTCTATATGAATTGTGTAGTACTATGTTCACAACTCCCTCTGTAGCTCAGTGCTAGAGCAGTGGTCTTGTAAGCCGAAGGTCGTGGGTTCAAAGCCCGCCTGAGGAGCGCTTTTGTCTTTCGGTTGACTACTTTAAAATATATTGCCGCTTCACCCAGTGCCCATGAGCTGTTGGAGGGTGACATCAGTTTAACGAGATCCTGAGAAATTCGTAGACTCAAAAGCCTGTTTGATGCAATCATATTATTATGTTGTATTGTTGATATTTTCCACGCCATCGGAAGTTTGTTCTGATTTTGTTTTCTTATAATCTTTCTCTTCTTCTCATGTGTTATTCCATTTCTTCGTAAAGTTTAACAGAAAGGGGCCGAGATGGGACAATCTAGTTACCCGTCACGTATTCGCTTAAAGAGGCTCGAAGACCCGATGAAAATGTGTTACTTCATTGCTCCGCTAGTCCGCTACTAACGAAAAATCGATTTTCATATAGTGGAATTTCCATGTCGGATTTGTGGAACCTCTGTGTGCGTGTACCTCTAGAGTATGCTTGACGAAAATGATTTACGAAAAATAAGTATTCATGCAGTGAGCTACCTTCCGCGACCTGATCACTGGCCACTGAAAAGCCGTGTTTTTATTGAGATTCAAATTTTCCGCGTCATAGTAGAATCTTGCGTTGTGAGGACGGCCGTAGATATTCTGAACATCATACTAGAGCAAATAGTGAAAAATAAAAACATCCCTTAACACAAGCCAAATAATGCAGTGTGTTCAGTTAAAGGACACCTGAATGAAGAGTACCAAGTATCATCACTATCTGGATGACTTCCGTTAACATTACCTGCAGAAAACCCAATCCAAATACGAAACAGTGTTTCCAAGCTATGATTTTTGCTCCATTTTGCATCTGTCCTTATTTCATATAAGGAACAGTTTTAGAAATGAACAAATGTCTCCAATCAAAAGCCCAAACGTATATCTAGAAGAAATTCCAATACGATCCGACCAGCGCTGTACAAGATTTGAATGAATTGCGCTTTTTGTCTTGGAGTCTGCATGTGCAAACCTCCAGAAACGAACATCTCTATTTTGAAAACTTCACGCTCAGGAGAAGAATGCTCTCCGTGGCCATGTCTGTAAATGCATTCTCCATGGTGTGTTTAAGTATGGTTTCATTGTTCAGGTGTCCTTTAAATGATACAAAAATAAGTTGGCTTTTCAGTTGAACTTTAAATATCACGTTGTAATTTTCTAGGCCCATACAAGTGTCTTCCCATGGCAAATCATTATATTCAATGTTGTCGTAGTTCTAGTATATAATAAAATCCTTGGAAGTTAAATGATACAAAAATAAGTTGGCTTTTCAGTTAAACTTTAAATATCACGTTGTAGTTTTGCTGGGCCGATACAAGTGTCTTCCCCTGGCAAATCAAGTTATGATCAATGTTGTCGTATTTCTAGTATGTAATAAAATACTTGGAAGCACTTGGCAACAAATACTTGGCAACATTCGAGCCGTATACATAAGAAATACACATATTATTGTTGTTGGAATATGTATGCTATTACCATACTTGTTACGTTTTCTCCTCTTTTTTGTATGGCTGTTAAAAAAAATTGATTAATTGATAGAAACTATATTCAGTCCCTTCTCTCTCGCTTCTGGGTATGTACACCCGTACACCTCCTACCTCGTGCTTTAGGAACTGTGCATCACCGAATTCGGAGATTTTTATTCCGAGTTTGAATGGTTAAAATCGGATGGAGGATTAAAACGCCAGAATGCAATATACCGCAGATCAAGTTATCTGAAACCGGAGATTTTTTATGGCACTTGCCCTTCGGCCAAGTGCCATATAGCGATCGCAATTTCTGTCCGTCCGTCGGTCTGTCGGTCTGTCCAGGTTTTGCTAGTTCGGGCACTTCCACATAAGCTAGGATGATAAAACTTGGCAGGCATATCAGGGACCCCAAATGATTAAGTTGGAAATAGTCACTTCCCCGATCCGAGCACCGTGGGGGGAGTGGAGGGAGGGGGAATCCGGAATGAATATTATGTTTTCACATAATATTTATGTGAAAACATAAACACACTTCCACATAAGCTAGGATGATAAAACTTGGCAGGCATATCAGGGACCCCAAATGATTAAGTTGGAAATAGTCACTTCCCCGATCCGAGCACCGTGGGGGGAGTGGAGGGAGGGGGAATCCGGAATAAATATTATGTTTTCACATAATATTTATGTGAAAACATAAATATTAAGGAAAATAAACATTGATTGATTGATTGATTGATTGATTGAATCTTGAGGTATTTTTAACTTTTGAACGGGTGATCGGATCTCGATGAAACTTGATATTTGGAACGACCTCATGCCTCAGACGACCCACTTAAAATCCAGACCGGATCCGGTGACTTTTGGGGGGAGCTGGAGGGGGCAACCGGAAATCTTGGGAAACGCTATGAGTGGAGGGATCGAGATGAAACTTGGTGGGAAGACACCTAGCAAACACTAGATACATCGTTGACATAACCGAGCCGATTCGGGCACTGTGGGGGGGAGTGGAGGGAGGGGGAATCCGGAATCTTGAGGTATTTATAACTTTTGAACGGGTGATCGGATCTCGATGGAACTTGATATTTGGAAAGACCTCATGCCTCAGACGACCTACTTAAAATCCGGACCGGATCCGGTGACTTTTGGGGGGAGCTGGAGGGGGCAACCGGAAATCTTGGGAAACGCTATGAGTGGAGGGATCGAGATGAAACTTGGTGGGAAGACACCTAGCAAACACTAGACACATCATTGACATAACCGAGCCGATTCGGGTACTGTGGGGGAGTAGAGGGAGGGGGAATCCGGAATCTTGAGGTATTTATAACTTTTGAACGGGTGATCGGATCTCGATGGAACTTGATATTTGGAAAGACCTCATGCCTCAGACGACCTACTTAAAATCCGGACCGGATCCGGTGACTTTTGGGGGGAGCTGGAGGGGGCAACCGGAAATCTTGGGAAACGCTATGAGTGGAGGGATCGAGATGAAACTTGGTGGGAAGACACCTAGCAAACACTAGATACATCATTGACATAACCGAGCCGATTCGGGTACTGTGGGGGGAGTAGAGGGAGGGGGAATCCGGAATCTTGAGGTATTTATAACTTTTGAACGGATGATCGGATCTCGATGGAACTTGATATTTGGAAAGACCTCATCCCTCAGACGACCCACTTAAAATCTGGACCGGATCCGGTGACTTTTGGGGGGAGCTGGAGGGGGCAACCGGAAATCTTGGGAAACGCTATGAGTGGAGGGATCGAGATGAAACTTGGTGGGAAGACACCTAGCAAACACTAGATAAATCGTTGACATAACCGAGCCGATTCGGGCACTGTGGGGGGAGTAGAGGGAGGGGGAATCCGGAATCTTGAGGTATTTATAACTTTTGAACGGGGGATCGGATCTCGATGGAACTTGATATTTGGAAAGACCTCATCCCTCAGACGACCCACTTAAAATCTGGACCGGATCCGGTGACTTTTGGGGGGAGCTGGAGGGGGCAACCGGAAATCTTGGGAAACGCTATGAGTGGAGGGATCGAGATGAAACTTGGTGGGAGGACACCTAGCAAACACTAGATACATCATTGACATAACCGAGCCGATTCGGGTACTGTGGGGGGAGTAGAGGGAGGGGGAATCCGGAATCTTGAGGTATTTATAACTTTTGAACGGGTGATCGGATCTCGATGGAACTTGATACTTGGAAAGACCTCATCCCTCAGACGACCCACTTAAAATCTGGACCGGATCCGGTGATTTTTGGGGGGAGCTGGAGGGGGCAACCGGAAATCTTTGGAAACGCTATGAGTGGAGGGATCGAGATGAAACTTGGTGGGAAGACACCTAGCAAACACTAGATACATCATTGACATAACCGAGCCGATTCGGGCACTGTCGGGGGAGTGGAGGGAGGGGGAATCCGGAATCTTGAGGTATTTATAACTTTTGAACGGGTGACCGGATCTCGATCAAACTTGATATTTGGAAAGACCTCATGCCTCAGACGACCCACTTAAAATCCGGACCGGATCCGGTGACTTTTGGGGGGAGCTGGAGGGGAGAACTGGAAATATTGGAAAACGCTATGAGTGGAGGGATCGAGATGAAACTTGGTGGGAAGACACCTAGCAAACACTAGATATATCATTGACATAACCGAGCCGTGCCTACTCGTAACAAGTGCCATATGAGCTCGTAGCTCTTGTTTTTATAGTGTACCTCCATACAAAGAATCTACGCTATGCCTTGCTTACATCTTCTTCTTTTTTCAGACAAGTTCACGACACAGTATGTGAAAAATGGCTATCCCTAAGCGGAAGATCGACGCACGATTGCGTGAGGATATTCCTAACGTGTACGAGGAAGTGGCCGTTCTTTGGGGCTACACTTTACCCTGCCCAGGTTAGCTCCTCTCAGATTATACCCAGGGCACATTCCAAAAGGGGATATGTCCTCTTTTTTGTACATTCACAGTCCTTATGATAATGGTTTAAAGCATCTTCAGAAGTTCGATAAGAGTTATCTCAAGTTAGTGCTCCACTTGTCTTGCGTGCTATCAGAAATCATAATACTACTGTGCCGGAAACTTTTTGCATTTGCGCAGTCACAGAGCGTGTTCCGCCCTACGTACCGTAGTTACTACGCATGATGTCACGGATTCTGGCTTCTTGGTGTCGAGGCTGGAACCGATTTTTCTATTTTCCAGCAGAAAATCATGCCACGGGCGAATCCAGCCAATCACGTTACAGAGATGCGTACTTACCACGCTGACTATGCTCCCGAGCATGATAAGCAAATAGTTACAATTAGTTACTATTTCGAGAAGGTTAGAACAGTCAGAGTATTAATTTTTCGTGAGGATGGAATGGAAGTAGTAACCAATAGTTACTATTGTTAGAAGGGTGGAACACGCTCGTAGTGGTAGGTCTGTAAATCGTGCTACGGGAAGGGACTATTTCGAAGTCAATCTGGTCGTGTCCCTAATATCCGTGCCAAGTTTCGTCGTCTCAGCAAATCTGGAAGTACCTTAATTCGCTATCACCAGAATTCCGGAAAACCCCTTCAGACTCCCCCCACATTGACAAGACCCGGTCTTGCTCTGTCAGTACTGTATCTAGGGTTTACGCTTGTTCTTCGAACCAAGTCCAACTCCGATACCTCGACACAAAGCGATTCATCAGATTTCCTGTGCCCCCTCCAGCCCCACCCCCAATGATCAGACCCGCTCTGGAATTGAACCTGAACATCTGTGACACTTGTTCTTGACACTTTTCAATTTTCATGCACGTCCGATCACCCGTTCCTAAGTTATGAATGTCACCAGATTCCGGATTCCCCGTCCCTCTACTTCCCCCAGGATGATCGAATCGGGGAATGGACTGTTTTCAAGTGAATTTGACGAGTCCGCCTGCCAAGTTTCGTGGCCCTAGCACATCTGGAACTATCCTAACTCGAGATCACCGGAATTCCGGGAAACCCCCCTTTAACTTCCCACACCGTGAAACGATCCGGTCATGTTTTGTCATTAATGTTTCGAGGGTCTACGCTTGTTCTTCCAACCAAGTCCAACTACGATCCCTCGACTCTATAAGTGATTCACGAGATTTCCGGTAACCCCTCTAGCTCCCCCCCCCCCCCAATGATCAGATCCGGTCCAGACTTGAACCTGAACATCCGAGACACTTGTTCTTGATATTTACCAAGTTCCATCCACGTTCGATCACCCGTTCCAAAGTTAGGAATGTCACTAGATTCCGGATTCCCTCCACTCCCCCTACGATGGCCGGATCGGGGAAGTGATTATTTCCGAATTAATCTGGTCGGGTCCTTGATATGCATGCCAAGTTTCCTCGTCCTAGCTCATGTGGAAGAGCCCAAACTAGCAATATGCGGAGAGACCGACGACGGACAGACAGACGTTACGTTCGCCATATGGCACTTGAGTAAGTTCAAAAACGAACTGTTCAACTGATGATTAACTGAAAATAAATTCGATAGGCAGAAAAGGATCCATAAGTGCGAGGTTTTTATAATAAAGCCGGCTAGTCCTTTAGTTCACTTTGATCAGTTTGTAAATAAACTGTAGTCCACAAATTAACAAAAAGAAAACGAACTGATCAGCGGAAAAAATGGGTAGGCAGAAAAGGATCCGTAAGTGCCAGGTTTGTATGATAAAACCGAATCATTGTGTTTAAAGTAGCGGTTCGGTTAGTTGTTTAGTTCACTTCGCTCAGTTTGTACATAAACTGTAGCCTACAAACTAACGAAAAAAAAACGAACTGATCAACTGATGAAGCACTGAAAATAAATTCTGTAAGCAGAAGGGGATCCATAAGCGCGAGGTTCTAATTCACATCTTTCTAGGTAAAGCTGGGGGGCCCTTTCTCCGACTTGGATGGCATTTCAGCGTGGCTGTCCGTGTCAGAAGACGGTCTGACCCTTCTTGAAACCACGGCTATGCAACCCCTGGTCCGGATTTCCTACGAATCTGTCGTAACCTTTGGTGGATGCCAGGAGGACTTTATGGTCGTTTTAACGGCGGAGGGAGACGGCATAAGTCCGAGCCCTGTTGGGACGCAGAAGATGTTGTTCGGACTGCCAAAACCCAGGGTAAGATCCAGCAGTAATAACTGTCTAGTGTAATGTATCGTAAATAATAATAATATAATACAAAAAAAAAGGCCATTGGCCTCTACAGAGCTCGTCTAAAACACTTTTCATCATACATTTTCTCAGCGTACAGACTGTCCAAGGAATTTTCGAAAGCGTTAATGGAGCAAAGCCACTTCCACACTGACGCGTTGAGACTTTGTTTGACACTGAGCTACGTAACCTCTGCGTCGCGCTTGCGATGACGCAAGGCAGACAAATAAAACGCAACGCAAGAACAGAACCAAGTTCTATTCTTGCGTTGCGTCGACGCAAACACATCAGATTTTTTCAGTGAAAAACGGGACTTTTCGAAGACAAACTGGAGAAAACATACTAACGATGAAGAAAAACTTATTATTGATGAAAGAAACGAGAATTCAGCATAAGAAAATCGAGAAAGGAAAACCCAAATACACATCCAGCGTGAAAGCTTGTCGCGCAGGTGTAAAAGATACGCTACGCAAACACGCTGGTCATTACACTAGCTGTTAACTTTGTTAAAGATTTATGTCAACAAGCTAAACTTGAGTAGGTGGACATGCAATGCCACAACGGCGCAACGCCATCTACGATATACGGTCTGTGCAGCGTTACAAATCTTGTCACTTGAAACAATTAATCGATTTAGCAGTAACCGCATAACCAACAATTCTGTTTGCAAAATTCCACTTATACACATCTTTGGAATCGTCATTTTGCAAGCTTGAAGGTGTGTATATGCGATTTTCATAAAGCCCATCACACAGATACACACATTTATTGTTCCCGCTTATAGGAAACAATAAAAAACGGTGGACAACAAAAAGAAAAATACATGACAGAATGTAACTCGAAATACAGAAACTTTTTAGACTGGCTTGCGCAAGTACTTAGAAGCTCGATCAGTTGCTCTGTGATACGAAAAAATATATAAGTAACTCGTCATTGTCCGTAAAACCCTACGGGGGAATCCCCATCGGGTAGTCATGTCGTCGCCTGTGACGAATATGGGGTAGGGGACCGATGTTCCGAACACAGGCACCTAAGTACCCCCCCCCCCCCCCCCCCCTCCGCGGGTATTCGCTGATATAATCACTTTAACGTTAAAAATAAATCGGATTGCTGCAGTGGTGGGCGAGACGTTCGTAACTATGAGCGGGTTCCATCCTACTTACCGTAGTTACTACGCATGACGTCACGAATTCTGTCTTTTTGCCGTCAAGGCTGGAACGATTTTTCTATTTTCCAGCAAAATATCATGCCACGGGCGAATCCGACCAATCACGTTACAGAGATCCGTAGTTACTACGCTCCCGAGCGTGGTAAGCAAATAGTTATTGTTAGTTACTATTTCGAGAAAGTTGGAACGGTCAGCGTAGTGGTTGGAGTGGTTGGAACGGAAATAGTAACTAATAGTTACTATTTGTAGAAGGGTGGAACACGCTCTATGTGTCCCCCGCGGGGACACGATCACCAGAGCAGACACACCACAGCACCACATAGAAGTAAAAAGAGCATGCCGAAGGTAATACAGTAGCCTAACCTCTCATTGCTACCTGCCTGTCTGGTGGTTAATTTGCTTTAAATTTGTATTTCTTACAGATTCTGGATCTCACACTGCTCATTGCTGACTATATGAACGCCTTAGGCTGCGTGGTGCCCACAACTCCGCAAGGTGCCACACTCACTCGGGGCGAGTCACGCCGGTCTGGACACTTGAAATCGCGCGCAAACTCTCACCGATTTGCAGCTCATGAGCATGACGTGAAGAGCACACCCGAAATGGAGTCAAAGTTCCCTCACTGATATACCTTCCGAGAGGAAATTGAGAAAGGGAACCGGAATTCAGCTGCATAACGAACTGGCAACTTAGGTGGGAGGCGCAAGTTTTCGAATGAATATTAACTAGAGAGGACTGGGCAAGAGGCTTAAACCTGGAATGTTTTTTTTCTTCTCATTTCTGTATTGGAGACTTCATGGTAGCTTAAAAATCAGCTGTGCAGCTAAGAGATTGTCAGAATTTCATAAAGCTTGCAGTGTACCACACGGTGCAGCTTCTGGACATAAAGTGAAGTTTGCTGTCAAGGTGCAACCCAGAAGTTTTAGGGTCATCGGAAAATATGTGTTGAGAGTCAAGAGCCCTAAGGATATCCGAAGATTGACCGAAGTGTTTCCCGTCGCATCCCTTCGAGGGGTTTTGCGGAAGCTTAATATGCAGCTCTGCGCTTACTAAGCGACAAACGTTGTAAGCAAGTCAAGCGTGCAGTGAATCACAAACACGCTTTAGAACACATTCTGAATGTTCAACCCGAATGCAGCGCGAAGCGTATTTAAAGGAGGCTCTTTAGCTTAATTTAAGCTACGTTGCAGACCACTTGGTACGTAATACGGCGTGTAAAATGTAAGGATGTCCTCCGTCATATAGGAGTAACTTCGTGAAAACAGGCGAGCCAGGTGCTGCTGACATATCCCTGTGATCTCCGCTATTTCACTTTATGGTACTGAAGCGACAATTTAGTAGAAGTGTGAAGAGAGCTTCGCAGCTCACTTTTAGCTACGATTAGATGGATCCCACCTTTTTGTCATGGCATGATGTTTATATTACCGGAAAGAGCCGAGTTGATCGGCAATAGCTGAATGAGCAGCTCAGCAAACCATTTCGAACTAGTTTGTCTTTGTAGCATACTAACCTTAAAAATAGACAATATCGCAGATTCTATTCCGAAGCCACGTGGACGAAGTGAATCTATTGGGCGTAAAAAGATCTGCAGCATAAAGACTCCAGAACAACAGTCGCATTACCGAGAAGCGAACAAGTGTCAGCTGGACCTCAGTTCACCGGTTTAGCAGTTAGTCTGTTTTTAACAGTTACAATGAGCTTAGACTTTCCGATGACAATCTCCGAAGGGAGTGAATGGAGATAAGCTAAATTTAAATTAGGGAGACGAGCCAGTTCATCAGTTGATAATTATCTTGAATACAGTGGAACAGTTAGCATGAGTTCAGACATTATAAGCGTAGTGAGCAAAAACGAATAAAAATCAGCTGAAATTTAAGCTAGAGAACTCGTTCAAAGTCTTTCCCAGTTATCTTTCGTGGATCCAGTGTCACGGGTATGGCGAATCCAGATTATCTTAGTTTGGGAACCCAATCGAATCCGGTGTAACAGTTTTGCTGAATCCAGTGCAGCGGTCAGAATTAACTCTGTCGTCCTCACCACAGTGACCAAAAGCGAATAAAGGTCTGCTAAATTTAAGCTACAGTTCTCTGGCAAAAGCCGTTGAACAGTTGACAATTAATTTTGAATTTCGCAGCAGCGCGAGCGAGAGTGACTGAAGATCCGCCGAATTAAGCGGCAGCTCTCTGACGTATATCAAGCCGTTTGGTAGTTGGCAGTTTTCCTGAATCCAGTGGAAAGTTAGCCTGAGCGTAGAATTTCTCAGCACAGTTAGCAAGAGAGATTCGGCTGGATTCAAGCTGAAGAATATGGTGTAAGCGCTAGTCTGGGATTTGATTTTTTGTGGAGTGCTTCAGTGCTGAAGCACACGGACTGACCTGCCCGGGAGATTGCAAGCGATGATCAAAGACCATAGGCCCGTTCCGCTAGCAAGAAGCAATTTAAATTTTATTTTCAGATCCCAAATATTTGGAAATAATTACAGAATAGCCGCTGTAGCAATAAAAATGGGAGACAAAATTCATCTTCTAAAACTCTCCCATTATTATTTTTCATGAAGTTGGTGACGAGCGACGTATCGTAGGAATGAATAGGTGGGAATGGCAGAATAGATTCTTGTCGCATTTGGACCCAGGGCGTTCTTGTTGACTGCTTGGGTGCTAGCTCAGGCAACACGTCCCGATTGATAGGGACAGTATGTTCCATCGATTTCCGGTACTTCCGCTAAGATGTTTTCAATAGTGAACACTATTAATCGACCGAGACGAAATATATTATATGTAAAATAATTTGTAGGAGAGTATTAAAATTAAGTTGTATCGGCCGGTGTAGAATCTAGTGTTAGGTACCCCTGTTCACTCAGATGTCGTTTCCTACACTGATTCAGCTTGAAAATATACATAGCACGGTATTTTCAGCTCTTATGTTATTAAATCTGTGAATCTTCTGTACTTATAAATCTGAAGCAACTACGTCTTTCCTTGATAAATCGTGTATATAAATAAAAGTAGTAACACCCTGGTAACGCGAGACCTGTTACCTGTAACATATACTGGCACAAATTATGTTGTTGTAGCATTGCCCAGTATTCTCTAATTAGTGACTCAGGTCTGATATCTCAGTTTACTTTTCTTGGTGTATTCTATGTGGATTGTGACGATGTGCCTCTATGAAGTGAGTTGTTGTTTGGATCTATTGTTACTAAATTACTCGTAGGCTGATTAAAATTATCGTTGCTTCCTTTTTTGTGGAAAAGCTTAGTCATAAGTGATGCAGCAAGACAGTCTTCTTTAAAAAAAAAATTCTAGGGACATACTTGAGTGCTAATAACAGAGACGTCACTATGGGTGGTGGCCCCCCCCCCCCCCCCCTAAAGGTCTTGAGAAAGTACTTTCGTCGGGCAGCGCGGGCAAACTTAGAAGATATGCAATTATGTATGCCTTTGTCGGGCTATTGAGGTCTTTCGACAGGTTCACGATTCGGTTCGAGAAGAAGTTGAATCTTGCTCCAGTCCTCGAGTGAAGTTTGCGGACTTAGTTTTGGGTGTCCTTGTATTATGGGGGGGGGGGGGGGAATCTCAAGGAGCTCAGTTTTCGTGTTGGTGGAGAGGAGTTTGTGTGCCTGGTCCCCCGTTTACGTTTGTAGACTAAAGAGGGAAGGTTCAGTTCCCTCAGCCGTTCACTTTCGATGTCAATGAAAGGAATAATCTCAACTGATGCATTACAGTTCGTTTTACGCCGGTTCTATTCCGTGCTGGCAGGAAATGTTTGCCGTTACCGCTTCGCGGCAAAGGCGTTTTTTATTAGTACTTTTTTTACTCCGTCGGAACAAACTGGTCGGAACGTCGTCGGAACTCCCCCCCCCCCCCCCAGGTAAAAGGCTAGTGACGACCCGGCTAACAGACTACTTTTACCCCTCCACTAACTTCTTGAGATCCCAAAAACTATTTCAGGCTGTGCGTGTTCACAGTTCATATACCTTCTAGTACAGGAGGATAACGAAGATATGTGGAATGACTATTGGAACTTGTCACCTGTGGGCTGTGGCCTGTGGCTGAGTAACGTTTAGACTGGTTGGACCACTAGTTGAACATTTTTCGGAGGTTGGCGTTCGTAAATTTTTTTTTCATTGTTTTGAGAACATTGCCGTTCCCAACCTATAGTTGCACAAGATACTCGAGTACGGAAAAAACGATACAAGACAAGAACGCGTTGTTTTCATATCTGACCCAATAGGCAGACCAAGGTATGCTATGAAGCATTTTATAACAAAAAAAAAACAAAAATTATAAAGTTTTCAAAATCAGATCAGAAGATAAAACCACACAGTCATCAGGAAATGTATGTCGTATTAAAATCTTGTTGTTGGATGAGCTGTTAAGTGTATTAACATATCCAAACCAGTATATTACAAGACCCGGTCCGAACCGGTTCCAATACGACCAAAGTTGGTCCCTCATGTATTCCTCGTGGAGCGTATCATCGGCGAAGACCGCTTTGCTTTCTATCCAGTTGACAACTTTTCCATCAACACCTGAGAAACAAAAAGTTATCCTTAAAGTACATCTGAAAGGTTAATCGTACCCACTTCTAAATTCACGAGTCATGATTTCTCATCCTGTCCCGTGAACAAAACGCGAATCCGTTTCCTGACTTTTTTCGACCGGGCAGTTATGTGTCTGTTGCAACCGTGTCCGGACGAATACCGAAACGGGGCTCCGAGATTGGCTCAGAGGCATCTGGTTAGGGCCTAGTACCTTTGAGTGTTCCTCTCCATAGGCCTATCCAACTATGTACTGATTTCGTGCACCAATAAACGAATTTAACTTCAGGTGCAATGTTGTCAGCCCGGATTCAGTATGTCTCCGACCCCTACTTCCGGAAAGACTGCGCAGTTGACTAAAAAATTAGATGGACTTTGGACAAATCTTGGCCCTAAGAAATGGCAAAAAAATTGTATGGCTAAAAAACACGTAACAGGAACCTAACGAGGCCGTAGAAAAGCTACTTCAAAATGTTCTTGGAACTGCCGCATACCCATGGCTACCAGTATCATACACCTAGTTTTTCGCGACAACCATTTTTTCTTTCTTTTTTAAACAGAGTCAATATACTACTTACCAATTGGAACTTCAAGCTTTACGTCAGGCGTCTTATCAAAACCTTTCAGCCTCAACTTGTCTTCGTCCAGGTATGAAATGTTCTTGTCCGTTAGTTTTCTCTTCAGGAGAAACTCATACTCGTTTCCAACAGTCCTAAAAAAAATTGAATAAAAATAGGCTGTCGATTTCAGGCAGAGGTATCTATACTGTCAAACTTTAGAATGTGCCGAAAAACTACCATGGAGTATCAAAGACAGCTTTGGGAGTCGTTCAAGTAATTTCGTACTAAGTACTTGGGTTTAACCCAAGTATATCTTTTCTAGAATTTTCAAGTATCTGTTTTCTAGAACGGTACCGATAAATTTTCAAGTATCTCAAGTAGGCCTACATTCTGCCTAGATCCCATAAATTTTCACTCTGAAATGCTTCTTTGGCAGCATCTATCCAACAACTGAAAGCCTTCAGAAAAAATGGACAAAAGTCGTGCAGTCTGCGACGTAAACTGCACCCTTGGTAAATACACTACTAGGTGGCGGGAGATCCATTACTTCAAACGTAATTCCAAGTCATGTACGGTGCTTAAGAACTCGAGTGAGACTTGAGCACATTTGTTGTCAGGTACTGATACTTCAGACACTTGAACAAAATTTCCAAGTACTTGATACTTAATATCGAGTAACAAAAATAAAGTACTTGTCCCAACACTTATCAGGGCAATGAACGGCAGTCGTGTACATGGTCTATTCCCCGCAAATCCCATACTGACTGGATCAGGAAATCGAAACACCCTCCAATTTCGGATCCCGGCGAAACCTTTGATTTTGGCTGAATTTTAAACTGACATGCAGGGGCGTGGGAAGGGGGGGGGGTGGAGCCCCCCCCCCCACATCTTTTTGAGATTCGGTAAAATTTTGGGCCAATTGTTCGGTATTTTTCGGTATTTTTTATATTTACGGGGATTCGGGAGTTATACAGAATCCTAAATAGGCTATCTGGACAAATCTCTTCAGTATAATGATCGGGATTCCATATAATTGCCAGTATTCGGTAGTTATCACGAATTTGGTGAGAGATTTTTACTGAAATCATTTGGTAATTTTTCGATGCCGGAACTATTCAGTATATTTATGGAGATTCCGTAGTTACACAGAATCCGAATAAGCTATTGGTTCAGAATTATTCGGTATCATAATTGGGATTCGGTAATTTATTCAGCATAATTTCCAGGATTAGGAAGTTAACCACGAATCCTGACTTTGTTCCAGTTTCGACGAAAGTATACCGAATACGAATATTGTTCGGTAGTCTTTAGATACCAAACCAATTCGGTATAATAAACGGGGTACGGTAGTTATACAAAATCCTGAACATGCTATCGGTGTAAACTTATTCGGTATAATAACTGGGATTCGGTAATTTATCCGTTATAATTGCCAGGATTCGGAAGTTACCACGAACCTCGAAACTCAGAAGAGGTCAAGTGAAGCACTGGTCGCAGACAAAAGGGATGATCTATGATATCATCGATAGTCCTTACTTTTATTTTGGACCCCAAAAAGAATATCTAATCATAAAAAATTCGAAAATTCCGCCTGCAGAACTTTTCATAATAGTCTCTATTTTGTGGAAGGGGCGTCATTTGACGGGGTTTTATGCCAGTTTTAGGATTGAGATTTCAAAACTTTAAAAGCTAGAATTCGGATGGAAATCAAATTTGGCACCTGCGGCGCTCACTTTATGTGATTATAGGTAGTATATTGAGTAGACTATAGTTGATGCTGCTGCCGGAACGTCGCTCCATCCGGTTTCTGGAACTACTTTGAGTCTCGGTATTTAATCAACGGTAAATGATGGAATTTGTAAGAGAAGCAGTTAAATTTTAGCCTACAGAAAAAAAAATGGATTTCGAAAATGTTCGCCTGCGGCACTCATTTTAATTTTATATTGGCTATAATAGATAGAAGCTGTTACTGCAATCATGCCCGGCAATATTTTCTTCATGTGGGCTTCGCCAAAATGCCGCCTAATAGTTGGCTTATAGTCGTTCATGCCCTTTATTGTTACTCTTCCTACGTAATCGTTTCTGTTCCATAATTTAAAGCTCGAATTCCTAGTTCCTAGGATTCGGTAAAATTTTTGAAAGATTCGGTAAAATTTTAGATCTGCACTCCCCCCACCGACAATGCACCTCCGACGCCCCTGCTGACATGTACTGTAATTATGTTTGTTATCGGATTGTATTTTAGAACTGTAACATATACGTGGTTATTTATGACTACGTCGACCATGTATGACGATCCACCACTATTTTTGTTAAAAGATATCATGGAATTTAACGAATTTTTTTTAAGTTTTTAAATTTTAAATCAAACATTCATTGCCGCGCAGCACCTCTATCCGTGTAGGTCTATCAAGAGGGCTGCAAAGGAAAATCTCTTCGGAGGGGGGGGGGCTCCACGGTATGAGGAGCCATTGCTACTACAAAGGTATGTCCACGCACAGTCCGGTTTTCGGAGTCGGATGCGAAATTCCTCCTTCGCTCCGAAATTTTGACGACTCGAATGCAGGTTGCCCCATCCGAAATTTATCAGACAGTGCGTTCACGTTGTAATGCCACGACCCAGTTTGTTCATTGAGTAAATAATTAGTATCTGATCCCCTATTCACTTTAAGGTTAAGCCTAAAGCTGACGGGACTTGATTAACAGATTTGAGGTTGTATTTAAAGTCAAGTCTAATGTCATTTATATGTCAATCATTTGGTGTCTGTACACCAGTGCAGATGTGTGTAAATAAATTGTACATAGCAACCAAACCTGGTCCTGTCAATATCCAGATTATATGACAGAATTCCTGCCGTGACATTAATTACTAATATTACATATGTATAAGCTTAAGTGGGTGCAAAAAAAACTCATCGGAATGGAACTACTCTTGACATAGGTTTGGGAGTCTACCAACCGGATCAGAAAATTTAAAACATAGTCTGGGATGCGATCCCACCAACATATTTGGTCTAGCTTTCAGTAGTTTGCCTTGCAGCATCTCCCCGTACCGGTCTATCAGGATGATCCGGAAGAGAAATATCAGCAGTTGGGGGGATCCTCCGCGGTTTGAAAAGCCTTTGCTACTATACCGGGCTGCCCTGGTTCTCCACCACGAATTTAAACATAATAGCTGATACAGATAATTTTTAGGCAGTAGGTACCTAGAAGCACTGAGATAGACCAATGATAGCCTACTTACATTTTCGCAGCGTCAGCGAGAGGTCCGTAAAAGTCATCATGAAGCGTACACTAAAATAAATATAAATAATAAGCTAAATCCCTTCAAAGCACACCTCCGATCTTCAAGTCACGTAGGCCAGAAAATCTTAGACGCATGCAGACTATGACCAGGCTAGGCTCTACATTCAATGCGTGCGTACGTATTTCTGAACTTAACAACATAATCGCTGGTTTCGGCAGATGGAAATAATATACATAAAAAATACTATTCCGTGATAAGAAAAGATAAGATTTATTTATCCTAAGAGCCAAAGGCCATGGCAAATACATGAAAAATAAACACAAACAAACAAAATAATACCTCCTATAAGCACCTATTCCTACGGGCTAGGGCTACCCTCAGGAACCTCACCAACTGTTTAATACTTATACAACAACTATTCCCCATGACCCTGCACATTCATTCTTCGTTACCATTAATTTACTCCAAAATTCCTAACCTAAGTTCACTCTAATTTTAGCATGTTCTATTGCATTCGATAAAGTATGTCAGACTGTACGCAGGGGTTGGAGCAATTTCCGAAACCAGAAGCTTGACGAAGATGATGACGGCTGGAACAATATTTCCAAGACGCAATGTAGTGTGACCAGGGTCACTAGCGAGAAATCCAGAAATCGTATTTCAGAGTTGCCAGATCCTAATAATCAAGAAGCTGTAATAGTATTTCTCAGTTTACTGACCAAAATAATCAAGAAGCTGCAATCGTATTTATTTATTAACAGAAAAAAGAAGTAAAGCCGAAGCTTCTCTCTCTACAAGCACATGGTCATTCTTCAGTAAGGTTCAAATGGCAAGGTAGCTTGTCAGAGATAATTCCTGTCCGAACTGGTGTTCGCCGTCTTATCTCCCTACATCTTCAAATCGGCCATATCTTCTTGTCTCGATTCCTTGCATCCTGCTTACTCCTATAAAGACTATGCCTTCAGCTACATAGCCTACGCGGACGACTTGCTCTTAATTAGCCGTAGCCGATCCACACTCACAAAAAATGTAAGTAAGCTGTCGTCAGAACTTTTCAAAATTGGCCTTGAAGTTAACTTGTCAAAATGTGAGTACCTGCATTTCAACCCTTCGTCAAATGGTTCGAATGCATCCAAAGCTTCTATATCTCTTGGATCTTTCATCGTCAAATCAACAGACTCTCTACGGTGGCTCGGCATAACATTCAAATCTTCATTATCAAAATTTTTCTCTTCGGTTGTTCTAGAAGTTTATAAGTCAATCCGTAGCGCCTATGGGCGCATCGTCCCCAACCGGGGGCGCCATAATCGTAAAGCTTTGGGAAATTTGTACAGCACCTTCTATACTATTTTGTTCTGGCGTCACTCATGTTCTGCGAAAGAAGGAGATTAAAAAAATGAGATCATGTTATTTTAAATATGCAAAGCACCTGCACCACTTGTCTAAATTATGTCATAACCATACATTGAAGGAGAAATTCAAGATGCAAGTGTTCCCCTTTTGGATGTTTCTTCATCGCTTTCAAAAATCATAGACAACAGGGCTCAAGCAGCGCACGACGTCGTCCACTGCTTCCTGACCGAAGATCAAAAATTAAGTGTCTTTTTCTGTGTGTTTATGTGTTTTGTCTATTTTCTTTATTTTCTTCATTTACTACGCCTTTTCAAAATGGTGGGTCATAAATAAATTACTTACTTACTTATAAACTTCTACTACATTTTTCAACACTGCACTATACACTTATAAACATAAAACAAATATAAACTAAAAATGGTTCACATACGCGCTATGGCTGAACGTTGTACCAGCAAGATGTTGCTTGAATGAAAGTAAATTTGGTTGGGAAACGCTCCTCAGATAAACCATTCCATGCCTGGCATGCACGGTAACAGAATGAACGTTGACCAATTTTCCGGTTTATTTTTGGTGGGTATAACGTCAAAGAATGCTGACGGGATGACTGATATGAATTAAACTCAACAAACTGTTTTTTGTCCAAAATATCTACCGATATCCCGGCGGAACTCCAATGAAGGTAGATTAAGATGTCTCATTCTGTAATCCAAGTTACTAGATCCAAAACATTAAGAAGCTATAATCATATTTCAGAGTTACTATACCCAAATAATCCAGAAGTTACAATCGTGTTTCAATGTTACATGACCCAAATAATCAAGAAGCTATAGCCGTAGCCTATGTCAGACTTACTAGACCCAAGAAATCATGAAGCTACAACTCACCAAAAATACTTCAAGTGCCAGATCCCGGTCCTGTATGAGAGACGTGTTCTTCATGTTGGCGGCAACTGTTGTTCTCAACACTAAACAAATATAAAGTTAACTCCCAAACAAGAAACACGGGAAAAGAAGTATCCTTACAATCTTCCCTCTTACATGCATGCATCACACTTCCTTTCAGCATGACTTGAGGAACATAAACAAACAAAACCCCGACCAATACTTCGTTCAAAAACTTAAACAGTTTGAAAGAGAAAAATTGAAAGAGCATACAACAAACCATGTTTCATACGATTTCATAGAGGCACCCAGTTTTTGCACTGTATTATCATTGTTACTTAAATTAAGTTGCTTTAAACGTTCCTTCAAAATGATGCAAAACAGTCAGCTAAGATCGACTTCCCCGAAATTTCGGCCCTACTTAGCAAAGGTCCGTGTCAGGCTGTAGCAAGATGAAATGAACGTGCAAAAATAAATTTCTGCTTCAAATCTTAGCTGACCTGTCCATTCCGAGTCGTTTTTAGTGGAGTGTTCCTTGGAACAATCCACTATTGCAAGCGCTGTAGCAGCTTTTGGTTTCCGGTTTTCACCGTATTTGTAGAGCTCATAACTCGTGAACCAGTGCAAGTATCAAGTTCAAACTTGGTACATTAGTGGGTATTGGGGTCTAGTCGTGCCTTTTGAGGGTCCCACTCCACACCCCAACCTGGTTCAGGGGCAAATGGGCCCAGATTGCCCAGTGAACAATGTTCATAACTTAACCAGAACTGGACACAGGACGATGAAATTCCTTGTACATGTAGATCCTAGGGCTGGAAAATTGCTTATGAAGTTGCACCCCCGTTCATGGGCAACTGGGCCCAGATTGCCCAGGAGTTAAGTTTGTTACCCGTGACATGAATCAACAGTTATCAAGTTGAAACTTGGTAGGTTTGTGAGCATTGGAGTCTTGTTTAATTTTTGAGGGTCCCAAACTCCACCTCCACTTGGTGAAGGGGCAATTGAGCCCAGATTGCCCTCTTTTCAATGTTTTTAACTTGATAATGACTGGAGATAAGGCGATGATATTCCTTTGTGCTTTTGGAGCATAGTAATTGGGGATATATATGTGGAGTTCAACCAGCACCCACCCTCCCCGTTCATGAGTAAGTGGGCCCAATTGCCCATGAAAATAGTTTTTGACCCGTGAGTGGAATCAAATTCTAAGCTGGTATACTTGAGGAAAAAGAGGTGTAAATACGCATTTTGATGTGTCCCGACCCCCCCCCCCCCCCTCTCGTTCATGGGCAGCTGGGCCCAGATTTCTCATGAGTTAAGTTCGTCTGTGAAAGGTCTCAAGTTCAACTTTTGTATATTTGGGCATTTATATTGGATGAGGACTTCGGTTTAACAGCAACAAATAAGACGACATGACACACTTTTTTAATGAACAGTTGGAAACTGGACTCTTCTGTCAAATGACTGGTGATGTGCCGTTCTTAATTGCATTATTGCACTTGTTATAACCTTGCTAATGGAAAAGAGGTTTAAAATGTCGGACTGGCTGGCAGACCATAGTTGGAACTCAAGCTATTCGTGCAAGATCTTCCAACATTTCTTTGGATTTATAATTGCAGGTTGTTAACATTTAAAGTGGTATAATTACAAGTTAGGTTATTTCAATACTTGCTTGGTTATTGGGGATGTGAAACGTCCTGGTTCTAAAGCTGTTTATATCTAATATGTGGTAAACATTTTACATTAACACTGAACGCTAGTCTGAACGCTTGCGCACTTGTTCTATGTCTAGCCTACCTGCTTTATTTTCTTCCCCAGTCGCTATAACAATGTAATGCTCCAGGATAAGTCGAGCCAATAAAGCTGGTGGGTGATTAATATCTTCACTGATCCTCAGGATTACCCCTGGCTCTTCTGCCTTTTTGATGCCTTCAACATACCTGAAATCAAGCAGAGTGTTAAGAAAAGAGTCCACATAAGACACTAGGAGCCAAGAGCAAAGAATCCTACCCTCATGTGAGGAGTTGAATCCTTCAGGCGAACAGGGAAAGATTAGCTTCCAATCGCACCTGCTGTTACTAAATAGTCTAAAGCTGCTTCTCCATGCAATTTGCATTGTCTGGATTTTGTTACACAAAATAAATCTCGAGCCATGGCCATGGGGAGCTGGACATATTGCCAGAAGTTCATCAGGTAAATCTTCATTCAGAAGTCCATCTTCACCTGGGCATTTTTGGTGCTGTAGAAAATAAATAATTGTCCCCAGATGGTTTGATATTTGGCTTTAGTGTGGACTAGGGTCCAGGACCCTTGACATGCAATGCCAAAACAGGGGAATAAAATTTTCAGCTGACAAGACCAGTTGAGAACAACGGACATGTACATGGTCACCTTAGGCTTGAATAATTTTAAAGATTCTTTTACCTACTGTATATGGACTGAACAGAATCTGGCTGTGTTACTAAATGGTGTGTTTTCTTCATTCTTCTCTGTGTCAAAAGACCAAAAATACTCCAAAGTGTTCTCCTGGGAATGCTGAAAACAGAAGTTGTCAACATTAGTTTTACAAAAATAATTTCCTAGAGCTAGGCCTACCCTAGTTTACATGAAAGTTTACAGTTTACACCGAATACTGCTTCAGCCATATCAGTCAACCACAAACCCCTGATTTTTGGATACCCTAAGCCAAATGTTGGATATGTCTAGCGTTTGAATGAATGAATGAATACTTTTAATTCAGCAAATAGCCATAAACGAAAAAGAAAACACACAGAAAAGAAAACAACAACAACAACAAAATCATGCAGTCTGTTCCTGCTGTTGCGTTGCAGCAAGAAGAGACTGCCATACAGGCAGGCAATGAAAAATTGGCACAGTGGCAAATTTTATAACCTCAATCTTTGAATCCAAAAGACGGCACAGAAGTGCCGCTCTAGCCTTACGGCGAATTTCCTCAAAAGTGAGGCATCTTCTCGAAACGAGCGCCGAAGAAACACTACAGATATATGGTAGCTTAAACAAACGCCGGAACACACGGTTATAACTTATTTTAGCGTTGCTAAGACTTTTAGCGGTAGCATTAGTTACCAATGCTAAAGCAAAAAGATGATAACAGTACGTTCTAAACAGCTGAACGCGTACATCAAGGTCAGCCTTGCTGAACTTACGAATTAAAACGTTTGCACGTTTGCATAGCCCCGATATCAACTCTTTAACATGAAGGTCATCATTCAGGTTAGACTTGAACGTGAATCCTAAATAACGGAACTCATCGACATAACATAGTATTCGACCTGACAGGTGCACATCATTTTTAGCAACACGAATACCAGCTTTGCGAAACAACATCACATGAGTTTTCTTTGTATTAAAAAGAATGTCATGTTGTGACGCAAAACTGTCACAAATTTTAAGAAGCTTATTCAATCCATAACACGTAGGCGACAGTACCACTAGGTCGTCTGCAAAAAGCAGGTGGTTCATACATCTTCCGGCAATGTAGCATCCAACCATACACGAAGACAGACGGGCAGACAAAGCGTCAATATAAACTGAGTAAAGCAATGGGGACAGAACCCCACCCTGCCGAAGGCCGTTCAGAAGGCCAAACTCATTACTTACAGTCGTACCCCACCTTATTCTGAACTTCTGGTTCCGGAACCAATAAGATAGAAGTTTGAGGTAGCATGCTGGTACACTCCTAGCACGGAGTATATCAAGCATCGTCTTATGGTTTACCCGATCAAAAGCTTTACTCGAGTCTATGAAACAAGCAAACACGGGTGAAGAATATTGTAGGAAATACTCCACAATAAAACGAAGTAGAAAAATAGCAAATTCTACACCACAATAACGTTTAAACCCAAACTGGAACGATGAAGTCTGTAGAAATTCACGCAGGATGTCAGCCAAACATCTCTCAAATATTTTTGAAATCACAGTAGCAAGAGCTATGGGACGATAATTATCAGAACTGGTTAAAAGACCAGCACGATTTTTCAAAATTGGAACCAAATTTACTGACATTAGGGAATCCGGAACAAACCCGTGCACAATAAACGCATTGAACAGGGCACATAATACTGCACACTTTCTTTCAGAAGCAAATTTGAGGTGCTTAGCAGACACACCGTCTGCTCCCCCCGATTTAGCAGTATCTAACTTTCGTATGATAGTACTAACATCCATCTCAGTTACGGGTCTGATCATGCCAGACGAGGGCAGTACATGATACTCAGAGCAATCACTGCCTACTGAAGAAAAAAGAGCCTCAAATTTGCTTCTCCACAACTCACAAATGGCCTCATCCCCGGAATACCCATCCATGGTCTGAGGGAGGACTTGTGGCACATTAAATACTGACCGAACACGAGACCAAAAATCTTTTACTTTACCCATTAATAATGATTTTGCCATCGCATCAAATCTCAGACTTTCGCAATGAGATCTACATTGCTTGAGCCTTGTTTTAAAACAACGTCGTGCGAACTTCATAGCTTCTAGTACAGGCCCAAGAAGAGGCCTACCCATAAGAACCCATTGTAAAAAAGCACTTCTTGAACTCCCATAAAGAGACTTCAGGTGACGATTCCAACCTGGAATGTTGGACTTTCTACGATTTTGAGCTGTTACCTTCGACGGGATAGTACTAGAAGCGGCAAAAATAAGAATACTCACAAACAATGCATATAGGCTAGAAATTTCAGCCCGATGTGTGATTATGTCACAATTCCGACCGTCACAAGAGAAACAGGGCAGGCTAAGGTCAATTTGATTGAGCTGATTTTGCGTGGCCACTAAGTAGCTCAGGGTATCTTCTTCTGTGCAGACATCCCAATTCGTCGCTGGCATTACTGCTTTCGGAGCACATACCACATTATCATACAGCCCACTGGGCGGCATATTCACTACAAACCTCAACGGTAAATGGTCGGGACCAAACTCATACTCTATCCACATCTCGCTTATAAGGGGCACAAGCGGACTGGACACTAGGACGTGGTCTAACCACGATACCAAGCCTAGTTGACTTTCACTCACGTAAGTATATGAATTAGCTGGAAGCCTTTGCACATCAATCAGACACAGGTCATTGCTTTGAGCAAAAGATTGCAGCTCACCAAAGAAGTCAGGAGAACAGCAGCGACTAGCATTGGAATTAAAATCACCGAGGACACAAAGGTAATCAAACTGTTCAGACTCAACGATAGAGTGAATCCTGCTGAGACAATCTTCAAATTCGGACACATTTCCCGAGCAGCACGTAGGTAAGTATACGTTTACATAAAGCAGGGCATCCCCTTGAGGACCGATCTTAAATCCAATCATGCGGTCGTCATGGAGATCTACGATATCGCAGCATGGCCCCAGCTCTTTTCTCCACAATACAGCAACGCCACCGTAAGGCCTACCGGTAAGCAGCTCCGAGTCATTTACGGGGGTGACACCTGCTCCGTAGAACGAGGAATCAATGCTTTGTAACAGGGGGAGATCACACTGCAACAGCCAGATCTCTTGCAGGAATATAATATCGGACGTACTACACAGATTACTGATCTCGTGTCGACTAGAGCGCACGGATCGGCAATTATATGAACATACTCTAATCGGCCTGCTGCACATTTCCAGATCCCTGGAGTACCCTATGCGTAACGCTGGATACACTATGCCAGGTGCTGGATACTGTAACCCAGTAAAATATTGATGATTTGAGTGAAGCTAAAAAATCAACCAATCAGAACTCCTTTATATTGAGGTAGGTCAGGGTTAGGTTACCAACAGGTATCCAGCATTTGGCATAGGGTATCCAGCGTTAGGCATAGGCTATGCCAAATGCTAGATGTACCCAGCGTTTGGCATAGGATATCCAAAAATCGGGGATTTGTGGTAGACTGAGCCATACTGAACAAAACTATAGAATCATTGAGCTAACAACAGACAAGCCACTCTTTGATTAACTTTCGTAATCTGAGTCTTCAGACACTGTAAAACAGTGTCTGTATTCCATTTGCACACTATTGGCAATGACATTCGATGTCTGCTCCATTTGGTTGTCCTACCAGCTGCCTATCCACTCCTTACAAACTGCACAAATCTGAAACTAGTGATCCAGTCTTTACTTTGCCAAATACAACCGGACTTAACATCTTATTGGAACCTTAGTTGTATCCTAACCTAACCGTGCCATAAGATGGATTAACATGAACAGGCACAGAAGCATGGTCCTTGCAAAAACTTTAGGCTACAGTTGTGTCAGGAACAGGTTTGTGCAGAATGCAGGGTTTCAGTGCCTGTTCACTTGGTAGCACTCACTTTGGGAAGTGCCTGCACAGGTCTCTTGCTGACCTAACATGCCCATTTTGGAAGGTGCCACAAATGG
Source organism: Branchinecta lynchi (assembly GCA_023053575.1). Taxonomy (NCBI): domain Eukaryota; kingdom Metazoa; phylum Arthropoda; class Branchiopoda; order Anostraca; family Branchinectidae; genus Branchinecta; species Branchinecta lynchi. Next base: position 81,290 of record JAKZAP010000061.1, read on the forward strand.
ATTTTAACACAGAATGTTCTATTACTGACTCAACGCCTGCCATTTAATTTAACTTGGACCTAATATATTTTTTGGTTGGCCTCTGAAATCCATGCCGAAAGTAATTCGAAAGCTCCGCCAACGGCCAAACTTTAGTCCCTACAGAAAAATTCTAATTTCCTTAGAGAGTAAGACTAGAGACTAGATTATCGTTTAAAAATTCAGAAAACCAGATGGACTTTAATGGACTTATGAACTTTAAGTGAATTATGATATTTAAGCAATTTTTCGATCAACAGAAAAGAACTGAGAACAATATAATTTTTTCATTCATATTGCGTTTCCAGGACCTAGGCGGCGAAGGCGCAATGCCGCAAAGTTCAAATGTTGGGACGGACATGGAAAATGATAATCATGACAATTTTAGAGCTAGTTTCAAGTACTATCGCCAGAACATACAAAAGAACGACACTGTGAAGAAGAGCAAAATTCTAGAAGATCTGGAAAAGAGTCTCGAGCAGTTTGCTGTTTCAGTGAGTTTTAGTCTGATTCTAGAGGCGTTTTTCTGTGCGAGTTTGCTGTGCAAAGTGAGCCACGAAAATCTTCTTGGTTGCGGAAACACAGTTGTTGGCTGCACAAAACACTGCAGAAATGCTCTCTTGGAGCCACAATCAACCCACAAACTGCTTGTGGGAGCACAGAAAAATGCCCTAAACAGTAAAATTAACTACTTTTTTAAGCATATAGACTTCAAACAGAGGATGCTTTTTTTACAGTGTTGTAAGGAAATAAGCCAGGATGTCTATTTATTGATACTTTACATGAATTTTATTTCTGTTTTCAGATTTAGGTATTTGAAAACACCTTAGAGGCGTTTTTCCACGGCACAGTTGTGGGCCACAAACTTTTGAATGTTTGACGCGGAAACATAGGGGTGTGCCACACAGTCAAGCCACAAGTAGAAACTCGCGGAAACGACCTTTTGTCTGTTTTTGTTGCCGGTAATTTCAAATATCTGAAAATAAAAATAAAATTCATGTAAAATCTCAATAAATAGAACTCCTGGCTTATTTCCTTACCATTCTATACAAAAAGTATCCTCAGTTTGAAGTATATATGCTTGAAAAAGTAGTTAATTTTATTGTTTAGACACCACTTTGGTGCTTAATTTGAATTTCCCGCCAGAATCGAGCCACAAAATCGACAATCACCTTACCAGTTGTTTCTCAAATTTGTTGTTTCTCAAAAGATCACAGAAACACTCTTTTCGAGCCACAGTCGACCCACAGACTGTTTGTTGGAGCACAGAATAACGCTTAAGTTTGGCGGCTAAAACCAAAAGCTGAAAATTATAGTTGGACTGATATTTGTGTACATTTCTTCTTTCATGTTTGCGAGGACAGGGTGAAAATTTGGTATTGGTTTTGTGACTTACATTCGTTTCACAAGCCTTTTTCCTGATTTTCCAAGTAACCATAGAACTTCCAGTGCCTGTGCATACATCA